>LPNX010557974.1:322550-459548 GCA_001517045.1 Pseudotsuga menziesii
CTAAACCCCAAAGGATTCAAGACTCGAACCCGTGACCTCTCCTCGAACCGAGAGAGTGTGCGCACGTCTTACCAATTGAGCTAAACCTTGAGGCTATTTATGTCAAGTATGTAGTCACACCAATGTTCTCAATAAGAAAAATACACACTTCTAAATAGCAAATTTATTTATAACTTCTTAATAAAAAATTATACACAAATTTGTAAAGCAATTTTAATGACCAAAAAGACGGGAGCCCTATAATGTATATATATTTTGTTTTTTACAATTTTATTTTCTAAATTCGAAAATATCAAAATTTGTTTCTGTAACATTTTACGTTGTTAAAAGTTAACAAATTTGTAATTTGAAAGGAGGAATATAAAGCAATCTGAGAGCAAGATTGTTTGAGAGATCGATCCTGAGACGGAGAACAAGATGGAAACTGAGATGGAGAAGAAGCCAGATGAAAATGAAGGTGCAGGAGATTACAAATTTCCCATGTGGATGCCGTTCAGGCGGAAATTCACTCCAGATGGCCCTTTTTTTGCACCCGGCAACGCAGAGCGGGAACTTCTAGCCAAACAGGTCTCTTCTTATTCTTTCTCTTGTTTCCATTTTTACACCTATAATGTATAAATCTCAGGAGTTTAATCACTTCCTGTCAATTGGCGTTAATTTCTGTTTATCTACTCGGCCAAATTGAGGTGAGACCGGTGTTTTCTTTAAATTTGCAGTTATGATGCTACGAGCTCGGTTTTAACATAATAATCTCTCAGATTTTGCCCTTATTTTGGGTCCCCTCAGCGACTTAATTCCGTTCATTTAGCGGCATCAATAGTAATGATATTTTCCCCAATCTTGAAAAGTCTTGCATCATCCTTTTAAAAAAATCATAAGGATTTTATCATTTTCCGGGTCGTGGATATTATTTTCCCCGTACTAATGGTGTTGCTTCATCCTATAAATAAATTCCATGAGGATTTAATCATTTTCAGGGTCGTGGAGACGGAAAATCCATTGCTAAGTGAGAAAAAAATTGCATCATTTTATGAGTGCTACTGAATCTCTTCATCAATTATCAACCAGGGTGTGATAGGTTTCAACTTTCAAGTGCTATGCATTGTTTAAAAAATCTTTAATGCTTCAAATGCTATTGCATTAAACTGCGTTGCTAATTCTAACTATTGTGGAACTAAAAGTTGTTGGATGCTGTTGAATTAATCTGCATTGCTAATTTTAACTATTGTGAAACTAAAAGTTGTTGTATGTAACTAACAACTATACGAGTTAAACTTGCCAAAGGGTTCAAGTATTTTGTAACTTGAGTTGTCCAGTGCAGCAATTGTCCATTGGTTCTTCAAGCTTGATGCTTCAGAATCTCCTGTCGCTTTAGAAATCAAATAAAATGCTTGAAATTAAAATGCCATTGAAGCAGTGAACAAATGCTAGAGGAAATAGGGCCAAGCGCTATAACAAAAAACGATTAATGCTGTAAAAAATTTAACTAAATATTCATTGCAACAGAAAATAAAGATGAATGCTATGGAAAATATAACAAAATATTCATTGCTAGAGGAAATAATGATGAACACTACTTGTGTTTATCATCAAGCTGAACAGGAAAAGGGACTGTGGTGAAATTAGGGGAGCTCAACATCAAGCTGAACAGGAAAAGAGTGGAAATGCAAAAATCAACGGGCAAGACAGTCTGTCCCATAAGCTATTTTTAGCCTCACCGACGTTAAAAATAATTTCTTTCTTTCTTTCTTTCTACAGAAATTATAACTAAATATTAATTGCTACAGAAAATTTAACTAAATATTCATTTCTACAGAAAATAATGATGAACACTACAGGACATATAACTAAAATATTCATTGCATTCAACATCACAACATTTTACCTTGCAAACAACATGGTCATTACTCATGTCACATTGATAGGAGGACTTAACAGATAGTACAATGAACAAATGACAGTTGAAACTAAGCATATGACAATTTGTTATCCACCTGCAAAAATGTAGGATGTTGTACCAAAGAATTATAAACACACATTGACAATATAAATGTAATTACAAAATATACATGAGAGGGGCATTCATCAGCTAACCTCCTTCAAGTGTTCCCTTACTTGCAGATAATGAATTGATGAATCCTTGTTATGAACTTTAATTGACTATGTAGCAACAATTTTATTTCATTAACTGAACTGTTCCTCAAGGTTACAACTTTAATATGTTTTGTGCAACTCTAAGCCTACCTTACGGAGAATCTAGAATCTAACCAAAATCGAGTTGCAATACAAATGGATAGGTAGTTCCAAGATTTCCCTGAACTGTTTTTTTGCTAAGAATCATCAACTTTAAGTCTTTATGGCATAGATTAACTCCCATTTTGATGTGCTATATACCCTTCTTCATCGGTCAAATCAAAGGCTTGGCAAAGAGAAAATTGCAAGTCTATCTTTTTACTTCATTGGGCCAAGGCATCTCTCGTAGCGAATTCCCAGAGCCATTTCTCTTCTTGATTGAACTAAGAGGTAATGTGCCATAATCATTGTTGTCACCAACCTTGTAGTTGCCTGTGTGAGATGGATCCAGGATGGATGGTAGAGGGGCAAGCAACTAAGGAGGTGGAACCAAGACTGCCTAGACTCCCAAATGGATGGTTGTCACGCCAATCAAGGCAGTCTTCGCTTTATGTTGTCTGAGTCCAAGAAAACAATGGGGGGGACCCAGATCTACTCTCAACAGGAGAGATCAGACCTAGACACCAGATCAGATCAAGTATGGCTTGAAGTACGTAAGGTGTAAGGTAATTGGAAACTCTAGATCTATGGATGATAATACTAAGTGGACTTGGGCTTTGGATGAGGGTTTCAGTCTTATGAGGGTTGATCCAAAGTGACCTATAGGGGTAATACTAGATCTAGGGTTTAGGTACCAACAACTGATGAATATAACCGTTGTCGTGGGAAATGTAACTGAGACAGCGTGATTAAGGACAAAGTTGGGACTGTCTAGTACCAAAGAGATAGATTCAGTGAGAGAAATGAAGAGGTCAGGTTACCTGAGTTATCAAAGAACGGTCAACTTTCGGGGGAAAGAGGTCAAGATAGGGCTAGCACTATGCTTGGAGATTAGTGCCTGTTCAACCTTGGGTAATGGAGTCAGTATTTGCATAGCGTTAAAGTGAACCCACCTGGGATATGCCTTGATCTATGGACCCAGAAAAGGATTTGGCTTGGAAGATTCAGGTTACAGGGAAATCAACAGTAGGAGGGCTAGTGCTAGGGTTTGGAGAGGTAGATCTGCAGATCTAGAGCCACCAGGATACTATCCGCTCAGCATTGGATTGGAGATGAGATCAGGATGGCCCGATCTACAAACCCAAGTCATAAAATTTCAGGAAAAATCAGATCTGTAAAAGTCAAAATCTGATGAGGAAAGCTAGGAGGCTGAAAGTCAGTTTTTCAGATCTAGGGCTACCTGCCAGGAACTAGCTCAGCGTTGGGGGTGTTCTGGAATGAGGAAGACCTGATCTACAAACCCATGTGATTATTTTCCGGAAAAAGTCAACTCTAGAAAAAGTCAAATTTTTAGTGGGGCGCTGGGGTTTGAGCAGTCAGAAAGTCGGATCTAAGGCAAACCAGTCAAAATCAAGATATCGTTGAGGATGATTAAGTGAGGGGGATGCCCGATCTACAAAATCTAGAAATGATTTGCTCAAAAATCAAGCGGTTCCTCGATTAAATATTTTTTGGATTTTTATTATTTAGGAGTTTTTCAGAAAAGCAAGTACAATGGATTGAGATCTGAAAGAGAAGAGACTTAGCTGTTAGATCTTACCTAGAAATGCTTGTAGATGCCTTGATGATGATGATCCCCGCCATCTTGTAAAAGAGAGAGATTCCTATGGCTTGGGGTACCACAATAGACAGCTTGACTCCAGAAATCAATCCTTTCCAATATGCAAGAGAAATCAAATATCTAACACTAAAGGATCAAATCTCATACCTTATTCCGGACGATTGAAGTAGATCCCCGTCGAGCTTTCCAACTTCAGCTTGAATTGATGAATCACTTCCTCAACAAGAAGTAAACAAGACAAGCATACTATATATATTGGTGTCAGATCTACTCTAGCATATGTAATCAACAACGTATAAGCATTTGAAATCATCCATGGATAAAATATTCATTCAAACATACATTATTGGACAGGAAAATATATTTCTATTAATATAAAATCAGAGATTACAATGAATACAACCTTTGTCGGCACGTTTATGAATCGAAGAAACTAAGTCCCCCACTTGGGCCTCCACCACCTCAATCCTCCATCTCTCGATAGCAAGCTCACAAGCAAAAGGCAAGCTTGGGAAGAACACCAAAGTGCTCCAAGGGACAAAGGGATGCAGGCTCAAGCACAAGTTCCGGCAACAATAGACTATAGTTTCTTTGTTCTCAATTCTCTTATGCCTTCAATGTATCCAAAGGGTTCCTTATATAGCTTTTCAATGGGGTAATGAAAGGTCGAATCCGAGCGATCTCAAGGCATATGGAAGGCCAGGCCAGACAAATGAGTCGGATCCATGTCAAGGAAAACTCCAAAAGGATTTTGATTTTGTACACATCCCGATGTACGCGGTTTTAGAGGTCAAACCCGCGTATATACGCGATAAGGGGTTTAAAAGTCGTGTATAGCAATTTTCACATGTTTTTAGGGATGGTCTAGGAAACATCAAAGGGCAAAAAATGGTCCAAGGGAGCTAAGGAGTCTGCAGAGGGACAGGGGAAGGCCATACAAGTGTGATTCACCTGGTGTGGTAAAATCAACTATAACACATCTTGATCAATTCTGGAAGATATGAGTGAGTTCTAAGATCAATGTTATGCTCCAAGTGACCAATGGGCCTCCCTATCCTGCACAAGCAAATGTCAACAATATCAGATTTATTGTATCATGAAAGAAAATGCTAGATCTACAAAAAAGTAATAAGATGTAATCATAGATCACAATGAAGCTAATGAAAACCCCTTGATACAAGACGAAAACAATCCAAGCGAGTTGAGGTTCCCCTGCAAAAACACTCCAGCTGAAAACACCCTCCTGTAGACAAGACAAAGATCCTGAAAAAGATATAGATCTCACAAAATATTCCGAATGCTAGGAAGCAAAAGACTTTCCAATCACCACTGAAGAACATCAGATGCAAAGTAGATCCAGAAAATATCCACAAAAAAATCTTTCTATTAATCAGATCCAAGAGCCAAAGACCCCTTACAAATGAGAAGCTCTCTCCTTTAAATAGGAATGAGAGAACCAAAATCCTAACCACTTTCAAAACAAGTGGCTAAGATTAAAAGATAAAATGCTCTAATCGATGGTTGAGATGAGCTCAACATACAATACATGGATCAATATAACCATAAAGTACCAAAGTGGACTAAATCACCTATAAAGAGGGTACCCCACTCAACAAGAAATAAATGAAGCACATGGTGGGTCCATGGAGTGTTAACTAACTCCCTCTGGGTTTCCCATGGCACAATAAAATAATATAATATTTTAAATTTTTGACTTTATGCCTTATTGAGGAAATCGTGAGCGTCCCAAAAGCTCCAGAAAATAATATAAAAATGCCCAAAAAATAGGTGTGGGCCCAACCAGGTGCTGCAACTGCTGGAGAAGGTGCGGAGGACATCATTCTCATCATCATGACTCATCCCATGTCATTTCTTTTCTTCAGTAGCCCAAATTGATTTCTTCAATAGCCATTTAATCATTTTTTAATCTGCCTTGGGAAATGTGAACCTGCCAAAATAGCCTCCTAGGGTTCCTGCATTATCAAACTGAGCCCACTAGGTTCTTTGGGATGGAGGTACTATGGTATAATCAAGTGGCTGCACCCCCTATGCCCCATACAACACCCTAGGAGATCCAATAAAAACATCTCCCTGCTTAGACACATCATCTTGTGAAGCAAAACTGCATCAAGAGAGTAAAATGAGTCTGACCATCTTTGCAAGTGCCCAGAATTGAAAACAAACTATCTCATTAGACTCAAAGAGTCCAAATCCATCTAGGGGGTATACTCATACCCTTCTCAGGTCTCTACCTGATCATCAACCATATCCAATAGACAATATAATCATCTGTAAATGACCAGATACTCATCCATTTGCTGCAAGTGTTATAAGGCTAAGACATGCTCTACAAATCATTTAAGCAACAATCACAACAAGTAGCAGTCATTTCACTGGCGGGACATCAACAAATACATATATAGGGTTTTATTTATTATTACTCAGACCAGACTTTTAGGACTATACTCACTTCATAGTTGTAGTCAATTTGCTAGTGAAGGGTGAAGGCTGAAATTGACAAGGCTAGGGCAAATGATGACTTCTTACTTAACATCATGATACATTGGATATGGAAAGGAAAAACTCACTATAACCACATGTCGGACAAACAACAACACAAGGAATGGTAGTGCCTCACAAATGGTTGAGTTGTTCAGAGAGTGCTTATTGAACTTAGGCATCATGTCTACATCAAGTTTTGATCCAGTTTCATTAGGACCATCAATTTTATTTCCATGGCCTTTTTGACCTATATAACCCTTTGGGACTTCACCAGTGCTTAAAAGCATAGCTAATCGCAGCTTTTATCAGGGACATATTCAACTTTATAAGGTCAACAATATTTGGATATAGCATATATTTAACCATTGCTTTTTGGACCTTTTCGTATACCCTTCAAGGGGTATTTTAGCATTTCATTGCTCTTGCCATTTTTTCACATATGTTAAGAAACACAGTTTTAGCATTTTCATTTTCCATGGGCGCATATAAACATTTCCAATACAGGTAGTACATGAGCTTGAAGCGGTGGTATTAGATGATGAAGAGAATGGACCTGTCCCTAATGATGGCCCTGATTTGGATCATGAGCCTATCATTCACCATGCAGAGAACAGTCCTTGTATTCCTGTTAAAAATCCTCAAATTAACTCTGTTCTAGATCCTCCAATTAAGGGCAAATCTGTTGAAGTGAATTTACCTGGTTCATATCGAATTGGTGAAGCAATTCATCCGTTATTCGTAAACTGTTTGCTGGATAAAATACATAGAATGGAGGTAGAAATAACAGAGATGGTGGCCATAGTGATGTTATGAAAACTGAGAATGTAAGTTTGAAGGAGAAATCCGATTCAGCTGATAAGTGTATTCTGCGTCTGAAAAGACATAAAAACAAGTTGATTCGGAGAGTTATGAAACTGCAACATGAGAATCGTAAAAATGAGGAAAGAGTTCGTGAGCTGAATGCTCAGGTCACTTTGATGCAGCTTAAAGGTCATTCGCAGGCTCCATGTTCACAAAGTCCGACGACTGGTGTGAATATACAGGTTTTCAACACTTCTGCTAAATCATAGCATTTCGGGGATACTCATTATTGTACATATGTCTAGAAAGTATTTCAAGTTTGAAGTTTGTAAGTAAAAGCAGGAAATGATAATGAAGTTATTTTTGCTTTCCAGGTATTGTTTTGAATTGATATATTGGATTATGTAATTTGGTTTATTTACTTGCGCATTTGTACTAATTCTTACTGTGTGGTGTTGCAGGTGATTTGTTTGGTTTTCCAGATGCGTTTTTCTTGGATTTTGGTGATCTCTCGTTTTCAGGACGATCTCTAGAAAATAATGAATGAATCAGTGGAATTCATTTTCAATTATGGATACGCTGTTTCCCAGGTGTCGCTAAATTACTAGTGTCTTTGTCATTTTGTAATTTCGCACTATAGGTCGAATTTTTCCAATTTCGAGATATCGTATCGTATATGGAAAAATGAAAATTTCATTTGTCATTTTTCTGTTTTGGACGAAATTGGTTAAGATTATGATGATGTAGTTTCCTGTTTTATAGAACTATCTCTTTTTGAGATTGAATGTATTTAAAGGAGACATGGTCTACTGTAATAAGGGTCGATGGTTGAGAAAAGGGACCAGACTGGATCACTTTATCATTTTCTGTAGCTAAAGACAATTTTTTGTTAACAGTTGCAGCATCTTTTGACTGGTGATATTTATAAATATATTTGCAGTATTTTTACTATGGAAATGTCTTTATAGTATCGTTTGATCTTGATATTCCTTTTCGCAGTATTTATGTTTTGTCACTGTTCTTTGAGGAAATGTGCAAATACATCATGTTTAATTATCGATCTAAGCTGGTTTAACGTGCAAATTCATGTTATATAGTAAATTTGATGTTATACTTGTTCTGTGCGTTGTCTTGTTTAAATCTCAGAATTTCTTCTGAAGTTTTCAGGATTGTCAGCACAGTGTCATTATTTGCAAGTTGATTCCAGGATTTAATCTTATCACGCTCCTGATCAGGATAGGATATTTAGGATATAAATGGTACTTTTCATTTAATTTATAGAAACTAGAGTGAATTAGATCTTTACATTTATACTTTGTCAAGTTATCTTTTAATCTTATTATGAATGTATATTTGTCTATAGTGTAATTTATGTGAATTGATTGGATATGTTAATATTTTCTTAATTATTTATTCTTGTATTCATAGATTAATTGGTTAACTAGATTAATTTTCAGTGATCAGTTGTGTAATATATCAATTAACTTAGTAATTATCTTTACTAGTTTTCTTTGTATATTCATAGGGATAGTACAGATTTAGTTAACAAACATTAACTTTATTTTTCTTTGAGTCTCCTCCTGTAGCTGGGAGTAATTTAGGGAAGGTAACGGGGCCTTAATACCGTCAGAGACAGCTATCTAACGACTGAGAGCAGCTTTGAAAGCTTTTGGATCGGGTTGTCTCTCAGTTGACTATTGTGCCAATTTGGCACGTCAACAATGGCGCTAGAAGGAGGGCCAGCTTAAGCGAATGGCTGATGAAATCAATTTTGTTCATAATACTAATCACCCCTCTACTCCTGAATTCACACCACCTTCTCGATCGGGTGAATTACAGTCATCATCACAACCACAAACATTCCAGTCATCACAATTAAGTGAGACCCCACTGAACGATACTGTTCGAAGCCTTATCTATCAGTTCAACTCTAGCGTTGCCCATCCACCTGAAGAACTTGACCAGTTCGAACAGGCCATCATTGAATCCTGCAGGATTTTAACCAGAGCTTATTCAAATCTCACCGGGATCCAACCCACCGAATTGCCTCTTCCACATATCAGACGTCCGCGCACTCACCATACTGAGTCTACTCCTGAAGAACATGATCAACCTTTATGTGTCGTTCCTGACCATCAATTACAACTGTCTCTAACAGGCACCAATCAACCTTCGTCCTCTTCAGGACCGCCTGCTACAGGAGGGTCTGGTCGACCACCATCACCGCCACATTCACCTCCACACATTTTTCAAACACCACCTTCACCACCTCCATCACCAAGGAACATGGCACATGTAAACCAAAACCCCAATGCCAATATGCCATGGTTAGCTCAAGATGTGGTCGCTGTTCCAGGAGATCAACATCCTTTGCCAAAGCATCCCAAGAAATTGTTGCCCAAATTCAATCCCGAGCTAAAGGAGCCTGCAGAAGATCATGTTAAAAAATTCATGCTAGAAGTTCGGCTTTTGAATGTTGAGCACGAAGATGTAGTCTGTTGACTTTTTTCTTACACATTTGAGGGCAAAGCCTCAACTTGGTATTTCTCACTTACTGCTGGTTCTGTTACCAGTTGGAATGAGTTCGAGTTGGCTTTCATGAACAAGTTTGGAGACGATAAGACTCCAGCTGTGTTGGTGTTAGAATTGTCTAGGATCCGTATGGAAACCAAGGAGAAAGTCAAAGATGTTAACCAGCGGTTCTTAACTCTTAGAAACAGGATCCCTACCTCAAGGCCTGCTGAAGATGTTACTATTGAATTCTAAACTTCGGCCCTGCCCGTGTCTATGGCCATGTTTGTCAGGAGAGCGGGTAAACCCACTCTCACTGAAACCTTTGATGAAGCCATTAAGGTCGAGAAGGACATGTTTGCTATTAAGACGAACCTTGGGGTAGACGCTGATTCTGCCTCTTCTTCTCGCAAAAAGACTGAGAGTCCTTCCAAAATCACCAATCCTGAGAAAAAGGGTCAATATGCACTAGACTTAGACAGCCTCCAGAGAGTTATAAAGAAGTTATCCAATGAAATCATTGATTTGAAGAAAGGTACTTCTGAAAGTACTCTGAATAAAGAACCACCTAGACAGCCTTTTAGAAGACCATTTCAAAATACAGCTGCTAAACAGACCCCACCATCTGAGGCTAATAACGTAGATGAAATTAATAGCTTCCTAAAATGATTGGTTTCAGGCCTAGAAACGTCTGCTGAAAGTGAAACTGAATCTTCAAGACAGAATTCTTAAGATACCCAAGGCACAGATAATAACACTGAAGATAAACCCCCCCAAGTTATCAGTCACTTCTGGGATACCACAGAATTGACCGACGATGAAGATGTTGCTATTGTCAATGTAAATTAGCATCAATATAATACTAGGAGCAAGAAAAATCAGTCCTCAAGGGAACCTTCCACAACATCTACCGATGAAAGTTTAACTGTCAAAACAAAAAACCAACCCTCGAACACTAAGTCTACATCTTCTCTCGAGTTAGAATATGACCTGGTTGAGGATCTGAAGAAAATCAGAGCCAATATTTCTATCTATGAACTCTTTAAATTGCCTACGATTCGAGACAAGATGATTCAAGGGGTTTCTCTAAGTAAAAATGGCAAAACTCCCTCCACTCAAAACAGTTCTGCTAGTACCAAAGACAACCCAACAAAATCTTTAGTCAACGCCTCGTCCATAGGTAAGAAATCAGATTCCTCAACTCCTCATTTTCTGCTTACATTTGAGATCTGCAATCGTAAAGTACACAATTGTATGATAGATTCAGGGGCCTCGAAAAATGTCATGCCATATTTGGTATGCAAAAAACTTAATGCAGTCCCTGTGCCATGTGATACGAGTATTGTGCAACTTGACCGATCTAATGTAAAGGTGATAGGAAAGTTGAATGAAGTACTGATAGGATTAGCCTCGAACCCTCAGGTTCATTTCATCATTGACATAATTGTTGCAGATATCCCTGAGGCATATGGCTTATTCCTCAGTAGAGATTGGTCTGAAAAATTGAAAGGATATTTCGCAACAGACTGGTCACACTTATGGCTACCTTATAATGGCCGCCCAAACAAAATAAGAATTGATCGAGAGCGTTATATGAAGCACACGGTCACCGAACTGGATGACTCAAACGAGCCAGTGTTATTCACTGATACTATAATGGGCAATTACATGGTTGATTCCTTCTTTGGAAACCTTGAGGCTGAAACATCATCAGTCCAAGATCCAGAACAGCAGTCTGAAGTTTTTCATTTTACACAAGTTCTGGACGAAATTCCAGTTCTGAACGCTGCACATTTAGACCTGAATAATGGACTCTGGTCTCTATACTTTGACAGATCTAAGTCAAAGGAAGGGGCTGGGGCCGGTTGTCTGTTAATAGATCCCCACGAAAAAAGCTATTTTGTTGCTTGCAGGTTGGAATTTGAGTGCACTAATAATATTGCTGAAGATGAAGCCCTTATTCAAGGGCTGAAAAAGGCAATTGATCTAGGGGCTAAAGCCTTGGTAGTGTTAGGTGACTTTGAAATTATTGTTAGACAGGTACGCAACACTATACATTGCATTGCTGGTCATCTAAGAAATTACCAAACAGAGGTGTGGAATTTATTATTATCATTTGAAGCTTTTAATATGAATTCTATTCCTCGTTATTTGAATCAGGAAGCAGATCTGTTAGCTAATGTTGCTTCAAGGTTAATTCCATTTGAAGGGATGCTTGCTGATTCTTTCTCTGTTGAACTGCTTTTCAGGCTTTCCATACCTGATAATGTTGTCAATTGGAGAGTTTTTGACCATGACGAGCAGTTAATCGAGTTTTTGACCATGAAGGACACCTTCAAGGACGCAGTCATCGATGAAATGACTCATGATGAAGATCTGTACAACTTTGCGGTAATTCATAAACCTTGTTCAATTGAAGAATCCCTCAATCAGGTCAATACTTTTCCTAGATCTGTAATTAAACTTGAGAAATTCTATGATTTGAAGGACATATTTAAAGGTGCAAGGAACTGTAAAACCAACAGCGCTACTATGCAATTTGAAGTCATAAATTTAGGCACCGAACACAATCCTCAATGTGTCAATCTGGGCAGTACATGTACTGTCCAAGAAAAAGCAGCCTTTATACGACTCTTTAATGAGTTTAAAGACATTTTTACTTGGACATATGATGATCTCAAGACATTTGATCCAAACATAATGCAACTTGTTATCCCCATGAAACAACAAGCTAAACCTTTCCAGCAGAAGTTGAGGAAAATGCACCATAGCCTAGAACCGGCTGTTAAGAAGGAGCTCAACAAACTCCTCGCCAATTTGGCACATCAACAATTCTTACTAATTCTTAACAATTTTATAGAACTATCTCTTTTTGAGATTGAATGTATTTAAAGGAGACATGGTCTACTGTAATAAGGGTCGATGGTTGAGAAAAGGGACCAGATTGGATCACTTTATCATTTTCTGTAGCTAAAGACAATTTTTTGTTAGGCAGTTGCAGCATCTTTTGAAGGGTCGAGGAGTTTGTTGTCTCCTTTACACAGTAAGAATTAGTAAGAATTGTTGACGTGCCGAACTGCTAGCATGAATTTTTTAACATGATCTTCTGCAGGCTCCTTTAGCTCGGGATTGAATTTGGGCAACAATTTCTCAGGATGCTTTGGCAAAGGATGTTGATCTCCTGGAACAACGACCGCATCTTGAGCTAACCATGGCATATTGGCATTGGGGTTTGGGTTTACATGTGCCATGTTTCTTGGTGATAGAGGTGGTGAAGGTGGTGTTTGAAAAATGTGTGGAGGTGAATGTGGCGGTGATGGTGGTTGACCAGACCCTCCTGTAGCAGGCGGTCCTGAAGAGGACGAAGGTTGATTGGTGCATGTTAGAGACAGTTGTAATTGATGGTTAGGAACGACACCTAAAGGTTGATCCTGTTCTTTAGGAGTAGACTCAGTATGGCGAGTGCGCGGGCGTCTGATCTGTGGAAGAGGCAATTCGGTGGGTTGGATCCCGGTGAGATTTGAATAAGCTCTGGTTAAAATCCTGCGGGATTCACTGATGGCCTGTTCGAACTGGTCAAGTTGTTCAGGTGGATGGGCACCGCTAGAGTTGAACTAATAGATAAGGCTTCGAACAGTATCGTTCAGTGGGGTCTCACTTAATTGTGATGACTGGAATGTTTGTGGTTGTGATGATGACTGTAATTCACCCGATCGAGAAGGTGGTGTGAATTCAGGAGTAGAGGGGTGATTAGTATTATGAACATAATTGATTTCATCAGCCATTTGCTTAAGCTGGCCCTCCTTCTAGCGCCATTGTTGACGTGCCAAATTGGCACAATAGTCAATTGAGAGACAAGCCGATCCAAAAGCTTTCAAAGCTGCTCTCAGTCGTTAGATAGCTGTCTCTGATGGGATTAAGGCCCCGTTACCTTCCCTAAATTACTCCCAGCTATAGGAGGAGACTCAAAGGAAAAATAAAGTTAATGTTTGTTAACTAAATCTGTACTATCCCTATGAATATACAAAGAAAACTAGTAAAGATAATTACTAAGTTAATTGATATATTACACAACTAATCACTGAAAAATTAATCTAGTTAACCAATTAATCTATGAATACAAGAATAAATAATTAAGAAAATATTAACATATCCAATCAATTCACATAAATTACACTATAGACAAATATACATTCATAATAAGATTAAAAGATAACTTGACAAAGTATAAATGTAAAGATCTAATTCACTCTAGTTGCTATAAATTAAATGAAAAGTACCACTTATATCCTAAATATCCTATCCTGATCAGGAGCGTGATAAGATTAAATCCTGGAATCAACTTGCAAATAATGACACTGTGTTGACAATCCTGAAAACTTCAGAAAAAATTCTGAGATTTAAACAAGACAACGCACAGAACAAGTATAACATCAAATTTACTATATAATATGAATTTGCAAGTTAAACCAGTTTAGATCGATAATTAAACATGATGTATTTGCACATTTCCTCAAAGAACATTGACAAAACATAAATACTGCGAAAAGGAATATCAAGATCAAACGATACTATAAATACATTTCCATAGTAAAAATACTGCAAATATATTTATAAATATCACCAGTCAAAAGATGCTGCAACTGCTAACAAAAAATTGCCTTTAGCTATAGAAAATTATAAAGTGATCCAGTCTGGTCCCTTTTCTCAACCATCGACCCTTATTACAGTAGACCATGTCTCCTTTAAATACATTCAATCTCAAAAAGAGATAGTTCTATAAAACAGGAAACTACATCATCATAATCTTAACCAATTTCGTCCAAAACAGAAAAAACAAATGAAATTGTCATTTTTCCATATACGATACGATATCTTGAAATTGGAAAAATTCGACCTATAGTGCGAAATTACAAAATGACAAAGACACTAGTAATTTAGCGATACCTGGGAAACAACGTATCTATAATTGAAAATGAATTCCATTGATTCATTCATTATTTTCCGGAGATCGTCCTGAAAACGAGAGATCACCAAAATCCAAGAAAAACGCATCTGGAAAACCAAACAAATCACCTACAACACCACACAGTAAGAATTAGTACAAATGCGCAAGTAAATAAACCAAAGTACATAATCCAATATATCAATTCAAAACAATACCTGGAAAGCAAAAATAACTTCATTATCATTTCCTGCTTTTACTTACAAACTTCAAACCTGAAATACTTTCTAGACATATGTACAATAATGAGTATCCCCGAAATGCTATGATTTAGCAGAAGTGTTGAAAATCTGTATATTTACACCAGTCGCCGGACTTTGTGAACATGGAGCCTGTGAGTGACCTTTAAGCTGCATCAAAGTGACCTGAGCATTCAGCTCACGAACTCTTTTTTTATTTTTACGATTCTCATGTTGTAGTTTTATAACTCTCCAAATCAACTTGTTCTTATGTCTTTTCAGACGCAGAATACACTTATCAGTTGAATCGGATTTCTCCTTCAAACTTACATTCTCAGTTTTCATAACATCACTATGTGCCACCATCTCTTTTATTTCTACCTCCATTCTATGTATTTTATCCAGCAAACAGTTTACGAATAACGGGTGAATTGCTTCACCAATTCGATATGAACCAGGTAAATTCACTTCAACAGATTTGCCCTTAATTGGAGGATCTGTAACAGAGTTAATTTGAGGATTCTTAACAGGAATACAAGGACTGTTCTCTGCATGGTGAATGATAGGCTCATGATCCAAATCAGGGCCATCATTAGGGACAGGTCCATTCTCTTCATCATTTAATACCACCGTTTCAACGTCTTTGTCATTCTTCACAGGGGATTTAACAACATTGACTTTGGACGCCATACTCCTAGTAAATTTGCCGGTAATCCTAACATTTGACTTATTGCTCACCTGTCTGCAGGTTTTGTCATTACGGTTCAGGGATAGGTTCAGGGATTTCCTCCTTCGCTTGGAACGCAGAGGAGTACCAGGACTTTGAACAAGAGTGGGAGCGAGATCATCGTGGACGCTGGGGTTTACATAGTCATTAGGGTTTGGTATAGGCGTCGGTGCAAGTGAAGTTGGAACTTGACAAGGCTGCTGATGCCTTACTTCTGCACAATCGAATTGACAATGGCAAAATGCCATAAAGCCATTCTGTTCAAGAAAATCATCCCATGTTTGATTTCGCTTAGACAACTCTCTCTCCACCAACATCCTAACAAGGCCATGATGAAAAAGACTCCGACCGATATTCTTCGGCCCTTTCTTAATGGCCGAAGACATCTTGGTCATGCTCTGAACTAAATAATAGGGTAAATTAATAGGCAAGCCGAGAAAAACAGTCATCAATCTGAGATGATAGACATATGCAGAGGAAAGACGACCCTCGCAGGTCACATACCTGTGAATAACGTCTAAAACCGGTCGCCATTCTTTCTTGAAATATTTCTGCGATACACCGGCTTTAAAAGAGACGTCCTGGCAGGGGTTCTTCAACATCTGCCTCCATTTAGTAGCTTTCATCTGCTTGGATTTGAACCAACGTTCACCCGTAGCTAAAGGGACTAAGCGCTCATCAACCTTGAATTGAAGGTCGGCCACCTTAACCCTAGCATCGACCAACGAAAGGGCAAACAACCTAGTGACTTCAGGGTTCGAGTCTGCAAACTTGCGGAAGAAGGGAAGCCACCCGACTGCTTCAACTTTGGCTAGGAGCTCAGGGTTCTCGTCAAGAAGCTTCGTGTCACAGGGTTCGACTCTAACAACCGGGGCCATTGCTGTGAGTGCGAATGCACGCAGTTGCACACAGAGGAGATACCACAGATCGCATCAAGACAGAACGTTGGAGAGAGAGCACTCGGGGTGCAAACCAAGCAGAAAACACAAACAATGAAACCCGACTCTTTCATAAACGAAGTGCGACATGGGTAAACCCAGACAAGAACCCTGTAAACTCGGCATGAGCGAAGGAGAATGATCACACAGAGAGGTAATCAAATAATAGAAAGTGACGGCGAAGACTCCAGAATAAACTCAGTTTGCCATAATTTATTCGGCTCGATCGTAATAAAACCACATAATGCACAGAGTACAGATGTTGAACGAGCAGGAGGACACGACGCTGAGCTTGTACTGCGATTAAATGTCGTTACAGAGTTGTGTACGAGTGTAATGATACCATATCAACCTTCCATTAAGTGGATCGGATTCGGAGATGATGACACGAATTAAACCAGCCATAGGCAATGAACCTTATGCGTTAAAACGTCAACCTTACCATATAATAATTTCAACCTTCGGAAATGACGGACATGGTACGTGAAGACACATGGCATAACCCATTATACCAACCTCAACCCTTACATGCAAAAATGTAAGTCACGTATAAAGCATAATACTAAGATCGAGTTTTAATACTTATGATTGGATTATGCATGATTCAAAGGTTCGAGGATAAACCTTAGGATTAGGCACCCCTGCATGAAACATTTAGCCTTTCATGTTCTATGACGTCATCAAATTTACCAATAAAACACAAATAAAACATACCAATTGCTGAATATTCAAATAAGGCTTATGGTGAAAAGCGTACAAATCCATTCGAAATAATGATTTTCATATAGTAACTTTGTCAACTAACCAAAGTTCACAAAAGTTGTAAAAACAAATAGAATTTCATCATTTCAGTAGCTAATGGAATTTCACCATTTCAGTAGCTCCCGTTTCTGTAAATTTGAAATGAGAAATTCAAATATTTCATCAAACAAAATTTTATTTTGCTTGATGAAATTTGTTTTTAAGGCTGTTGAGTAGGAGCACAACACTGTCCTGTATCAAATCCTTTGCCTTAGGAGCCTTACTGTCTCCGAATGCTAAATCTGCATAGTCCAAGGCCTCGTAGCCATATAATGCCTTAAAAAGTGTCATCCTAATAGACATGTGATAAGGAGTATTGTAGCAGCACTCCCCTAATGGTCTTGATACCTGTTTTTAATGGTCTTTTTGTTGAGTGCTCGATAGTCGATGCACATTTGCAGTGCACGATCCTTCTTCTTGACCAAGACCGCTGAAGATGCGAAGGGGCTAGAACTGGGCCGAATGTATCCAAGCTCCAGCAATTCTTTGATCGTTTTCTTGATCTCATCCTTGTATCTTTTGGGATGCCGATAAGGAGTGGTGATGACTACCTGTGTCCCCTCCTCTCGCTCAATGATGTGCTCAAAGCCCCGGTCTGGCGGTCTACATGATGGAAGGTCCCGAAATACCTTTTCATGCCTCTATAACAAGGCCTGAATATCACCTAGGTGTTGTGTCCTGTTTTCTAAAGGTGACAAAACATTCTGCAGCCCATTCTATGTCATTCTGTCTGAGTACTGCCTCCATTCTCTGTGAAGAGACCGGTTTTGGGGGATAAGTGTTCATGCCCCTCAAAACTACCCATTTGCCGCCTAGCCCCTAGAATTCCATTTCCATTGCCTAGTAGTCTGTAGTATATTTCCCTATTGAATAAAGCCAATAAACACCCAATACTACATGAGTATCTGATACATCTACTACATAAAATGAATCTGTCATTTGATAATTACCTAATGTGACATTCAATTTTGGAATCCAGTAGTTGCACTCCATGCTGGAGTTCCTGGCTACTGCTATAGTAAATCCTTCGAACTTCTCGGTCTGAATACCCCTGTTGGCTACCTAAGCGGAGTTAATAAAATTGTGGGGTGCTCCCCCATCAATCAATACTCCTACTCTTTGACCCTGTACTACTCCTCTGACCCTGAGAGTATGGAATCTTGGTACTCCAGATAATGTAGCAATGACTCCCTCAGGTGTATCACCTTGGAGTGATTCTTCCTTAGCTGCCCGTAGTTCTTCTGTGCCCCCCTACTCATAGTCCTCCTCGTCATTGTCCGAATACACTTCGATGTAGTGAGCCTTTGCCTTCCCTGCACACCTGTGTCCTGGCACCCATGGTTCTTGACAAGTGAAACATAATTTCTTTCGCCTTAAGTCTTTTCTAGTGTCCTCGTCTAACCATGTTTTCTTGGGAACATCCTGCTAGAAAGGTTTCCTGTCCTTGTCCCTAACAGGAAAGTTGGTTTTGAGAGGGAACTTGTTGTTCGGAACTGAATCTTGGGGATCTCTGGCTCTGCTAAGGGAATTCTGCAAAGTAGGGGGTTTGTAGGCTTTCACCCATCCCCGTAGTGGCTCTGTTAGGGCTTCAGTGAATAACATCGTCAACCTGCTCTCTGACACATCTGTTACCATCACTGCTATCCTCTGGAATTCTAAGATGAAGGCTTCTGCGCTACTTGTCTGTTTGAGTTGAGCCAACTCCTTGAAATGTATCTCTGGATCCTTCCTGTCAAACCTCTCCATGAGCTTCTGAGTGAACTCACCGTAGGCATGTATGGTGTTGTGACCCAATGTCACTAATCCGTGGTACCACCACTCGTGAGCCTTTCCGTCTAGGTGGAGTGTGGCCAATTTAATGGCATCTGTCTCTGTCATGGGATTGAGTTGGAAATAGGTATCCAAATTTTGAACCCATATCCGTGCTGATCTTCCGCGAGTCCCGTCAAAGCTTGGAATGGTCAACCTGCCTAAGGTTTTCTGCAATTCATGGTTGTGATTGAATCTTTTGTTGAAATTTCGGGGCCTGTTCCTGCTCTTCATGTTGCAAAAATCTGAAAAAGACATAGTTGCATGAAACTCACCTCCTAAGTCCCTTTATTCCTGCAAATAAACCCCAAAGGGTTCGCTAGGCTCTCCCTGCATGACTGGACCTCCTACCGCATCTGCCAAGAAGTGAGGCATAGTAGGCCTGTTGGAAGGTCTGTTATATATGTGCGGTGTATTCTATTTATTGGTATACGCAACCTTCCTGCTGCTGCTTGTAGACCCTTTGTTTACTGGTGAGGGAGGGGTACTGTTGTTACCTAGTTCTGGTTTCGCTGATAATTTGTTAATTGCATTGAGTACATCTTTTTGCCCTTTGGCTAAGTCTTCCAATGCAGATACTAAGTTGCGAAACTCCATCCTGTCTTCATCTTCCCCCGTTCCTTTTTACCTGTCAGAGTGTATACTTGTTGGTTCCATGTCTGAGCTGATATCTTCCAGTTGGATATCCTCAAAGTCCTTCGTGTACCTACTCCTTCTTTTCCTATAGGTTACAAAAGGGTCCTCTTCTGTATTCATCTACTTCTCATATCTCAAGCCCAAAACTGGCCAAGAAGATAGCTCTGATACCACTGTAATATCCCAAATCTTGATATTTTCTATTTCTATGCAATTTTACTGAAATAGCCGGGCATGCAAAATTTCCCTATTTTATAGCTGAAATTAGGGTTAGGGTTTGCAGGATAGAATGAACACTTACCACTGATAAGCCGATTGAATATGCTCCAGAGAGAATACGCATGCAAGATGAACTGAGTTGGTGAAGAAATAACCTTGTTTTCTGTTGCAATACCCCGAATGGTTGAATCAAACAAGTGTGATGTTTTTGCTGAAGGGATGGTCAGTTTCAACTGGAAATAAGTCGGAAGGAAGGTGTGCCCGTGTCGGAGAGGATGGCCGGAGCATGCAAGGGTTTTGGCCTCTCTAGATGCCCTAGCGAATTGATCTCCCAGTTTGCTGCTCACGCCCCAACAACCCTGTAAACTGCTGCTAGTTGCCCCAGATGGACAATCTGATAGTTGATAATCACCCAATGCAGTAGAGTGATCCTATCAGTGAGGATGCAGGCCGCATGCAGAAGAATAATGGTGATCCAGAGTCCTGGTGAATGACTAGGGTTTTCCCAGCTAAATGCCCCCAGCTGTACGGATGAATCTGCAATAACCTTCGGATTGATACTGGATTACCGGATAATGATGAATGCAATAGATACGGTGACAAACCTGGATGGTTTATCTTGAAGGAGACTAGGGAAGATGTCTCACTGCCGAAATCTCGTTAGCTGAAGATGCCGTCTCCAACCCCAATTGTTGTGGCCGCACGTTGTGCTGCTTCTCAAGAGCTCCAAAATAATAATCCAAAAGTAAAGTCTCCATTCACTTTATCTTTCTTTTATAACTTTCAACTGCGAAACCCCTAACTTTGACCTAATTAGGTCATTTTAACTTCTAATTTGCAGTTGACTTGCATGCATGCGCATGTAGACTTAAATGGGTGCATGCATCATTAAATAATGCTTAGATGTCATGCATGCCGGTGGCCTTTGGCCCCGATGGCCCTCTTTGACCTAATGGTGATATCATATTGATGCCCTAGATTTTCTGTAGATGGCATCAATCTTCAATTGATTCCTTAACTGTCAGTAACCGCTCGAACCCACAAGAATCACATAGGTTAGCGGTTTTGGTCCTCAATGCCTAATCAGATGAGGACATTACAGTAGGGTAGTGAATTGGTTGGAGGAGATTGCTAAGGAGACTTGCATCATCTTTCGGTCAATTCGTTTCATCTTCAGGGAGTTTTTCAATTGTTACTTTGTGCATTGGATTTTTCTCTGTAGATTAAGTACATAGCTTATCTTTTTCATCTGTGAACAAATCCCATTCGTAGTTTGATTTTGCAGGTGGAGAAGAGGGGGCACACTTCCTTCTTTGGACGTTTTACTTCTGTTTCGTGTCAGATCTCCCTAGAAATTGTAACCAAGTAGAAGGATCATCGACATCCAAGGCGACCGCGAGTATTTTCAAGTACGATCTGCAAGGTTAGTATTGCTTTTCAGTATTTTTAACCATTTGTCCATTAAAACCCTTTGTTAAAACTCTCATTTTGTAGATCTGATAGATTCGGCGAGTTTTTGATGACCACCATCAAAACCCACTTGGAGATTTTTGAATAAACCCTAGATCTCGAATTTCACGTAAATCAGACTACATTTGCTTCGGAATCTAGCACTTGTTTGTCTAGGTGGAGGCGCCCCCTTTGGGTGGGTGGCCAAATCTTCATATCTCTCAGTTGGGTATGTTTGAACCCACTTGATTTTCACAGATCTATCCTTCAAGTGTCCCAACTAGTCACTCCTTGCCTCGATCTACTCTTTTGGGTCCACCATGTCCATTTTTGTATAAGCCCTAGGTGGGTCCCATTAGGATTTCCATTTGTGTGGCTAGATCTCTTCAGATCTATCAGTTGGGTATGCTTGAACCCACTTGATTTTCACAGATCTACCCTCCAAGCACCTAGATCTAGTCATCTCATGCCCTGATCTACCTTTTTGGGTCCACTTCGTCCACTTTTGCAGAAAATACTAAGTGGGTCCTTTAGGTTTCTCTTGTATGTGGCTAGATCTTCCTAGATCTACTTTGCTTAACTCATTGTGGTACTGTCCTTCTTAAGTTGGGGTATTTTTCTAATTCACTAAGTCTTCCCAACTTCACCTTAACTCCTATACCACATCTGTTTCCTAGATCTAGACTACCTCACTCATTATCTCTCTCTCTTACTCAATGTTTACCCCTAGGAGCATTTTGAGTAGGTGCGCTAGCTCTCTTAGGCTAGTAGGGGTCTCCCCCTTGTCATTTTCCGGATTGATCTAAGGCAACAAGATCCCGTTTGGTGTGACAACTACCCTTCATCTGTAGTGGACGAGGCCCTTGCGGTGTCACCGATTAGCTACCCCACCTCTATCGTCTTGGATGGGATACCTTTAGAGGGTAGCTACACATTGTGTGATAACATGACCATTATATCTAACAACCAACAATATATCTTTCCTTTTTCATTATTAGAGTTCATTATACCTTGAAGTGTCCAAATATATGTCAAGATAAAAATGCATTGGAAACTACGAAGAAACTAAATTTAGTTAGGGGGTATTAGCACCAGTGCAACCTCTTCATAAATTCATTGTTACAGATTGTCTTTGTGGTCCTAGTTTGGTGTTGTCATTACCAAAACTATATGTTGACTTGTCTACTTTTGCGACATTGTTCTTCTACTAATTATGGCTTTTGTTTGATAGTTAAATCATCTTTTTTTGCCTTGAATGACACGTCTTTCTTTTCTAAATATTTATCATTATCTGAAGAGAAAGTCTTTTAACTTTTATTGTTTTGAATAATCTACTAATGAATTCTTTTGTGATTGCAAAGAATGTTGGGAAAATAAGTTCATTATGTGAATACCCTCCTTTTTTCTGACAAGGAGTTGGATTACCTTAAAGTTGATATCGTATTGGCTTTGTATTTATATGCCTATGGCTTGTATTAATAAAGAGCAAACTGTATTTACTATATCTATGGCTATGATTGTGAGCTTGTTCAGGAATCAGGTTAATGTTTTGTTGCTTAAATTATGGAATGGAATTTACTTGTTTCGTTGCTATAATTTTGAAGGCATAGGGCACTTATATCAAGTTTTCTGTTCTGTTTTAGGCTACACTGGAATTAACTGAGGATGAAAATGCCCAGATCAGTGTCTTACAATATGAAGAGTTTGGGTGAGTTGTTAATAACTTTCTAAGTCTCTTTATTCTCTTTTGTAATTAAATTGAATAATTCTCTCTTTCCCATAATAATTTAAATGATTATAGATTGTGTTGTGATTTGGTTTTTGCATGAACACAATATTGTATATATTCAATCCTAGGAATTTTAAGGCTTTGCATTCAACTTTATTGGTTATTGTTGAAAATGGTGTATTCTGCACATGTGGCTATGGTGGACCCATATTATTTCATTAATGTATGTGTATGGCAGACTGTATTATATCATTAATGTATGTGTCTACGGTGAACCCATATGATATCATTAATGTATGTGGCTAAGGCTACTTATGTTGATTTATTGTAACACTAGGTTATGGTTAAGGCTATCTTATGTTGGTTTATTGTAATACTAGGCTATGTCTAGTCAATTTTCTGTGCCCATAACCCCTTTTGCAGAGGGTGCCCTACTTCTTCACATGTGTATAAATACACACTCAAAAATCATTTATACTCATTGTGAGCTGTTGCTCTCTCTAATAGTGTTTAAGCCTTAAGGCACCATATACCATTGCACTCTTTGCTATCTTGGCGTGATCATTGTGCTTCGTTATTTCTCTTTTTCCAAGAGAAAAAACTTATATTTGCTATTTCAAGTGAGAAATCAAAAGATACATGTGCGAGCTGGGGGGTTCTTGGCTCTTTTCTCTAGGACATATCATAGCTGATCCCTTTAAAAAGTCCATTACCAAATTCAGTCCTCCATGTCTAAAACAGATAACAGTCCATAACATATCATTTTGGAAAAGGACATACTATGTTCACGTGCCTCAAAATCATATAAAAAACCCTGAAGTTTCTTTGAGCTAAAAGTGCAGAATCAAAAGATGGACTGGAATCTAGAGGTAAGACCTCCTGTCCTCTGCATTCCTGAATAGATAAAAGGCCTTCTTGGAGTGTAATGGCCTCTTTCGAAAGAGCATCAGCTTCTTTCTTGAATTCCCTGTAAGTGTGCTCCATAGAAAGGGATATAGCGGATAAGGCTATATTTGAAATTTGACTCTTTCCCTTGCACCAGTCCACCAATAATTTTGAATCTCCCAAGTTTGGATACCTTTGTCTAAAGCAACTTTTAACAAGATCCAAAAGGCAAAGAGTTCTGCTCTATTGTTTGTGTCTTGACCAGCTCCATACGTTAAGGAAACATAATCATATTGTTTTGAAAACAAGACTGCACCAGCTTCGCACAATCCTGGTGCTTGGTTATCTCTCTATAGCGTCCTTATGGTCTCTTAATCTAGCACATGTATCGTTCAGCTCTGGGGCTCTTGTTCACTCTTTACCAAGTGCCCTTTTCTCCTTTTTATTGCAAGTTTTAGGGTTTGTTGTTGGTTCCATCCAGCCCTTGCCTCCTCTAGTGATATCAACATGGTATCAGAGTGGGTGTGAACCTCCTTCCATTTATTTTGCCCCTGGTTTGGGTTTTTCTTCAGTATTCATGCTGGTATCTTTTGAGTTTTAGATTTTGCATGCAGGTAGAAACCATACCTTGAGGAGTGTTATGTTTGCTTTTAATGGTGTTATTATTTGTTGGAGAAGGGTGCTTCATTTAGGTCTGTTTTTGAGCCTATTATATTCATTTTTGGAGACTTTTAGCATAGGGTTGAGGCGCCCAATGTTAGGGCTTGTTGATTTTTGTACCTAGGAAGCTGTTCCCCTAGTGATTTTAGCCTAAGTCACTAAAAGAGGAAAATAACATGACCCTTGCATTAAATGACTCGAGATAAACATTTAATTCCACTATAGCGATTAAAGTGACTTTTTGATAAATTTAAGTGAGGTGAGTTGAATTAATTTTGGAGAGAATTAAATTAGCCTTTATTCTCATTCTATCTAAATCATTGTGGGCCCTTGGATTAGAAGATGTCTTTTCAATTTACCTCAGCATCCAAAACAAAAAGGCAAGGCGAAAGGCTTTTCACATTCATTCCTTTCATGAGATTTGAGAGAGCAGAGAGCAAAGTGGATTTCTTGAGGAGAAAGAGAACATAGGAGAAAGGAGCACATGCACGAATCCCAAGAATCTGTACAGCAAGTTCGTACAATAGTTGTGGGCACGTTTTAAGAGCAGAAAAATAGTGACACACAAATCTAGGCAGCGACATGATTTTTGAATTTTTTTGCCGAAATCTGTACAGTCTGTACAGTGGCATGATTTTTGAAATCAGTACAGTTCATACAACGGCATGATTTTCGAGGTGTGTACAGTCAAATTTGTACAGTTCATTCACTGCTGTTTTGGCACGAATTTCGAGACAATTCTGGGTTTTGTGGATGAGATAAGTTGTAATTCTGCTATTGCATTTTATTTTGCTGCAGAAATAAAAAGAACTCTAATTCATGCAGCATCACTTATATTCATGGCAGCTAATTCATGCATTATATTCATGTAGCATCACTTTTTGTCAACCTTGCCTATTTTAATTCATGCGACTTTGATTTTGATGGTGAGGTGATGGAAGGGTTCCTGACATGTCTCTAGAGGATGGTACGTAATGTCAATGCTCACAAAACAATTAATCCTGAGATGGAGATGTATCGGGAGGCTAGTGGACCATTTGGCTTTGACGAAGTTGTTGTTGAAAGGCTAATTTTGATACCACATAAGTCACTGGAATTTAAAATTTTAATTGTGTTTTATTTGAAAGTTTAATTTTATTCAAATGAAATTTAATTCTATTTTTTTATTTGTTGTAGATGTTTGGGGGCAAAATTACGGTGCAAGAGCACCCAATTTATGGAATTTTGCTATTAGGGTCCTGTTACGTACCAGTATACCTGACCTACTACAGTGTTCCAGTGAAGCTGAGGCTAGAGCAAGGGGTCATCATTTTTTATTGTACAGGACAAAGTGGGATTTATTGTATGGATATTTGGTTTGGGGGCTGTTTACCCCTTGGATCAAACATGGCCGACCCCTTTGGTTTCACTCTCAGAAGTACTTGGCTTAGTGGCTTTGCTAACTGGCCCTTCGGTGTGATGATGTTTCCACCATGTAGGGCTTTATGCCCATGGGTTGGTACCCCAGGGCTTCTGGGGGTGACCCACTGGGGCACATTCCCATCCTGGTTATTTGATTCGCAAAGGTGACTACGCTTTGTAAAGGATTTTTATCTCCTATTAGCACACCTTTTGCACCCACTTGAACCTCTTTGTAGCATCCATAAACCCCATGTTCCGGCCTTCCTAGCCCAGTGCGCCACCTTTCCAGCCATTGCGCACCAATTAAGCTTACAATGTCTTGGAGGGGGGGCGTTGAGGGATTTTAAACATTTTGGGGTTAGATGGGGCATGATGTCCTCCTTTGGCGCACTACTTCATTCAGTGAAGCCTTTTTTCAGCTTATTTTAGCTTATTTTACCATTTTTTGTCTATTTTGGGGTAAAATTCCTTAATTATGCAGAATTTATCCTAAAAAATGTTATTATTTCATTTTTTTTCTATTTTAGGATATGTAGGCTCCAATTAAATATTTGAGGATGGATTAGTATAAATAGACATCCTCCTCTCCTTGTAAAATCATAGGATAAGTGTTCTATTATGAGATTATTCTTTTTTCTCTTGTTTTAGGAGCTTTCTTGGTGATGTGCACTTCTCTTGGATGACTTTGAATGCTTGATGGTGAATGGTGGATTGATTTCAAGAACATTGAGAATCGTGCCAAATTTCTTATCTCTCACAAAGGGGTCGACTTCCCTCAAACTCTTCTTTGTTCTTCTCTTCCTCTTGTTCTCCAGAGTCCAAATCCCTTGCGTAACAATGAATGAATGAACAATGCCTTTCCCTAGTTTTGTTCATGGCAACTAACTCCTTTCAAATCAATGGCTAGGATTAGAACTTAACCTGATGAGATCTAGGGCTTTTATTAAATACTCACCTTTTTCTTATTAAATGAATTTATTTCACTTTGCTTAAACAAATGAAACATTTAAATATTTCACCTGCTTCTAAAATCTCATAAAGTCAATTAAATATTATAACACAAACCTCCTTTATAAAGCGACTTTATAAAAATAAAGTACTTCTCACTTAATAAAGTACTAGGGACCTCATTTAATGTTGTCCACCTCTAGGCATCATTAGGTGAACAACACTTGCTTTGGTACTTTTTCAACACTACCTCTTACCAAGGAAAGTGTTTTTCACCACCCCCAACTTGTCTCTAAAGTGAATGTACTTTCCTCTCCCCAAAGCTTTTGTTAGGATGTCTACCACCTTCTCCTCAGTAGAAATGTACTGTAGCTCCACAACAATTCTCTCAACATAGTCTCTGATGTAGTGATATATGATCTCTATATGTTTTGACTTGTCATGGAATACTGGATTCTCAGAGAGTTGGATGCAACTCTGATTGTCACAGTAAATAACCGTAGGCCTCAACTCCTTATCAAATAGGTCCATTAACAACTTGCAAAGCCATAATGCCTCACAATTAGCCTAAGTGGTTGCCATGTATTCAGCCTCTGTAGAACTCAAAGCAACAAACTTTTGCTTTTGATTAAACCATGACACCACTGTCGAGCCCAAACTGAAGCAAGAACTGAAAGTGCTCTTTCGACTTGTCACACTGCCTGCCCAATCTGAATTTGTAAAGCCAATAAAACTAACTCCATTTGACCTTCTGTAGTCTTGTAGGCAAGGTACCTTAACACATGTTTTGCGGCTATCCAATGCACTCTCCTAGGCTCCATCATGAACTGACTAAGTGTGTTCACCGCAAAACACAAATCTGGTCTAGTATTAACCAGATACATCAATGACCCTATGAACTGACAATATAAGGTAGGATCCACCAACTCTCCCTCAGAAGCATGAAGCTTTTTCCAATAGGTGATCATAGGTGTGGCAATTGGTTTGCAACCCTCTATCCGGAATCTCTTCAGAATATCAGCTGCATACTTTCCTTGTCCCAGGAAAACATGACCAAGGTCTTGCCAAACTTCCATCCACAAATGTCAAATAATAATGCATCAACCCAAGATCAATCATCTCAAACTCTGAAGCAAGATCCCTCTTGCAAGCTGCAATAATATGTTCCTCACCTGTGATAAAAAAACCATTAACATACAACGGAAGAATGAACGAATCACCTCCAACCACAATGAAGTATAGGTTAGGATCAGCCTCACTCTTCTGAAATCTTATTGACAGCATGTAAGAGTCGATCCTCGAATACGAAGCTCAAGGAGCTTGCTTCAGCCTGTACACATGAGGATCTCTCCCATGAACCTCAAATCCCTGTGGCTGCTTCAAATACACCTCCTTCCATAGAATACCATTGAGAAATGCGGTCTTGATATCCATCTAGTGGATCTTCCTGTTGAAATCTTAACTCTGAAGGCCCTCCCATGTTTTTGGTGTGGGTGTGATGAGAGAACTAGAAAATTTTGTTCTTATGTATTTATGTAACAAAGTGACGTTTATGTAAATAAAGTGAATGTGTTTTTATACTTTAGAAAAGTGGGTCTCACTTAAAATGTATTTAATAATTAAAGTGTTTAATTATTAAAAGGTGAGATAAGTTATAGACCCTTGATTTTGTAAATGATTATCAACCCTAGATTAGGTAGTCGATAAAAGTAGTCACAAGATTTAAGTATAAAACAATGAGAGAGGACAAATGAGGAAGACACTCACCATCAATGAGGAGAGGAAGAAGAAATTGAGACTGAAAGAGAGAAGAAACCCTAGAAAATTGACACGTTTCCCAAGACAATTTGCAGCACAAATATCGAGGCAAGTACAACATAAATTAATGCATCTTGTCAATTTTGTACAGCACGTGTGAAGGCTCAGATTTTGAGGCAGTCGCACTGCTGTTTTTTATTTGACAGGGCCGTACATCATTTATTGTTGCTGGGCACGAATCACGAGGCAAGAAGAAAGTATAGGAAAAGTACAACACATGTGAGATTTGTACAGTCCGTACCACATGTGTGGAAAGTGTAGTAGTTTCGTACAACAACAATTTGGCACGGTTTTCGAGGTATTTGCAGTTGTTTTGATGAATCATTTTGTCAGTATGGGTTAGAAGAAAAATATTTTCTGTGTTGGAGAAAAAGATTTATGAGTCTCTCTTTGTAATGAAGATATCTTCTTTCTCTGGTTCTCCCCAAGTTGGGGTTTTGCTCGGTAATTAGACCAAAATTGTTGCGTTCATTTGCTTAAAGATTGTTTCAGTAGTTGACAGAAATTTTGAAGTACATTTCAACAATGTGGTTTTGCTTTTCAAATTTTAAGTTAAAACCGTTGGTTTTGAAAATGTTTAACAGAATGTGTAAATGAGCAGTTTCATTTATTAAGTCAGATTTACTTCATGGTATCAGATCACAGTTTAACAAAGTCATATTGAAAAATAAGTTTAGCAGGTGTTCTTTGAAGTTTTAGAAAAGCGTTAGATTTGTCTTCAGTTAATTTTTGGTTGTAAGTTGTTTTCTTCAGATGATGAGCATTAGGTATGAAGATCGATTGGATGGAATATCCAATTATATACCTTCGAAAGCGAGGATAACTGTAGTGCTCAAGGAGTGGAAAATCTGGAGTTTTGCTAGCACAGTGATGACGAAGTCCACTGACAAGGATGAGTTAGCAGAATTTGAAGCCTTAAAAGCCAGAGTTCAGAGGGTGATCCTGGATGGGGTGAAGGATCATCTTATCCCTCATTTGGTAGAAAAGAAGACTTCCTATAATATGTGGGATGCCTTGAAGCAACTGTTTGAGGCAAAGAACGAGAATCAGAAGATGGCCTTGAAAGACAAGTTACACAAAGTAAAAATGACCCAAGGTGAAGGTGTAACTTCCTACCTGACTCGAATGGCTCAGATCAAAGGTGAGTTAACAATAGCGAGGGAAACTATCTCAGACTCAAAGATGGTAAGAATAGCCCTCAAGGGCTTTACCAAGAGATGGGATGTTTTTGTCAAATGCATAGTTGGCAGAGAGAAGCTTTTGGACTGGTCAAGACTTTGGGATGATTTCACCCAAGAGGAGATTCGAGAGGGAGATTTGGGTGGGCAAGTCAGTGAGAAGATGGAGCAAAATGTTGCACTTGCAGCCAAATCCAAGAACTAGAAGAAGAAAGATCTAAGTAAGATCAAATGCTATTGTTGTGGCCAGTTGGGACACTATGCCACAAAATGCTCTGAGAAAAAGATTGTGAAGACTGAAAGAGATGTGGCAGCCTTTGCAGTTGTAGAAGAATTTGTCGCGAAGTTTGAGAAAGAGTTTTCTCTTGTCTTAATTGATTCCAGTATAGGGAGTTCTACCTTTGAGCATGTCTGGGTTGTTGACAGCGATGCAACCAGACATATGACTGGAGTCTACGATTCTTTTCAGATGATCACATTGTTGGTGCTAGGGCATTTTATCCAGACAGATATTGATAGTCCGCAAATTGCTATCCAAGGAGTTGGAATTATCAGATTTCAACTAGATCTCTGAGAGATCATGGAAATACATGGAGTATTATTTGTACCTGGGATGAGAGTCAGCAAAACCTTAGTTTCATCCTTTGAGGATGATGGCTATGGGATGATGATCATATCTGGTCATATCTTCCTATATTAGAGAGATGAGCCAGTTGGTACCACCATCTTATTGGGAGATTGCAGGGACATATTATATGACCTGAGAGGGCATGTTGCATGTTGTACGACCAGGAGTAGGAGGATGGCTATTAGAGTCAGAGGATGAGGATGATGCTACATTTGATAGGGATGAGGAGAGTGACTCTCTCCTGAGCATTGGCAGGAGACTCGGCCAGTCAAGTGATGGTGCAGTGGAGCAGGTTGATGGGACTCAGGTCGAGCCTCAGGCATCAGAGTTTCAGTTCGAGATTGTGCATCTGTTTTCAAGGATGATTCCAGAGCAGGAGGAAGCTGTTGCAGGAGTCCGAGATGGAGATAGTGCTGCGTACCTTCCTCATTAAGAGGGAGTGTTGAAATGCTAACTCTGAAGGTCCTCCCATGTTTTTGGTGTGGGTGTGATGAGAGGACTAGAAAATTTTGTTCTTATGTATTTATGTAACAAAATGACGTTTATGTAAATAAGGTGAATGTGTTTTTACACTTTAGAAAAGTGGGTCTCACTTAAAATGTATTTAATAATTAAAGTGTTTAATTATTAAAAGGTGAGATAAGTTGTAGCCCCTTGATTTTGTCAATGGTTATCAACCCTAGATTAGGTAGTTGATAAAAGTAGTTACATGATTTAAGTATAAAACAACGAGAGAGGACAAATGAGGAAGACGCTCACCATCAATGAGGAGAGGAAGAAGAAATTGAGACTGAAAGAGAGAAGAAGCCGCCCTAGAAGACTGACATGTTTCCCAAGACAATTTGTAGCACAAATATCGAGGCAAGTATAGCAGAAATTAATGTAGCCTGTCAATTCCGTACAGCACGTGTGAAGGCTTTGATTTCAAGGCAGTGATATTGCTGTTTTTTATTTGACAGGACCATACAACATTTATTGCTGTTGGGCACGAATCTCGAGGAAGGCGGGAAGTACAAGAAAAGTACATCACGTGTGAGATCCGTATAGTCTGTACCACACGTGTGGAAAGTGCAGTAGTTTCATACAACAGCAATTTGGCATGGTTTTCAAGGTATTTGCAGTTGTTTTGATGAATGATTTTGTCAGTATGGGTCAGAGGAAAAATATTTTCTGTGTTGGGAAAAAAGATTTTTGAGTCTCTCTTTTAAATGAAAATATCTTCTGTCTAGGGTTTTCCCCAAGTTGGGGTTTTTCCTGGTCATTAGACCAAAATTATTGTGTTCATCTGCTTAAAGATTGTTTCAGTAGTTGACAGAAATTTTGAAGTACATTTCAGCAGTGTGGTTTTACTTTTCAAATTTTAAGTTAAAACCCTAGGTTCTGAAAGTGTTTGACAGAATGTGTAACTGAGCAGTTTCATTTATTAAGTCATATTTTCTTCACTTCCAACCCATTTTTTCTACTATGGAGATCATTGCTTTGATCGAGGAATATTGGGCAACCAATGCAAAGGTCTCGTCATAGTCAACTCCCTCTACTTGTGAAGACCCATGCGCCACAAAATGAGCCTTGTACTTCTCAATTCTTCCATCCGCAACATGTTTGATCTCGTAGAGCCACTTGGAAGTAACATCTGACTTCCCCTCTCATGTTGGAACTATCTCCCACACATCACTCTTCATGATAGAATTGTACTCTTCCATCATGTCATCTCTCCATACGTGATGGGCAGCCGCCTCTTCGAAAGTGGAAGGTTTCGACTCTCGAAGACTGGTCGCCAATGCCATATAACTGGAAAACCTCTTTGGTGCTTTACTCTCTTTGACCTCCCTCTTGGGTGGCCCCATATACTCCTCAACTTCCTTCACAATTCTTTTAGCCAACTTGGCTTTCTCTTCCTAGAAGTAGCTTCCTATGGAAGGCCCTCCTCTTGAACATCCTTAACTGACAACTGTCTACCTGAAGAAGTACCAGAGGTCTAAGATGATGTGCTTGGTGAACCAAAACCAAGTGAACTTGAGTCACGTTAAGGTGAAACTTTTGAACTTGTGATCTGAGAACTTGTCTCTGTACTAGAAGTCGGAAGATTGAGTCCCTGAACCTGGAGATGCAGTCAAGTGTGGAGTAGGAACCTACTGCTCCTCCAACTTTGACTCTAGAGACTTCTTAAAGGCCCGCTCCTCCTCAACTCTCACCTCCCTCCTCACTACAAATTTCCTCTGTGCAGGAAGGTATATGCAGAAGACCTTCGAAGGTTCATCATAGCCAATAAAGATGCCTTTTTTTCTGCAATGGGCTCCAACTTTGTCCTCTTCTGAGAAGGGACATGGGAATATGTAACGCATCCAAATATAAGGAAGTGGCCTATCGCAGGCTTCTTCTTCGTGAACATCTCCTCAAGAGTTTAACACCCCAAGGCATGATGTGGACTCTTGTTTTGCACATAAAGAACAGTACTACAGGCCTCGGCCCATAGAAATAAAGGAAGACTCTGATCATGTAGCATCGCTCTTGTTGCTCCCGCTATAGCTCTATTCTTTCTTTCGGCAACTCCGTTCTGCTATGGAGTATATGGAACAATCAACTGCCTCTTGATCCCCTCCTGTCTGCAAAACTCATTAACCTCCTTAGAGGTATACTCACCTCCATTGTCTTATTTGAGTACCTGAATCTTCCTCCCTATTTGGTTCTCCACAAGAGCTTTGAACTCTTGGAGCCTCTTCAAGACTTCCTCTGATTTCTTGTATCTTAGGAAGTAGATCCGAGTTTTCTTGGAGTAGTCATCAATAAAAGTAACATAGTACTCAAATCCTGTCAAAGAGGCAGATGGCATGGGACCACATAAATCTGAATGTATCAAATTGAGCACAACTATTGACTTGGTATCACTGCTTGGAAAAGCAGTCTTGGTGTACTTTCCTGAAGCACACCCTTTGCACATACCACTATGCTCTGTGCTGAACTTTGGTAAACCTGTAGTCATATCCCTCAGCATCCTTAAGGCTGAATGATGTAAATGAGCCATACTCCCGTGCCACAGTTTGCACAAATCACTGCTGCTGCCACTGTGCGCCAATGCATGATGAGGCTGGAAAAGAAGTTTGTACAGTTTTCTGCATCTAACTGTTGAAATATTACCAAGGAAGTGTTTGTTCATCTTGTGATGCCTTTGGGTGGACAAAAACACTTTAAGGTGTGGTCCCTAGTACTTTATGAAGTGAGAAGCACTTTATTATTATAAAGTCATTTTATAAAAGTGAGTTTGGGTTATAAATTCAAAATATAACTTTATGAGAATTTAAAAGTGTGAGGAAATAGTTAATGTCTCATTTATTATTTAAATGTGGGTTAAATATCATTAAATGAGAAAAGTGAGCATTAACGAGAGCCATTGATTTCATTTAGTTATGTTTTAATACTAGCCATTGAGCTTGAAGAGGGTGGTTACCCAAACGAAAAGCTAGGGAAAGGCATTGGAGACATTCATTGCTACCATAAGTTTTGGAAAACAAGAGAGAGAAGGTATAAGAGAGAAGTGAAGTCGAATGCTTGAGAGAGAGAAATTTTTGCACATAAATTGAGAAGATGGAGAGGCACAAACTTCAAGACAAATTTCAGACATTAAATGCTGGGCATGATTTCCAAGAATATTGTTGCAATTAATGAAGTCCATACAGCAATAAATTGAGGCCGTATGGGCATGTTTTTCAAGGCAGCAGGTACATAATTTATTGCAGATAATATAGGCACTGAAATCGAGGAAAAACAACAGCACAGAAATCGAGGAAACAGTCCATACTGTTCACAGATGCAGGTCCATACAGGTATGAATTTGATACATTTTTTATTTTTCTATACAGGCGTACAACAGTTTGTCAGTGGGATGTTGGCATGTTTTTTGAGGTAGAAAAGAGATAAGTAGTGCTGTTATAAAAGTTTGTAATTTGTCTCTGAAAAATAATAAAATTCTCTCACTCAATCAGGTTTTCCCTTAGGAGTTTTATTTTGGACCATATTGGTCAAAAATACTGAGTCAAATTTCATGTGTGTTGGTTGTCATAGTTTTTTGAGTGTGAAAAGGTAGGTTGCCATAAATTTCTGAGTTGTTTGATGTTGAAAAAAATTCCATGTGTTTCAAGCAAAAGTCAAATTTTTTATATGTAATGTGATTTTACATGTTGGGGTTTGGGCATTAAACTTCATGCAACAAAATTAAACTTGAAACCGGGTTTGGGTTTAAAAATGTTCATTGTATCAACGGTGAAGTAAAGGCCTGGAATAAAACTTAGAAAGAAATTTCATACTTGGTGTATAAGGGAAAACAATGTTTTTGTGAAGAAAACAAGTTCTTGGATTGAGTTGAAGTAACGACTACCGGACTTAGGACAGAAGATAGGTTGGATGGGGCAGTTAATTTTAGCCTGTGGAAGGCTAGAATAGTGTTGATATCGAGGAGAATGAACTATGGGACATAGTGAACAAAACTATTTCTCATCGAGTCATAGTTCCTATAGTTGCAGCTGATAAGGACATATTTGACAAGAAAGATATTAAAGCAAAAATAATCATTCTTGATGCCATAAAAGATCATGTGATTCCACATATCTTAGGAAAGGACCATGCTCATCAAATGTGGCAACTTTAACTAACTTATATTAGAGTTCAAATGAGAACAGGAAAATGGTGTTAAGGGAGAAGTTGAATGGTATTCGGATGAATAAGGGAGAAATCAATGTTTCATACCTTACAGGGATTACATAGGTTTGAGATGAGCTTGGAGCGGTAGGGTAGAGAGAACTGAATGCTGAGTTGGTTTGTACAACTCTAAATCATACTTACCAGACTCGGAATCGGCAATAAATCGCCGAGGCAAAAGAGCGAAGAGTTTGAATCGGATCGGGAAAAAATTGGGAAAAAATCGGCAAATCCAAAAAATTTAAATATATACATTTTTATTTATTAAAAAAACATTTTTCATAGATATTAAGAATAGACATGTCCATATAAATCAAGATATCAATAAATGTACAAAAGATATCATTACATACCCAAAATATATCAGTTCTATTCCAATTAAAAATTTATCATGAGATTCCACATAAACTCTTAATTAGTTAATATTAATATTATTAAAATAAATATTAAAAATTATATTTTATTATATATTAACATATATGTATTATAACAAAAGTTATATTTAATATATTTTACATATAATAAAAAAATTAATAATTAATAAATAATATAATATAATTTGTAAGTTTATAACAAAAACAAAACAAAACCATAACATTCATTAACTTAAATTAAATGTTGGCCCACTGACTTAAATAATGCTTTTCGAAATCCACCGATGGTCACGTTAATCTATCTGCCCATAGCCGCTATCGAAATCAGTACTGTCTTGTCCAGGGGATAGAGGAGATGAGGAGGATCTAGAGAGGAGAATCCAGTTCGAAGCATCCCACTCGTGACCCAACAACAGTCAATCCGAAGTCGCACGGATAGACGAGAGAATTGCAGGCGCAGATGTGTCTGTCGTGGTGGCCGGAATAGAGGAGAGAACCCTCGAAAATGACTACCATGCAACCGACGGCAGTCCAACCCGAAAGATCGAAAACGAGGCCCGAGTTAAACTCGCCCCGAGCCGGCTCGAATCGTATTGCCACCGAGCCGAGTCAAACTCGCGATTTTCTCGGTTTGAATCGCGAGTCCTGTGACTCTGCTCTAAATGGTGTGACAAAGCCATAGTCTATATTTGTGGAGTCAGTGGTTGCTTGTGAGCATATGCCTTCATGGGATTGTCTTTGGGACGACTTCATACTGGAGGAGTTCCAGAGAGGATATGTACAAGGCAGTATGTCTCATAGCAAAGATAATGAGGAGAACGTGGCCTTAGCAACAAAGGGTAAGAAGAAGTCCAAGAAGGGTCCTAAGGGTGGGACTAAGTAGCAGTCTGGCGAGCAAAAGATAGATGCGAGCAAAGTTAAATGCTTTGCTTGCCAAAAGCTTGGGCACTATGCTGAGAAGTGTCTAAACAACAACAAGAAGAAACAACAGACAACAACAAGAACTGGGATCGATGAGTATGTTGCTAGATTCGAGAGAGTTTTCTCTCTATGTTGGTTGTACGAAGAGAGCAACTTCTATCAACAACAATGATATGGAGGACCAGACTAAGCATTCCATGATTGTTAGGCATTCACTGAGTGCATCCACCACTCCTTCCACATGGTACATTAACAGTGGGGCTTCGAGCCATATGGCAGGTGTTGTGATGTGTTCACCGAGATGACTGAAACAGGCTTGAATTTGGAGGTGGTGTTGGGTGTTGATATAGTGGAGAGAGCAGTTGGGCATGGGACTGTCAGTTTTTAGATGGAGTCCATGGAGCCTATGACTTTGAAGGATGTCTTGTATGTCCCGGGGCTGAAGAAGAACCTTGTTTTAGTTTCCACTATTGAGGACAGAGGCTATGGATTATATGTCCTTGACGGGAAAGTACATGTCTTTCCCAAGTTCGTTGGACCATCTGCTTCATATGCCATTGGAGTTAGATGCAGGGAACTGTACAAGCTTCTCTTTCGGCCACATCATGCATTGACACACACTAGCAATAGCAGTGAGTTATGTGAACCATGGCATAGGAGGATGGCCCATCTTCATCATTCAACTTTGAGGATTTGAGAGGCATGACTACAAGTTTACCAGAGTTTAGCACGGAGTAGAGTGGTGTGTGTATAGGGTGTACTTTGGGAAAGTTCACCAAGACTGCTTTTCCAAGCAATGATAACAGATCAGAAGGAGTGCTTGATTTGATTCATTCAGACTTGTGTGGTCCCATGTCATCTGCCTTTTTGACTGGTTTTGAGTACTACGTCACATTCATTGATGACTATTCTAGGAAGACTTGGATCACTTCTTGAGGAGTAAGAAGTCAAAAGAAGTCTTGAAGAGGTTCAAAGAGTTCACAGCTCTTATGGAGAAACAAACAGGGAGGAGGATCAGAGTACTCAGATTAGATAACGGGGGTGAGTATACCTCCAAGGAGTTTGATGAGTATTGCATACAAGAAGGGATAAAGAGGCAACTGACAGTTCCTTACACTCCACAATAGAATGGATTTGCTGAAAGGAAGAATCATGTGATAGTGGGAGCAGTGAGAGCCATGCTGCATCACCAGAGTCTTTCGTTCTTTCTATGGGATTAGGCTTGTAGCACTGTTGTTTATGTCCAGAACAGGAATCTACACTGTACATTGTGTTATCACATATATAGTAGCCAGGCTACCATATTCTATTTTTCAGACATAGTATATTTTTCAGCAAGATCTCTTACATATGAGATGTTGATATGAGCAGTTTTGACGGATCATTATTGTACTAGTGGACTATTGTACTCTCCCATGTCAGGACAGAGTCTCACGACACTCAGATTTGAGGACCGATGTAGCCATTTAGTCATTACAGAGCAGTTATTGATGCCCAGTTTTATATTAGTGCTTTCTCATTGGACAGATGATGTTTTAGATGGATTATATTGCATGATTATGACTCAGCTTGTTATATTGTGTTATGGTTATCATTACTCTTATACTGATTTTTGTGACATGTATTAACTTGTGGTATCATCTGGCGGTCATTATTATATGGACTTGGATGTATTTTGTATGATGTATTGATGTCCCTACTTAGAATTGGAAGTTCCTGATCTATACTCATTGGTTTTGCCCTCCTTAGGGAGAATAGAGGTAGTCATTCCCACCATTGTTTTGGCTTGCTAGTGTTGGCTTCATCATTCATTGTCTCCACCCATCCATTACCTTCCAGTTTAATTTTCAACTCGACTGATTTCTTGACTTATGGCATGGAGGACCTTTTTCCCCCCTAGAACTTTTGTTGAACAAGCCTCCCTATTTATATTGTGTCTCGGCTCTGAGTTGGTGACAAAACTTGCCTTTGGTGAGTTGGATTGTATGCCTAAATCATTCTGGTCGGTTGTCCTGATGTTTGGCACTGTGCAGAACTCCCCCTAGTCACTTGAGATGTTGTTGGATAAAACTGAAAGCTCATGTACTACTTATATCGGAAATATTATATATGCGCCTATGGAAAATGAAAATGTTAAACTGTGTTTCTTAACATATGTAAAGAGGGCAAGAGCAATGAAATGCTAAAATACTCCTTGAAGAGTATAAGAAAAGGTCCAAAAAAGCAATGGTAAAAAATATGCTATATCCAAATATTGCTGACCTTATAAGTATAAATATGTCCCGGATGAAAGCTGCGATTAGCTATGCTTTTAAGCACTGGTGAAGTCCCAAAGGGTCATATAGGCCAAAAAGGCCATGGAAATAAAATTGATGATCCTAATGAAACTGGATCAAATTTGATGTAGTCATGATGCTTAAGTTGAATAAGCACTCTCTAAACAACTCAACCATTTGTGAGGCACTGCCATTCCTTGTTGTTGTTGTTTGTTCGGCATTGGTCAATTTCATCCTTCACCCTTCACTAGCAAATTGGCTACAACTATGAAGTGAATATAGTCCTGAAAGTCTAGTCTGAGTAATAATAAATAAAGCCTTATATATGTATTTGTTGATGTACCGCTAGTGAAATGATTGCTACTTGTTGTGATTGTTGCTTGAATGAGTTGTAGAGCATGTCTTAGCCTTTTAACACTTGCAGCAGATGGATGATAGTTTGAGTTATTATTGGTGCCCGATCATTTACAGATGGTTATATTGTTTATTGGATATGGTTGATGATCAGATAGACTTGTGAGGGGTATATGAGTATACACCTTAGATGGATTTGGATTCTCTGAGTCTAATGAGACAATTTATTTCCAGTTCTGAGCACTTGCAGATATGATCAGGCTCATTTTTCCTTTCTGATGCAGTTTTTTTTCATAGGTTGATATGTCTGAGCAGGGAGATGTTTTATTTGGATCTCCTAGGGCGTTATATGGAACATAGGGGTGCAACCACTTGTTTGTACCATAGCACCCCCATCCTAGAGAGCCTGGTGGGCTCAGTTTGACAACGCAAGCACCCTAGGAGGCTGTTTTGGCAGGTTCACGTTTCCTGAGGCAGATTAAAAAATGATTAAATGGCTATTAAAGAAATCGATTTGGGCTACTGAGGCAAGGAAATGACATGGGATGAGCCATAATGATGAGAGTGATGTCCTCCATACCTTCTCCAGCAGTTGCAGCACCTGATTGGGCCCACACTTATTTTTGGGCATTTTTATATTATTTTTGGAGCTTTTGGGAGGCTCACGATTTCCTCAAGGAGGCACAAAGTCAAAGAATTAAAATATTATATTATTTTATTGTGCCATGGGGACACCCAGAGGGGGTTAGTCAACACTCCATGGACCCACCATGTGCTTCATTTATTTCTTGTTGAGTGGGGTACCCTCTTTATGGGTGATTTAGTCTACTTTGGTACTTTGTGGTTATATTGATCCATGTATTGTATATTGAGCTCATCTCAACCATTGATTAGAACATTTTATCTTTTAATCTTAGCCACTCGTTTTGAAAGTGGTTAGGATTCGGTGATGATTGTGGTTCTCTCATTTCTATTTAAAGGAGAGAGCTTCTCATTTGTAAAAGGTCTTTGGCTCTTGGATCTGTATAATAGAAAGATTTTTCTGTGGATATTTTCTGGATCTGCTTTGCATCTGATGTTCTCAAATGGTGATTGGATAGTCTTCTGCTTCCTAGCATTGTGGAAATTCTTGTGATTTTTATTATATAATAATTAATACAATAATTAATTATTATTTAAAAAAACTATATATATAGTTTATAAAAACATTAATATAATTATTAATTAATTAATTAATAATTATTATTATAAAAAGAAAATTATAATAATAATTATTTTATAATAATTATTGTTGAAAAAAAAGGTTATTAACCTAACGAAGAAAACCCTTTATCGTCAAAAAAGTCGAAGGCTATATATCGCCGAAGAAATCAAAGACAGACCATCTATCACCAAAGAAGTCAAGATCATGAAATCTGGTTTGTGACTACAAATAGAGAAATTAGAAGCCAAGTTAAAGCGTTATCGAAGAGACAATGAAGGATTACGAGACACAAATACGAACTCGGAAGTAATATTTAAAATACATGAGATGCAAAAAGAGCTCAAGGAACAAAAAATTTCCGACCAAAAAAATCATATAGAAAAATTGTCTGCCCAAATTGAGAAATTAAAAGACGAAAACGATTTTAATCAAAGATTGAAAAATCAAGATATAAAGAAATAAATAAACTATTACGAAGTGGAAATAAAACGGTTGAACAAAATCGTTAGCGACAACGATGAAGAACTAATGCAGATACGACATAAATTAGAAAATCAAGAATCAGTGATCGACCAGTATCGACAACAGATAAAAGTTCTTCAACAACAAAATGGCGACTCTGAAAAGACTCATAAGTCGGAGATTGCAAAAAGTAATAAAACACTATCCAACAATTTCGAAGAATTTTTCAGATTAAGGAATCATAACAAAACACTTGTCACGAAAATTAAGAAGTTGAAAAATAGTTGGAAGACAGAACAATATACGGAAGACGTTGAAGGGAAAATTCTAGACAAGCAGGAAGAAAATAGTTGCATTAGAACTCAAAATAGAGATCTTAAGGAACAACTTAAGAATTCTGAAGATGACAGAAAAGCGCAAGTAGAAGTGATTAAGAAGTTTCAAAATGATTACGTGCAGTTGGAAAAGATACAGAATGAAACCTTAAAACCTCAAGGAATGAAAATACAACGTCCAACTCACATTAATGCTCAAAAGACTACACTCGTAAAAGAAAATGACATTGTGAAAATTCCCTATCGACACCCCAACCATAAAAACCGAAATTCTAAAAAATGGGAAATGTCGAAAGATAATGAAACTAATATGATCAAAGCTCCTGACGACAGATCAGTAGGGAATCCCAACAGCCAACAACAAATCAATTTAGGATGGATTGACCCATCCACATATCGAAAGTTATGCTCTATACTTAGCAGTTCGTATCGACGTGTTTCATCAGCCACGACATCACAAAGAACGAAGCGACAACATTATAAGGCTTTGAGGACAAAGCCTTTCTAAGAGAGTGGCAATGTAACGAACATAAAATAAGATAATAATTAAATAATTAATAATTAGGTTAACTAAGTTAGGTTATGAAATGAGGCATCTCCTCAACATCAAATGCCCAAGCCATATTTAAGGCAAGGCCACCATTTGTAACATATCATCTCTTATCTTATCATTAATATATACTTGCCTTATGGCTTATCTCATTTCACTAGTCCATCCTGTAATGTATGCATAAACTGTTGATGTTGGAACACTTGAATGAATTTGAAAGAAATTTATTCTCTGTGCTCAAAAGTTCTACATAGTTCACATATGTGTGTCTAATATTGAATTGTTCAGAAAAAGAGTTGTTGTTGCCGCAACTTTTCCCCCCCCCCCGATTTTATTTTTTCACTTAAACTCTGGGACCCCTCCTCATCATTTTGCTTGGATTGATTGTTAAAGGCTTGACCCCTCGAACATATCTGTTCGTCTTGAAAGTGAATGTGCGCTATTTTGGTTGCCTCGATCAGTTTAGTTTGAGTCGTGTGGTCTGTAATACCCATAGAACATGAAATTTTTGCCTTAAACGAAAAATGATTTTTTGGCTGCAATTGGTACTTAACGTTGTGGTTTTTCTCTTTGGATCGGGCCTCTTTCGAAAGATGCTGAACCCCAACTCACCCGCCGTTGCGGCTCCCAGATCTAACTTCCCGCTCGATTGAAGTTTCGTCCGATACCCGACTCGTTGGTTTAAGCCGCTTGCCCCTAAGTTTTATTTGCCCGTCGTTGCGGCCGGGATGATAAAGTTAGCTTCCGACGCGGGTGTCGTCCGACGTCCGACTTAAGCTTTTTCTCCCGTCCGCGTCGCTAAGCTTTCGCATCATCCGCCGTTGCGGCTGGGGAGATTTTCTTAACTCCCGATTGGAGTTCCTTCCGCCGTCCGAACTTTTCTTCTCCGGCCCTCGTCGCCTGTCTTCAGCCTTGACCTCCTTCGTCGTTGCGGGTGGCAGAGCAATCTAGCCTCCGATGCACTTCCACCCAGCGTCCGATTACCTTAGTCGCCCATGTTGTCACTCACCCGCTTCTTACGCTCCTCTGCCGTTGCGGCTTCTGAAGCCTTGTCCCGCCCGATCCAGGTATCGCCCGACCGCTGATTTATCTATCTTTTGCCGCCCCAAGCTTATGCTAGTCCCCACCCGGATGAACCAGGCCAGCCCCTTGTGAATTTATCATTATGGTTTGAAATTTTCAATGCCTAATATCTCAGTTTAGTGGATAATACACGAATGTTGTCTGCAGGGAGAATTCCATAGATCGCTGAAGCAATTCAGAGCGAAGAAAAGGACAAAACAAACGAATGACAGAGACACCGAGGAGGCAGTTTCAGCAGTTACGGTCAGAAGTTAAACGCCTATGGAAAATGATTGGGAAAACGCAACGACCAGAGAAGAAACTGAATCGTCAAGGACGCTGAAAGGTCACACGCTAAGGGCAGCCCAGAAGACAGGAGTTGTAGTTTAAATAACAGGAGGCCTGACTGAAAAGGGGCTTTTTCCCCTGGAAAAAATTGTAATGCTGCTTGTAAGAGGAACTACTTCGTTTTGCAAAAAAGGAACTGCAATTCTACCTGGTTGGAGAAAGTGAAATGGAATGTATCAATGCGTTTCGATGAATGATGTTGAAGAGGAACTATTTCATTTTCAGCTGCGTTTCATTTACTATGAGAATGTTTAATTCCCTGAACCTATGTTCTTATTAAATGTTCTTTGGTATTTTCATGATCTTTCCATGTGAGTAATAGTGGTATTCATACAGCAATTGGCTATCTGGTTGTTAAATATTTGTGATTGTTCATGTGTTTGAATGGAGTATCAACTAACTGTAGCCCTTCATACTGCATGTGCAAAAAATTGAATTACTCGCTTAAAATTGATGGCTCGCTCCCTAGGGATAGTTTAGATGATTAGTTTGTTTCTTATTGTATATGATTTGGTTGCCTGCGGGTTTAAGACGAGAGGTAAGAACCTGCGCATCAAATCGTGACCGCCCCTCGCAGTCTAATCACCTTGCATTTAGTTAGGCACGTGCATTTCATCTCTTAAGTTAAAATACAAAAAACTCGGTGGACCGGGCCACAACCGGTAGAACTTCGTTTTTGTTGCTTGACTTACGGTAGCCGGACCGTGAACCGGACGGATTCCCTATACCAAACAGTCAGCGGGCTAGTTGGGAACACTGATTGGGGAGAATCCCTTACTGTTGTCGCTTGCGATTTTTCAGGCCTCAACAGTTTTGGCGCTAGAAGGAGGGCCGCCAGTGCATGGCTGGCCGAGGAAACCCGTTTTACAGAGAACATTCCACTGGTTACAGTTCTGAAAGTAGTGGACCGCGTAATCCATTTCCAGAAGAAGAAGAAGAAAACAGAGAACACCTATATCCTGTCCGCAACGAGATTGTAAACGATCTAAGAAGACATACCTGTGCTTATGTAAAGAAGATTGGAGGGCTGCCAATTATTCCCGAATTGCCTAGAAGAGAGTACAAGAAGAAAGACCGTCCTCTAATTGAAGATTCAGTGTTGGTTGGAGATTGGGAAAAGCTTGTGGAAACTGCCTTACAGGAGGTCGAATTGCCTTTGAACCAAATAGGCCCAGACACTCCTTACAGCTCTCCTGTTCACACCCCTGTTGTTTCACCCCCTCACTCTCCACCCAGACTCATGGCCGGTGTCAACGCCAATCAACCCCCACCTAATCCTCCACCACCCGCATGGAAAGCCAGATCGCCTTTGAATTTGACCCCACCTTTGCACGACCTACCCCAAGCCTTTGAGAAGCTACTGCCCAAATTTGACCCAAACGAAAAAATCCTGGTGGATGATCATCTACAGAGTTTCTACTTGGCATTAGAAGGACTGAGGGCTGGGGAACACGAAGATGTGGTTTGTAGACTATTCCCACATACCCTCAAAGGAGCTGCGGCCTCGTGGTATTTTGGATTGCCCGCCAATTCTATCCCAGACTAGGATACTTTCGAGAGAATATTCAGGAGTAAGTATGCCGTCCAAAAGACTCACGATGCCCTCATGAAAGGACTGTGTGCATTGAAGAAAGAGAAAAAAGAAAAGGTGCACAGCTTTACACAAAGGTTTGCAGCATATCTAAAAAATTTCTCTGAAATAGATAAGCCTTCAGACAAAGTATTGATTGAATACTATACTTCAGCTTTGGGTCCTGATTTAGCCATGTTTGCAAAAGGTAGGGCCAAGCCTACTTTGACGGAGACTTATGAAGAGGCAGAAGTGGTGGAGGCTGAAAGGGAGAGCATCGAAGATTATCCGGAACAGTCGGGGGAGAAAAGGAAAACCTTACTGTTTGCTAAGCCCAAAGAGGAGAAAGCACCAGACTATGAAGGTATGGCCAAAATGGTGCAAAATCTCTCTAACAAGATTATAGATTTAGAGAAAGAAAAGGAAGCACAAAAGTTTTACAGGCCATACTATAAGAAAAGAGAAGACAGCAATCAGACCCAACCTCCTCCTCAAAGGAACGCATCCATGAATTTGACAGACATAGGTATGGAAAATTTCTGTACCTTTCATTAGCAGCATCACTCCGAAAAAAACTGTCCGCAATGGATAAATTCAATGACATTGGTCATGAATCAGATGTTGGATTCCAGGCTGACAGAAGAAGATGATGAGGAGAGAAAGGAAAATGTTGCTTCCACTTCTACAAAAGAACAGGAGGAAGAGACTATGGCACTATGGAGTTCTGTTTCCGTGCTCGACGCTGAAGAGGAAAATACTCAAGGACGCAAAGAGGTCTGGGAAGCTAACGTGACGACTAGAAGTAAAGGGACGGTTAGTGATGACAGTCTTTTACTCCCAAAGATCAGGAGGCTGCAAAGGAATGTCAGGAAGAAGTTTCAAGACAAGTCATTGGCTGATCAGATACCGGAATTCACTATTACCAGCCAAGATCCTAGACAGAACAGAACATTGCCTGAGTCAAATCAAGAGAACTTAAGTGCTGGTAAATCTCAGCCCACTAGATCACAAATTGAGTATGACATTGTTGAAGATTTGAAGAAGGTAAAGGCAAACATTCCATTGTTCGAAATGTGCAAAGTGCCTCAACAGAAAGAAAAATTGCTGAAAGCACTTGAAACGTCTGAAGAGAAACTGCCCACTGAAAATCAGCCCCGGGATGAAGAAGAAATCGGAGAAGCTGGCACCAGAGGTATGTCTAAAACTAAACACCCACCTTTCCTCCTGACATTTGAAGTTTTCAATCATAACGTGCACAATTGTCTAGTAGACTCAGGGGCGTCAATTAATGTCATGCCCATATCGGTATGCAAGAAAATGAAATGGGCAGCCTAAGCCATCCACGTGGAGGGTGGTGCAATTGGATAGAACAGACGTTAAGGTGATTGGTGAAATGGAAGACGTCCTAATTCGCCTAGCATCTGATAGCAGAGTATGCCAAGTTATTAACATCGTAGTGGCTGACATACCAGATGCTTACGGCCTGGTCCTGAGTAGGGATTGGTCAGCCAAATTAAATGGGTATTTCGCTTCAGATTGGTCACATCTTTGGTTACCGTACAAAGGAAGTCCCAATCAAATCAAAGTTTTGAGAGAACCTTACATGAAGTATTACATCACTCAATTGGATGAGAAGAATGTACCAGTTGAATCTGTATTGGGAAACTACTTTCTTGAACTGGAACCAGGGAATTATCAAGCGGAAGAAGCCAACAGCACATCTGACACTCAGCCTGATCTCCTTCGTTTTTCTCAGGCTGATGAGCTTGACTGTAAAATAGTAGATTTAGCTGTAGGAGTAAATCCAGTTTCAATAGATAATATTTTCTGGACTCTATATTTTGATGGCTCAAAGACGTTAGAAGGGTCAGGGGCCGGCTGCGTCCTTATTGATCCACAAAAAAATAAACACTTCCTTTCTTGTAGATTAGAGTTTGAGTGTACTAACAATACAGCCGAATATGAAACATTATTACAGGGACTCAAGAAAGCGATTGAGCTAGAGGTTAGTAATTTAAAAGTTTTTGGGGACTCAGAAATAGTTGTGAAACAGGTAAGAAATCAAATACATTGTGTCTCCCCTCACTTGAAAGCTTACCAAAACGAGGTATGGGATTTGCTTAGACAATTTCATGCATTTAACATTATTTCAATCCCAAGGATTAAAAACGCAGCTGCTGATTTTTTAGCCACATCAGCTGCCAGGCTGGTTCCCACTAATAACAAATGCTCTATTGAATTACTGTTCAGGCCTTCAGTACCGGACATGATCACCAACCTGCGAGTATTTGACGATGATCAGCAGATAATTGAATGCTTGACAAACGATCAAGTCTTTAAAGGGGCTATCATAGACGATGAAGAACATCAGGCTGAAATGAAATATAACAATTTCATTCCCAAAGGAGTCAGGACGTTGGAGAAAATGTTTGACTTGAATGAGAAATTTAGAAGACCCGCTAATGTGAAGACATACAGCTCGACTCTACAGTTTGAGCTAATTAACTTAGGGACTGAAACGGATCCCAAGTTCATCAACCTCGGTAAAAGTTGTTCACCCGCGGAAAGGGACAAGTTTCTCAGTCTGTTTAAGCAGTACAGGGATGTCTTCGCCTGGACGTATGCAGATTTAAAAACTTACGACACTGGTATTATTAAGCATATCATTCCTATTAAAGCTGGCGTTAAGCCATATCAACAGCCGTTAAGAAAAATGCACCCCAAGCTGGAGCCGCTGATTCAAAGCGAGGTGAAGAAATTGCTGGACGCTAGGATCATCTTTAAAGTCAGACATTCTGAATGGGTGTCAAACCTGGTGCCTGTCAGGAAAAAGTCGGGAGAAATCAGACTATGCGTGGACTTTAGAAACTTAAACCGCGCCTCGGATAAAGACAACTATCCGGTAGCTCCCATGGAGCAATTGCTTCAGATGGTTTCTGGTTCTGAAATGTTTTCATTGTTAGACGGTTTCTCTGGCTACAACCAAGTATTGGTATCCGAAGAAGATAGATTGAAGACGACATTCAGAACTAAATGGGGAACTTTCGCATATAGAAGAATGCCCTTTGGACTGATTAATGCTGGCGCAACATTTCAGAGAGCGATGGACATAGCCTTTCGCGTACTAATTGGGCGAAGTGTGGTGGTCTACCTGGACGACATCACAATTTTTTCGAAGAAAAGAGGAGAGCACGCGTTCCACTTAAAGCAAATCTTTGAACGCTGCAGGAAATATGGTATTTCCCTCAATCCTAAGAAGTGCGTGTTCGCGGTTACTGAAGGCAAGTTACTGGGGCATATAGTTTCGAAGAAGGGTATATCCATAGATCCAGAAAGAATTAAGGCTATTGAGCAAATCCCTATGCCTCATAACAAAAAGGGGATGCAATCCTTCATGGGAACGATAAATTTTGTGCGTAGGTTTGTGCCTGATTTTGCCCAGACTGTTAAACCATTACAGCAGATGGTTAAGCAGAATACACAATTTAAGTGGACTGAAACAAAAAAGAATGCTTTCAGTAAAATCAAGACTGCTGTTGCACATGCGCCCTCTCTGAAAAGTCCAGATTTTGACAAGGATTTTATTATATATACATTTGCGTCCGATGATTCATTGGCAGTCGTACTTACACAAAAGGAAGACGGGGTTGATGAATACCCAATTTCTTTTATGAGTACTGGGCTGCAAGGAGCTGAATTAAATTACCCAGCCATTGACAAACAGGCATACGCAGTATTTAAGGCAGTCAAGCAATTCAGGCCTTATATACTCAAAAATCGAACCAAGGTAATAGTCCCTTACCCAGCCGTAAGATCCCTGCTCATTCAAAAGGAATTGGGAGAAAGAAGGGGCAACTGGGTAACAGCCCTTCAAGAATACGACTTGGAATTCAAACCAGCCACTATAGTGAAAGGTCAGGGGTTATGTAAGCTGATGACTGGAAGCAGTAATGATGAAGAGAAAGCATGGGATGATGAAGCTTGAGTTGCATGTAAGGGATGTTTGTCCTTTATTCACAGCTCCTGAATCTTGGTATAGAGACCTTGTACATTACCTGCAGTCAGGGGTGTTGCTTGAACATTGGAGTTCCAAACAAAGAAGAGCTTTGTGTCTAAAGTCAGCTTCCTACCAACTCGTAGAGGGCATATTATTCAGAAGAAACTATGATGGGCTCCTCCTAAGATGCCTGGAAAGGGAAGACGCTGAGAAGGTAATGTCTGAATAGCATGATGGTCCGGCCGGCGGGCATTATTCAGGAGACACTACAGCCCACAAAATCCTTAGGGCCGGTTACTATTGGCCAACACTCTTTAGGGATGCACATGCGCACGTCAGAAAATGTGATACCTGCCAGAGATGTGGTGGAAGACAACCTAGGTCAGCAGCACCTCTAAAGCCTGTAATGATCACAGAGCCTTTCGAGCAATGGGGAATAGACGTCATTGGAGAAATAAAGCCAAATTCCTCCCTGCTACATAAGTATATTCTTACGGCAACGGATTATTTTACTCGCTGGGTCGAAGCTATCCCCTTGCGCAAGATAAACGAAGACGAAGTCATCAGTTTTCTACAAGACCATATCATGACCAGGTTTGGGGTTCCAAGTTCATTAGTTTTTGATAATGCTAAGTACTTTTCATCCATTAAAATTACTGCATTCGCTCATGAGAAAGGTATAAAATTACATTATTCTGCTAACTATTATCCGCAAGGGAATGGCCTAGCTGAATCCTCAAATAAAAACCTCATTAGAATCCTGAAGAAGACCGTCATAGAAAACCAACGAAGTTGGCACTCAGCCTTACCCAATGCCCTGTGGGCTGACAGAGTCACCCCCAAGTCTGCAATAGGAGTGTCACCCTTTACCCTTGTATACGGTAAGGAGGCCATCTTGCCCCCCAACATTATGCTCCCATCTTCCATACTAGCTCAGGAGTCTAGGGGGTCGGATGATGAGGTTCTCCAAATAAGAATATACAATCTCCTGAAAGCAGAGGAGGCCCGATCCAAGGCTAGAGAGCGTTTCCAACAGCAGCAGGAGGTAGTGAAGAGATGGTTTGACAAACATAAAGCTGGAAAAAGGGACCTGGGAGTAGGAGACCTTGTTCTCAAATGGGATAATCCCCACGATGAGAAATGGAAGCACACTAAGTTCCAACAGTTATGGGTAGGTCTGTTTCAAATCACCGCTAAACTTGGCCCTGCTACTTATATGTTACAGGATTTACAGGGATGGGAGGAGAACCTGCCAGTTAATGGTCTGGTTCTCAAACCTTATTTTTCTTAAGTTGTTTTTGAGCTTGCTGACTTGTACATAAATAAGCTGTGTTGCGTTATGTTTTCATTTGTTTTAATTTGAGTCTTTGTTTTCAATAAAGGTGGTTAACTTGTGGTTATATGGAGAACCCCAAATTTCTGGAAATGGTAAACATTTGTTGAATAGTTAGACTGTGGGTTCCATATGAATTCCTTCCACGAAATAGTTTCTCGAAATCTTTGTGTGCATTGAGGTCTTGCTTAACCTCCTGCAAGGTCAATCAGATTCAAAAGTCTAGAATACTATGTTGAGGCTCCAGGCACTTTACACTTAAAAGTCTAAGGGGCAATGACAGGAGACCCACGGAGAAGAGCAAGATGAACAGAGTGTTAAATATAAATGATCCCATGCCAGGAAATGAATGCCAGAGAGCAGATAAGAGTCAGAATTCCTATGAAAACATCATGCTTCAAAGGCTAAATTTAAAGCATAAAGTACTAATTTGCCAATGATCCTCTCCGTCCGTGAGCTAAAACTTTAAGCACATCGCTCACACAAAAGGGCACTATGGGATAGAGGATCCTGAATCAAAATTCAGTAAGAAAGGCACACATGGAGACTCGCATCATAAGGGGACAAAATCCAAAAAGCACAAAAGTTGCTAAAAAGGCATGGGAGTGAGGAACAAATGAACGTTTCTGTTCATCACCTGCTACAATCCTGTGGTGTCCAATGTCGTCAGCTACCTGAAAGCAAAATTAATAATGAACTCATATTTTGGCCTCCGCAGAGTTATCCGGACTCTAGAAGCTTGACTTTCATCGCCCAAAGTGGACTGATATCAATGATCAAGGTACACACTTCTGTTATTGAGAAATCTGTATAGCTGGAAGAGTTCAATGGATACATTTGTTATGGGACAGTCTGCCTTTCAAGAAAGAAATCACCCAGAGATCTAGGTTCACCAGGAAATCGCCAGTTGTTCCTGCCGCAACTTCCCCCCCCCCCGATTTTATTTTTTCACTTAAACTCTGGGACCCCTCCTCATCATTTTGCTTGGATTGATTGTTAAAGGCTTGACCCCTCGAACATATTTGTTCGTCTTGAAAGTGAATGTGCGCTATTTTGGTTGCCTCGATCAGTTTAGTTTGAGTCGTGTGGTCTGTAATACCCATAGAGCATGAAATTTTTGCCTTAAACGAAAAATGATTTTTTGGCTGCAATTGGTACTTAACGTTGTGGTTTTTCTCTTTGGATCGGGCCTCTTTCGGAAGATGCTGAACCCCAACTCACCCGCCGTTGCGGCTCCCAGATCTAACTTCCCGCCCGATTGAAGTTTCGTCCGATACCCGACTCGTTGGTTTAAGCCGCTTGCCCCTAAGTTTTATTTGCCCGCCGTTGCGGCCGGGATGATAAAGTCAGCTTCCGACGCGGGTGTCGTCCGACGTCCGACTTAAGCTTTTTCTCCCGCCCGCGTCGCTCAGCTTTCGCATCATCCGCCGTTGCGGCTGGGGAGATTTTCTTAGCTCCCGATTGGAGTTCCTTCCGCCGTCCGAACTTTTCTTCTCCGGCCCTCGTCGCCTGTCTTCAGCCTTGACCTCCTCCGCCGTTGCGGGTGGCAGAGCAATCTAGCCTCCGATGCACTTCCACCCAGCGTCCGATTACCTTAGTCGCCCATGTTGTCACTCACCCGCTTCTTACGCTCCTCCGCCATTGCGGCTTCTGAAGCCTTGTCTCGCCCGATCCAGGTATCGCCCGACCGCCGATTTATCTATCTTTTGCCGCCCCAAGCTTATGCTAGTCCCCACTCGGATGAACCGGGCCAGCCCCTTGTGAATTTATCATTATGGTTTGAAATTTTCAATGCCTAATATCTCAGTTTAGTGGATAATACACCAATGTTGTCTGCAGGGAGAATTCCATAGATCGTTGAAGCAATTCAGAGCGAAGAAAAGGACAAAACAAACGAATGACAGAGACACCGAGGAGGCAGTTTCAGCAGTTACGGTCAGAAGTTAAACGCCTATGGAAAATGATTGGGAAAACGCAACGACTAGAGAAGAAACTGAATCGTCAAGGACGCTGAAAGGTCACACGCTGAGGGCAGCCCAGAAGACAGGAGTTGTAGTTTAAATAACAGGAGGCCTGACTGAAAAGGGGCTTTTTCCCCTGGAAAAAATTGTAATGCTGCTTGTAAGAGGAACTACTTCGTTTTGCAAAAAAGGAACTGCAATTCTACCTGGTTGGAGAAAGTGAAATGGAATGTATCAATGCATTTCGATGAATGATGTTGAAGAGGAACTATTTCGTTTTCAGCTGCGTTTCATTTACTATGAGAATGTTTAATTCCCTGAACCTATGTTCTTATTAAATGTTCTTTGGTATTTTCATGATCTTTCCATGTGAGTAATAGTGGTATTCATACAGCAATTGGCTATCTGGTTGTTAAATATTTGTGATTGTTCATGTGTTTGAATGGAGTATCAACTAACTGTAGCCCTTCATACTGCATGTGCAAAAAATTGAATTACTCGCTTAAAATTGATGGCTCGCTCCCTAGGGATAGTTTAGATGATTAGTTTGTTTCTTATTGTATATGATTTGGTTGCCTGGGGGTTTAAGACGAGAGGTAAGAACCTGCGCATCACATCGTGACCGCCCCTCGCAGTCTAATCACCTTGCATTTAGTTAGGCACGTGCATTTCATCTCTTAAGTTAAAATACAAAAAACTCGGTGGACCGGGCCGCAACCGGTAGAACTTCGTTTTTGTTGCTTGACTTACGGTAGCCGGACCGTGAACCGGACGGATTCCCTATACCAAACAGTCAGCGGGCTAGTTGGGAACGCTGATTGGGGAGAATCCCTTACTGTTGTCGCCTGCGATTTTCAGGGCTCAACAAGAGTAAAGTAAGTTTTTGTTTTCATCTATTATAGACAAACTGGTTTTTGTTTTCATCTATTATAGACAAACTGCCGAGCCTGGTTTGCAAGACTCCTGCGTCAATTTGAATCTTGACTTGAAAGTTTGAGTTTTGCTTGAGTATGACACAGGGCCATGTCAGACTCAAAGTTGTTGACTTTATTCGGTGTCCTCAAAAGTGTAGAGTCAGTCTAGAGTCGACTCAAACTCAGAAGAGTTTGGTAAGACTTTTTAAGAATCGAAATTTAATCTTTGAAATTGTTACTCATGCTGAGAATAAACATAGCCTGTTGTGCAAACTTGCAATCTGAATGGTAGTGGGATGTTTCAAAACCTTTGTTATTTTACAAGTGCATGGTTACAGATTATTACAAAAACTTCTTCAAAATGAAACATTCCGTGAGAGACAAAAATCCTCTCCTAGAATTCCCAATATAAGCCTCTATTTCGACAATCAGTCCCTTTTCTGGGGAGTTCTGTAGAACTTTCCTACTTCTTTAACAGACCTGTGAGATACATTTTGTTACAAAAAGATTTGTATATAATAACTGGAGAGTACCAAAACTTTTTTATAAATATAACATGGAAAATTATAACTAAAAAAAATATACTAGAGCCCTGTTAATAAAATGAAGGATGGGTAAACTAAAAAATTTGGCCATCACACACTTTCCATTTCTGCAAGAGTGACCTAGTGTAATCACTAAACCTTCTATAGACATCACATCAGCTTGTCAGTTCCTTTCTCTATAAATATGCTGGAAAGATATGTTAAGAAAAACATCATTTAGTGCCATAATGATAACTTCATCATAAACTGGTAGCAAGATGAAGCTTTCACATGAATATTCTCCCAGCATCCACTTGATAACTACTAGTGAGTCACCAAATACCTGAACCTTTCGAACACTGTGATCGCAGGCAAGTTTGAGAGTGAGCTTCAAAGCTATCAGCTCTGCGAAGTTGTTGGATCCTATGTCTACACCTGGTTTAAATTTTAATTAATGAATCTCCAACAAGTGTACTGTGCCTCCAGCTCCACATATTTGAGGATCCCTTCAGCAGCTCCATCAAAATATAGCCTGAACTTGTCAATCACCTCTTCAACAGGTTATCTTGGATTCTTTACAGGGTTATGCTGAACAAAACTATTGAGAATATTCATAGACTGTAAAGCACATTGTAAATTTAGGCCAATGCATATCAAGTCTATCTTCTATTTTGTTGTTTTTGTTAAAGTAACTTTTAGAGGTGCATTTGGCATGCCTTTTAATTTATCAGCTAGAAAATCTTTGAATTTTAATGAACTTAATACCTGTTGGTATAGGGATTTACCTTGCCCAATCATTGGATGTGGTGCACGACTGAGTGCCATGAATGACTTCGAAGATCACTACCTTGCTCGGCATACGTCAACCTGCTCTGTATGCTATAAAGTTTTTCCAACAACACGTTTGTTGAATCTACATGTGGCTGAATCACATGATTCATTTTTTCAAGCTAAAGTTGCCCGTGGCTATCCGATGGTAATCATTTGACTTTCTCTTTCTTTTCAAATTTTTGATTCTTTATTGATATTCATTTAGACCTTATAATATAATGATAAGAGGTTCTATTGTAATGGGTTTCTCCATTCAACTGGTTGCAATTAGACTGATAATTATGGAAATGGTTGCAATCCATGTCACTGAGCAGGGAAATGAGCAGAGGTTTTGGTAATATCACTTGGAAGTTTTAGGAAACGAAGAAATTGTATGAGATAGTAATGTATATTCAATTCAAAAAGCTTTTGCAATGGTATGACTTAATAACTAGTTTGGCTATGTAATATAACCATACCAAAAACATTAAATAATAGTATGTAAATTACTCTTCATTAATTTTTTCAATGAATGTTTATTTATTTCCAGATTAAAAGTTATGGGATGAGGATCTAGTAGAATCAAACGAGGTTTGGGATCATGCATAGCTAAAAACTCAGAAAAAGACTATTTTGTACTGGAAATTGCAAGGAAATGTTGGGAAGGGTTTTCTAGATGTGTTAAGCAGCAATTTCCGGTACATAATTGTATTTCCTTATATATAACTACTGGCCTGTACCCTGTGTATGTGAGGATGGCCCAGCAAGGTTTAGGGTAGCCTGGATTAATACATATAGGCCAACCTTGCATGCATATTGGGCAGTGGGCCTTGATTTTACTGTAGATCATCCCTCCTGTATAATTGATCTTTCTTACTAATTTATATTCTTCTTTTCTTACAATAATATTTAGTCTTGTCTTTGCTTTGATTGTTTTCCTTTTTTTCAAGGAAAATCTCTGGGATCCCCCTCTTCCTCAGAATATTCAGAGGGAGGGAGGCTCAACCACCAGCTACAAGAGCAGCTGGTAACCCAGTGGGACTCAACCTGACTTGAACCTCAGCTGGACTAGAACTGGAGACCTCACAGGGAACTCTGCCTGACACAGTTCGTTTGAACAAATTGAGCTAACCCACTGGGCTTGCCTTGATTATTTTTGGTACACTGAGTATGAAATTCATTGTGTTTTTGTTTGATTTGTCCTTTGTAGGGCCATAACAAGAAAATTATAACGTTTCCTGCATAGAAATGGCTACAATACATGGCATTTCATTTAATGCGCAATGGGAAAAAGCAGGTGGATGAAGGAAGAAGTTTTCTTTTGTGCAGGATACATACCACAAAGTCTGAGTACATGACAAAAATGCTGGCATCAGTCAATATTTATCAGGTATGAGTGTCAAAATATGTGGAACATATTTTGTATATGTGAAGTGACGAGCTATTTTATTACCCTATAAAGAGCAACAAAAGAGACTTGTACATTAATTGTCAACCGGGGTTCTGGAGGCTTGCGAGATGTCATGCACTATATGTGCAGGATCCAAGTTCATTATTTACAACTGGTTTTCTATATGCTTTTATGAAAAGGAAAATTACATCACACACACTTCATAAATCACACTGGTCATGCTAATGGGAATCCTGCTGTCACCTGGACATCTCCTCGCATGGCTAGCTACTACAAGAAAGGAAAGGAAATCTAACATACAAGAACTAAACAAACTGTTCTAATTGCAGAATTGTAAAGGAAAATTACAACATGCATTCAAAATGAAAATTGTCCAAAACTATTCTGTAATCACTAGTTTGATTGGTGGCGTTGCTTCGGTTGGGATTACCAATAACTAAGGACAGTCAAAGGTTCTATCCCCTGTTTTGCTCTGTTTTTGAAACTAGACGTACAACAATTTTATAGTAGATGCTAAATACGAGCTAAGTTACAGGAATTAAACAAACATGTATTCTAATAAGCATAGAAACTATCTACAGATCCACAGCTCCTGTTCTCTAGAGTGGGCCCCTCTAGACAGCAGGGTGCTAGGATCTGCTATAGCTATAACAAGCTTAAATCAAAACTCAATTGATGTACTCACAATAATCATTACAGAATTTGCAAGGCAGAGATTGTGGGGGGTGCTCTGTATTTTTATTTGGAATTTCACAAGCTTCTACATTGTTTCCTCCTCTCCAGATGATGAAGACTGCTATATATATAGTGTTTTACTGGCATCTTTAATAACTAAATTTGAAATTGAAATTGGTGCAAAATCCTATAGTTGTGGGAACATTAATGAATTACAAAGTTTAATATTATACGCTTTGTAAGGCAATTCACAGTTTATCTAGAATCAATAATTTAATTCCTGGGGTTTCTGTGCCTGTATTCTTGGAAGTAGTAAATGTTGGTGATTTGTGTAGAGAATGCCATGGACCCCCCTTGAGTGATGTGGACCTTGTTCAGATGCGTGTGAGTTCTTCGAATTGCCATTGGATATAACTCTATTCTTAGTTGCATTAATACTATCCCCAATCTCCTATGATAATTTTGCACCACAAGTTAATGATCTGGATGTTGTTGACGGATCATTTAGGAATCAAACTCTGAGATTGTTATAAATTTGAGCATTGATAGTATAAATGCATTGCTGAAATCACTTATTCATTTACCCTTGAATTTTCGGTTCTGAAGATGCTGATCTTAAGATGCCATTTGCGATTTGACTTGTAGTTCATAATCCTTGATCTTTCGACTTTGTTCTTATTGTCACATACGTAGTAGTTGGGCTACCATTGTTTTTGAGTAGTCTTGAACACATTCTTGAGCCAGTCTTTTACTTTGAGATCAGCAGATGATGAGCTTCCAGTTGATGATCACTCTTATTCAGTGGATCTAGAGCATTCCGATGATTAGTTTCATGTCATGAACGAGCCTCATGACCCTAGATTTGATGATTGAGTCAGCCATTTTTCATATTTTAGAGCAGAGATAGTGACTGTGCCCATGATGTACTGCAGCAGTGTTCAGTGCCATTCAGATTGTTCATATCAGATGCAATCATGCAGGTATATGATCCAGGTGATATATGGATATGTATTTATGGATTTTAGTTTTGCTCCGTTGTCTATTTTAGTAGTTAGACTTGGTTGATAGTGGTTGTAAGTTGGCGATATCTTATTGGTCTTCATTGAGTTCTAAAGTGTAAGTGATCTAGTTGCTATGTTCAAGAGATTATTTTGTATGCTCATTGGTTATGCCCTACTCGTAGTACGTATTTGGTCATTTTCCTTTAGGGACATAGCTTGCTAGTCTTGGCACCATTTTCACTGTCTTCTTCCATCCGTTGTCTTTCGTACATTGCTTAACCCTGACTTGTAACTTGACTAGTGACATCTAGGATTCCCCCCACCTTCACCTCTATGTTGGAATAGGTCTCAATGTTTAAATGTGTCTCGATGTTGGTTTGTGTGATTTTCATCATAGAGATTGTCTTCCTCTAGGTCTTGAACACAAGTTGTCCTACACAAAAGTGTCTTTAGACACTAAGGCATCGAAACTTAAATACTATATCTAAATGGACGCTTAGTTAGCAAAGTAACATTGTTTTTAAACACTACTGCAAATAAAGTGAATAATCTTCAAGTAGCTAGTCAATTGTCGGAGACGCGCACTCATCCTTTGTATGATGTAAGGTCGTTTTGCCCCAAAGGGAAACAGGGTGGTCACTCCATCGCACATATGAACGGTGGTGGGAAATGGAGGTTATACCGAGTCATTATCTGAGGCCAACAAGGCTATTCAGGGCACCTGCTTTTGGAGGATGGCTAGTGAAAGTTGATACAAGTGTTAAAGTTAAAGTAAATGTTGAAAAATAGTCAATGGCCAAAGGATGAGCACTCATTCATTGTATAATGTATGGCTCATTTGCCCCTACAGGGCAACAAGGTGAGGCTAACCTGTTAGAGCTATGCCTTAGTCATTTACTGGAGCCCAGAAGACTTTACAGGGCACCAGCCTTTGGAGGTTGACTAACATCTTGTCTTAAGTAAATAAATGTTTTGAAAGGTTACTTGTCGAGAGTCTAGTAGAGCATTCTCATTATTCCACACATTTGTGAGACACCACCATTCTCTAGGTTCCACTTGTTTCAACTTATGTATTTTGTGGATCCGATTTTCCTTCAGCCTAGATGTTCACATTGTCGAGTATCAAGTCATTCACATGGCCTTACCTTGCTTTTATCACCTTCACCCTTGACTAGAAAAATGGCCAAATCTGTAAATGAGTATACACTTGAGGTTCTTGTTTATAGTAACTGATTACTTTAAGTTGGATTTATTATTTATATGTATTGTGCTTATAATCGCCAATAGAAGCCACTTGTACTTTAGTCTTACAGCTAACATAGATAATTGAGCATGCTTTATCTATTTTGTACCTTGTAGTATCAAATATTCTCATTTGGGTCATTGTTTGGACCATTTTTGACTTGGTCAACCCAATTTGACTAAGTCAATGACAGGGTTTGGGATGAGTTTTGGCCTATGGTAGTTGATGATGATTATTTATGGTCTATTAGTGTCCATTAGACATATTCATGCTTTAGATGATGGTTTATCATGGTGGCTTGTGTTATTTTTATGGTTATCAACATTTACAGGTGTTATATTTATTATTATTATTATTATTTTGGCATGGATGGGGCCTCTGATGTATATTTTTTATGGACAGATGGTGTATGGGTACTCATTCCTAGTGGATTTGGATTTTTGGAGTCCATTAGTTCACTCAGTTTTCAATATCGGGCACTTATACTTGATGTATGGACCATTTCATCAATTTGCAGTAGTTTTGCCAAAGTAAATTAAAATAAAATGCTTTTCAGTGGATATTTGTTTCTCCTAGGGCGCCACAGGGGCACATAGTGTGTAGCCAGTCAATATTACCATATTGCTATGGTGTCGATTCCATTTTTGCATTCAGTTGATGCCCAAGTTCAGTCAGCAGTGAGATATGGTCATTTTTATTTTTCCAAGGCAGTTTTTTGGCACATCAAAATAAATAAAATGGCTAATGAGGAAATAGATTTGGGTAATTAAGGCAAGGAAATGGCATGAGATTGATTTGAGGCACATTGTTGATGTCATCTTCACTTTCCGACATCAGTTATACTCTTCATGTGGTCCACATGTCCTAGCACTCATCAATTTGGACATTTTTGATGTATATTGAGGGGCCACGATTTGGTCATTTGGGCACATTATGATATTATCTTGACATTATTTGATATTGTGGCATGGGGCCATGCTAGAGAAGGACTTGTATTACCTCCTAGCCCCCACCATGTGCTATGTTTGTTTTACTCATCTGTATATGGTGCCACAATTGCACACTGAGAGGGGAAGGGGGTGAATCAGTGTGGTAGCACCTCTAACAATTTTCACTTCTCAAAATGTTAGACAAAGATCATCATTTGCATTATACATTGTTGATGAAATTGTCATTGATTCCAATATGGACTTGCAGTGGCCCCACAAGATGTCATTGATGCCACCAAGTCCCACCTGCAGTGCCTTGACCCCTTACAGAGTGGGTTTGCACCTTGCAGTGCCTTGGATCCTTTACAGAGTGGGTTTGTGCCTTGAAGCACCTTGTACCCAGTTAACAAGGTTCTTGTACCCACAAGCCTTGATATTGAACCCACCACCTTGCTGAAGATGTTGAAGACACTGCTGACGATGTTGAAGACCCTGGAGATGGTCCTGAAGCCTTGGTAGACGATGGAGAAGCCCTAGATGGCTTGGAGAAGCATTAATGACCCATTCTGTGGTCATTTATGCTCGGATGGTGTCATGGTATCCCAGGAGAAGACCTAGCTATCCCATAGGTAATATCATGCTGGATCTTGACCCTTGGGGGTCTCCTAGTGTGGTTGAGGTGGTTAAAGAATCCTATGAAGCCCCTTGCTTGATGAAGAAGCCCATGAAGACTTGGAACCCCTGATGAAGACCTTGACCCCATTGCAAAGGTCATGGAGCCCCCTATGTACACTTAACATGGTTAGATGACATGCTTGAAGCCCATGATGGCACCTTGCACATGGCATAGAAATCCCTAGTGGCTTGATGCAACTCTATGATGATGTGGTGGATAAAATAATAAAAATACATGACACCCTAATGGTAAGACGGTTGACAATTCAAAGTCTTTGACGTCCTGAACAAATTGAATATTTTAAGGGTATTGGACCATAGGATTGCAAATAAACCCATCATGGGGAGATAGCCCTTGTCATGCCGTTTCCAACGGTAGGTGGCACGTCGCGTGGTTCCTCATGGTTGATGAGATATTAATTTTTGAAGATGACAAGGCAAATTTACACCATCTTGTAGGGGCAGCCGACCAAACAAAAGATTTTGTTTTTAAATTAAAAATTAAAAAATTGACATGTCGGCTCCATAAAATTATGAGAAATGTGTATAAATAAGAGCCTTGCATCCTCATTTTTGAAAGAGGAATTTTGGTGGAGATTGAGCTATGAGATTTTCGGATTATGACAGAGAAGAGGAGCAGCAGTAACACAGTCCACTGTGTAAAACACAGCAGCAGATGTAGCAGCAGCAAGGAACAGCCAACGAATTTTTTACAGTAGTCTGATTTTTTTTTTGGCTAAGAAAAATTTCGTGGGAGCAGAACAAGACCCAAATTTCCAACAACAGATTTGTTTTATTTTCTTTTCTTTTGGGTTGAGTTTTGATGGACTACAGGAACACGTGTCAGCAGAAGAATTCCGAATTATTTTTGCAGCAGTCCTTTCTCCCTTTTTGAGCAGCAGTCAATGTTGAATTTTTTTTTAACACAAGCATATTGAAATATGACTATATAGTATAACTAGTCCTGAGTCTTGTAGACAAGAAGGATGACAGGGTTTTGACAATCCTAACCATGAACATTTCCAAGCTGGACATATCTGAAGCTGTCAAACAAATTTACAAACCCTAGCAGCAGAGAACATATTCAACATTTGAGAGAGAAGTAGGGCTCATTGAGTCAGGCTCAGTTTCAGTGGGAGCAACAGTAGGAGCAGACCCTAATCCTTGAAGTGGTATCTTCCACAAACCCAGTGTTTACAGCAGACCTCTCTCTCCAGCAGTCAACAGCAGTCAACAGCAGTCACCTTGTAACTGAGAATTTGGGTGGCAGCAAGAAAGGATGCGTTTAGGAGTTTAGGGGCAGATTTTTTTGCAGCAGAATTCATGGTGATTGGAAGCATTGCCACACCTTACAGTTCAAAGGTTGAGTGTGTTTTTGTTGACTGCTCCTCCACTACAGTCTTCACTTCAGCCTCATCCGAGCCCTGCTAGGGCATACCACAGCTCTTGACATCCCAGCTAGGGCTTACCCCAGTTCTCGGCAGCCCTGCTAGGGCTTATCTCAGGCCATCCGAGTTTTATCAGCCCGTTTGGGGTTTACACCAGCAGCACATTGTGTAAGGGTGTTTTTTTTGCTTTACTGTATACACAGTCCTCTTGGACATTGTTTGGGTTCATAAAATTTACAGTTCAAGCATACACACAGATAAAGCTTTGGATGTGGTGAGGTTCCTCACAGCCAGTGCACAAACCCAAGCTTGAATGGAGTAAACAAACAGCTCAGGGTTTAGATAAAGAGTGACATGAACAGTATGGGTTTTAAGGTTATCCACATTCACTTTCACACAGTCAGAATGTAAGATCATCTACAGTCCCTAAATTGTTAGAAGTAGATCTTGGTTGGGCTCTTCCTCTCAGCCAATACAAAGTCTAAGTCTAAGTATAATGAAGAGTGACTTGAAGAAACATCCTAGTGACAAGAAGACATGACAATGATGATGATGACAGTTTGACACCTACAGCAGTATGGCAGTGATGATGATGTGACAAGTGAAGAAGATGATGAGAGTGATGAGCAGAAGAGTGTTGCAGCAGTAGATGACCAACAGTAGTGATGTTTAATATGACAGTGATGACGTGGACAGAAAGATGATGTGGCAGTGAGCCCACTTGACAATGATGTGTGTGTGTGCTGAGTATGATGAGACAGTGAGTTATAATTGTAAAAACAAGCTTGTCTTGCATTTGAGGTTAGGATACTTCAAACCCTTTTTAGCAGGGTCTAAGAAAACCAAGCAGGGTCTTGGATGAAGAGTAGGTGCCCTTTGTATCAGTAGGTGCTGATTTTACCTCACGGTTGTAGCCATTCCAAAACAAATACATAAAGATTACAAATCATATGGTGTTGTGTTCTCTTGTGCTATGGTTCTTGTTATGACTCCATGATTCAGATGCTTGTGATTTATAAATGATGAAGTGGTAGATGTTTATGAAATGATTATGTAAATGGTAGAAAATGGATTGCTGAATTAGTTGTTGATTGTTAAAATTGAAAAAGTAATAAAGACTGCACACACAGATTCACCACCCCCCCCCTCAGTGTGCCTGGCGTGTCTAACTACCAAGTACATTATCATTCATCAACTAATCAACAAATGTCATATATCTACATAAACAAGTCATCAACATAGATCATAACAATAGACTAATCACAAGACTAGTATAGTAAACTTTATTTATAATTTTATGTAATGTACAATGGAAGATTTCAATATTCACGATTACATAAGCACCAACTAACTAAAGAGCACAAACTCTTATTCCAAGACCTAGCGTGGTTTTCTTAGTTCCAACTAAGAAACGATGAGGTGTCCAAACCTCAGATTGCAAGACTTAGCTTGCCATCACATATTGATCACAGTCCAGTACATCACTGTTATGTCAATCAGTCAGTGTCATGTCAGATTCTACTGTCACGTTGCTCTCTTGATAATGCAAGGCTCATTATTACATTAGATTGCCTTCAACTGTTTCTAGCCTGAATATGTACCTTTAGCTAGCTGGATCAAACCTTATGTAACCTATGCTTTCAACTGTCCTTTGATAAGAGAGCTGAGATATGCCTTCAATGATATCTACATCAAATGCTGCAGGTATATCATTGGAACCCTTGCTCATCCACCACAATGTTTGATTGTTCCACAAAAACATTCGGAAGCTTCCACAAGATTATGAAAATCAGAGAAAGATTAGGTCTTTGCAGCTGCAAGTCTTCATATCCAGGATTGTTATAAAACTTCATCTTGCACCTTGCTATGGCTGCCTCAAAATATCATACATCACTGAATTCAGATCTTCAAAAGAATAAAAAAAAATGATTTAGAACCCAAATATCAGAGTAGCTACAACTGTCCGAAATCAGTTCTTGAACTGTATAACTCTTGCGTTGCCTTGGCTATCCAAAAATCAGAGATTAAAGGGCTGACTTTTATCTTTATTGCGGTTGCCTCAGTAGGTTACACGAAAATTAGAGCATAAAAACTTCCACACCTTCAATTGGAGAGTGAGAAGACTTATATTTATATTGCTTATCAAGTCATTGAGGGTTAAAACTTAAAACATAAGCTGGTCGACCTTGAAAATCTTATTTAAGATAATTAAATAACCCCCTTTTTATTAGCAGGCTGACCTCATGTGTTGGGGTAATTTTGCCACACCAACTTCAAAAATTCATCTCTTTAATTGTGAGGAGTTAGTGGACGCACCACATACCAACGGAAAGGGATTGACGAGAACTTTCTCCCTATGAGGGTCTTGCTTTCAATAACATGGTCCTTCACCCTTCATTTCTTCAATTTGTGCAGTGTTGAGCATGGTTGTCATTGATGACAACCATTAATGACAAAGGAGTGACAAAGGTTGTTGTGGTTGTTGATGACATGGCAAACTCAGTGAATGACTAGGACAAAGACTTAATGACAAAAACAAAGACTTGGGTCTTGGAACCCATACACATGGTGGGATGCTGGACCTTGGCAGATGGTGGCTTAATGTACATATGCATGATATGGATACCTTGAATATAGAACCCTCTTGCCTTGTTGATGTACATGATGTTTGAAGCTTTTACTTATGTTCCATGAAGCCCTTGATGAATCGATGAACATGTTAAAGCTCTTGAAATGATGTCATGGAGCCCTTAAAATCATTGAAGAGGTCTTTGGTACCCATGGCTATCCTCTTGTGTATTTGAGATGGTGGTAACTTGTTGAAGAAGCCCTAAAGAGTATGGTATTGTTACCCTCACCCTCTAGGTCCTTGGTGCCATTGATGAAAGCCCTTGCTATGATGGTGTGGATTATCATGATGATCATAAGTAATGTGCACTTAGTCATTTGTTCAAGATGTGGATGTGGCACATAGGAACTTGTTTGAATAAACATCTTGTAAATAAAACTAATGATGAAGTCGGCCCAACTTTAGAAGATAATTTTTAATTATTAAATACAATTTTACAAATATAAAAAGATACATACATATAGCAGGTTGGCTCAGTAAAATATATTAGGAAAAATGTGTATAAATACCAGTCAACACTCCCATTTATTTGGACAAGTGGTAAGTCTGATTTAGCTCTGAAATTTGGGTAAAGTAGATCAATTACGGAGCCAACGAATAACTGTAAAGGAGGAAAATCAGTCCAAGCAATCCGTAGATCTCTTAAGGCAAAAAATTGACAAGCAAGTTTTATCTCTATCTGAATTCGGTAGTATAGAAGAACTGGGGCAGCCACAGTACAAGTTTCTTTTGCTCTGATTTTTCTTTGGGTAACTCAAGCCGTATAACTTACAGGATGATCTCCTCATTTGTGACGAAGTGTGAGTGCACAACCAACTATGAAATTCGTGTAAAAACAGTTCGCTGTGGCAGCCGCAGCTGTGATGAGATCATACTCGTGTTAAGAGGATGAAGAACTGGAGCAACATACCCAAAGATCAGTCCTTAAGCAGTGTTCAAACCTTATGCATTTACAAGCATTTGCAGTACAAGATCATCTCAGATTTTGAATATTTTAAGTGGCAGCAGCAAGAGTTTCCTAGTGCATCTTGTGGTAGAACACAGTGGTGGAGTGAAGACTCAGTTTTGAAAGAGGACGTGTTGATATTGGTCATGTTGAATATTACAGGAGAAATCTGGATTAAAATGTTGAACCCTAATCTTCATTGAAGTCATCATAAGTCAAATTGTTGATACACGTTGATAAGATCTTTTTAATGCTGAAGAAGAAAGGAAAAATAGGATGATCGTTGTGATGATTCACTTGGCATTCGGGTTTAGAAATTAAACATCGGTAGTAAGGTTGTTTTGAAATCTTGTTGATTGTATGTGTATGAGCTACACCTGTTAGATTAATGATGTGGCTACAACATACCTCTTGAAGATCATTGGCATAAGCGAAGAAGTAATTAGTACATAGTGTAGTTGACAATTAATATAAACTTGACATTTGAAAAGTTGAAGATTTGTATACAACAACATATTACAATGACTTGAACTGACAAAGGGAGCTTGACATTGATAACATGATTTGACAACTTGATGTGTTGACAAGTAAGAGTTAGGATAGCCTAATGACACTTTGACATGACGCACATCTATTGATTGACAGAGGCAAAGTAGTGGCATGACAGTGAATGATTGATGGCAGATGTATTAGAAGGCAACCTGGGTCTTGCACCTCTTCTTGGTTGGAGCTAAGAAAACCAGGTTGGGCCTCATTACTCTTACACCAAAATATTATTCTTCATCTTGGTTTGCCCAAATAGCACCTGGGGGTGGACTTAGGAGAAAACTACACATAGATCCAGAGGTGAAAATGGTATATGCTTGCATTAGACATGTTGGTCCTTGATAGGAGGAGTGTGCTCAAGTATGAAGTGAATTTTTGAGCAAATACATCAGTGAACATGGAGTCTTTGGTAACCTGCATACAACCAAATATCTAGATTGGTTGAGTCCTATCGAATGGTGAAACGTGTATTGCTCCTCTATTGCATATCTGCATAAATTGGTGGTGAGGGTGCTTTTATAGGTTGTTAACATTTCTTTTGTAGAGAGGTGTTGGAGCACCTGCAACTTCATCCAGAATGTGAACACTGAAGAGAAACGGTTTGAATGTAGATCAGGCAAAGGAGTGTATTCAAGTACTAATTGAATTGAGCAAATACATCTATGAACGTGGAGTCTTTGGTAACCTACATGCGACCAAAGATGGAGATAAGTTGAGACCTATCGAAATGGTGGAACATTTATTGCTCCTCTACCACATATCGGCATAGATTGGCGGTGAGGGTGCTTTCATAGGTTGTTAACACTTCTTCTACAGAGAGGTGTTGGAGCACCTACAACTTAATCCAAAATTTGAAAAGAAACAATTTGAATGTAGATCGAGCAAAAATCTTGGTTTATTTGCACTACAAATTAACGTTGTTGTCCCATTATTGCCATGCGGCCAAGAATGATAGAACACATTTGACTTGGGACAACAATTCAGAGGAGGTTGATTTAGAGGATGGAGTCATAGCATTAGAGCGCTTGGACTCTGGAGGTTGAACTTTTGGGTGATCAAGATGGTGATCAAATTCATACAGTGAAGATGCCACACCCCCAACCACTAGTAGGTTTTCAAATGTAGGACCTTTTCCTTTATCTTAGAACTCTTGGGTAAAGAATATGATGCTTTGTTTCATTTCATGGTTGATGTTATCTCTTGGAGTTTGTTGATTGCAAATATTATATGTTTAAACTTGAAGGTTGATATTGTTAATGATTGATCATTTGATGACGATGTTATAACTTATAGCTCCAAGATGATTGATGTTATATGTGTACTAAATGATTGTATATATGCTTTCATGTTTTATATAGCTAATTTGGCATTCTACATGTTTTATTTTTTTAAATATATGCATCAAAATATATTAAAAGATGTATTATATAACAAACGCTCCCAAAACGGAATCTTTTCAAAATTTCGCTCCCGCTCTCGCTCCCCGCTCGCAACAACATAGTTTTGACCATTGTTAATATTTTATTCATTAACTTTTTTTTGTATAAGTCACGACACTTGTAAAAGCACTATTCATCAATGAATTTTTTCAAGTAAAGTCATATCTCTTCTGGCAGCTGTTACACTTACTGATTCTTTCGCTAACGTGATTGGTGCATGATTGGGTTATTCCCCTATCAACATGACCCACTGCTCCACACGTTCTCCTCGGTTGCCTGCTGCTCCACGTGATTTGCCCACTGCTCCCGGTATCCTCCTTTGCGTCAGTGTGACTGTGTCATTGCTCCGCGTGATCACTCTCTCCCTTACAAGCGTGACAACTCTCATCCGCGTGACTCCTCTACGTGACTGCACCCTCCTGACATGACTGCTCTCATTGATGTGTTTCCTCATTCGCGTGACTGTTTAAACTCTAGCTAAGTGACTGTATCTCCCCACCCTCGGCATGACATTTTCTGCGTGACTTGTGACTGGTGTCTCTTCCCTAGTTTGACCACATCTTTACCTTCGCGTGTGTTGCCGCCTTTCACACACCTGGGTCACGTGGCAGAAATCTTCAAGCCACTCGGTGTGTCCTTGGGGGCAAGTCTCGAGTCAAGGCTGTCACCTTGTTCTTGACTCCTCCGTTTAGGTTCAACTCCTAACGAAGCCGAGGGGGGTAGACCCTATTAAGTTACTAAGGATAATTACTTAGTGTGGTGATGTTAAACTAAATGAGTTACTTAGGAGTTTGAAGTTTAACTATAGACAATCAAAGATGACAAGATACAAAAAATGAACACACGAAAGCACAATGCTGAGACACAATATTTATATAAAGCAAGAAAATAACTAGTGCCTTAGAATGGAGTCAAATAATAAGATCAATATACTTGCATGTGCTTGGAGTGAATGTTTTGCGATTGCCTCTTGGTACGTTTTAAGTTAAATTTGAAGTGTGAGTTGATTAAAATTAGGCGAAGGGGGGACTCTAGATATACCCGAGAGCACTTGGAGTATGTCCAAAACTAAATCTTCACGGCTACCCGCAAGGAATATGTGGGCTGAAATGGAGTCTCTGGGGCTATTGTTCGTAACGCACCTGTTAGGGTGTGACAGAGATCGGCGCCCCGAGGTCACTTTTCAGAAGTTCCCGCTTCCTTTGGGTATTTTGCCACCGTGATGGTTTGATCTAGGTGTTGGATTTTCACCTGTTGGTTTGTTAATTTGGGAGAGCGAGTCCTAATTATACTAGTCACTCAAGTGCTTTTGATACAACTTGACTGATTGGACGAACCGCAGCCAAGTGTAGAGCATACACACCGGAGTCTTGTCAATTTTAGTAAATTTTACCATGCGTGTTCTTGTTTAAAAGAAAACCCTCCAGGAACCTCTTTCGATCCAAGTGGATCTCAATCGGGGAATCAAGGAGGGGTTAATTTTATAATAGCCGAAAAATAAATGATGAAAATAAAATAGATCCACAATTCTAGTTTTCTAATTAGTCCTACCACGAATCTCTTTCCCCTTTCGGGTCAATTGGGAAGTCGTGGGGTAAGTATTGTGATTACTTTAAAATATAAAATATGGAATATGAAATTGATAATGAAATGAAGTATACTACCCTCTAGATTAGGTCAATGCTAGCTTGAAATGAAATGAGCAAAAAGCAACAAAAGGACACCGACGCAAATCCCCCTAGGGGGGATGGGGAATGGGCTCGAAAGAGCCTATTCAAAAATTATTTTTTATTAACACCGGTTACAATATCAGAGAACTGATATAATTCCTCTTGATCCTTATATGGAGTGAAATCAAGAGCTTACAAAGTGCGAAAATTAAAAGTTTTAGTCAAATGGGAGACCCCTGGGGGGATCTGAACCCTCCTAAGGCCACTTCTGAACAGCAGCTTCCTTTCTTTCTGTCAAACCTGCTAAAAACTAGCAAGCATATCAGACTGAAATATGCCCAAAAGCACTTTGAAAGCACCATTGGGTCAGCTCACTTTTAACCAAAAAAGGTAAGCTGAAAACTAGTTAAAAGGGGAAAACAGGAACCGGAAAGCAGGCTTTCCTTGGGATCTTGACTTGCCTTTTGGGCAGCTAATAAGATGTGCACTTTTATTGCAGAATATTAAATTTTATCATACAACAAATGAAACTACTTTAACGGCAAGCTACGAATTTTCACTAAAATGCTTGCGAAAATATGGTAATTTTAGCTAGATCTCTTAAAATGTAACTTTATGCGCAAAACAAAACTAAGATCTAGACTTGGGAAGGGATCTTATTAACTAGATCTATGGGTATTTTTCTTAATGAGACAAATCTGAGTAATAAGAAACCTTAAAAGTAACCAGTTTGAAGAAAGTTTAAGATTTTAAAGGAGAGAAAGGGGAGGAGAGGTGCATGTTGTTGAAGTAGATCTGCAGAGGAAACTTGGTAGTGAAGCACCGAGGGGCACAATCTTAGCAATCTTTGTTGGAAATCAATGGAATCAAACCTGAACCATAGATCTTCCAGTCACGGCAAACCTGTAAGCTACACAACAACTTCTGCAAACAGAACCATTAAATTTGAAGATACATATGAGAAGTAGATGATACAACATGCAAATAATCTTATTTAGCATACAGGTATTAGCTCATTCAAACATATGCAGCAAAATAGAAGTAAGTAAGCTTACTTACAATGATCTATCCCTATGATTTCAATAACCATTCAGGCAGACAATAGTTAAGTGCAAAAAATTGAAAAAATAGCAGTTTCACTTCGAATGCAGCATGACAATGATAATCCACACATGAAAGGTACTCCACAATTGAGCCTCCAAAGCTTCTCTTTATTTCAACAAATGATGATCAATACACAGTTACAATGGCAAGCCCTTCAGTCCAGCTCTAACTAGCTTGGAAGAGGGAGCCTCAAGCGGGATATATACAAAATACAGGCCATCCAGCCCAGGGGGGCGCAATTCCTCATGGAATCAGATGAAATCAGCTGATGGAGAGTCCATCAATGCAGAACTGAGCCTACTTGTCAACCGGGGGCTTGATTGAGCTGACACATCAACCCATACACCGACACATCAGTGCACAGAGCATCCAGGAGAGTCCACACGTGTGGAGGAGAGAGAGAGGGCACAATTCCCCATGAAGACAGCTGAAGATCAACTCTGGATCTGATTTGATCACCTCCTTTAATCAAGGATTTGTCAGATCCAATCAATCTGCTTCATATCTGACTGATTTCAATCAAATCGGCTGAGAATCCACTGATTTATGATTTTGGATTCGCTCCATTATTCATCAATTTATTAATTAAAATAATCAATAATTGATTTTTGGGGCTTTCTGACCTGAGTGATGGAAAATCACTCAAAACTAGGAAACAATGGGTCCATGGGTTTACATGGTGCTCTTAGCTTGCAAATGAGCACCTACATGACTGAAACTGATTATTTGGCCCACTTTTATTACAAAATCAATTTTTCCAATTAAACTATTAAAAAATAGCCTAAGTTTTGGAAAAATTAAATTTTAATAAAAAACACCGAAAAAACTAAAAAATTGAAAAATTGAAAAACACCTAGGGGGACTTAGACATGTTCATATGACTCGATAATGATGTCTAACATGTTTATACATTGACACATAGACTCTAATAACCTCAATAGGCCTAAATGCCAAGCTGACCACCCCAACTTTGGAGGTATGGAGTGAAAAACTCAAAGATTATCAGTTGTTTATTCAACAACCAATAATAACCAAGGGAAAAAACTCCTTGGGCTGATCGGATTGACAGATAAAGTCTAAGAGACCGAGTCTTTTACAGACACTATCATGCTAGAACATTTATTACAACTCCCCCATGGGGTATGAACATGTGATATAGTACAACAAGCACTTCCCAAAAGTACTTCCAAAGGTCTTTTGAAGTCCGAACAAGTTAACCCTGTCTGGTTCACCAGGCTCACTTGATAAAAAACCACTAAGTACAACTTAGGTGGTAACATTCTGGCTCCATCTAAGGACACATTCTCTGATTGGTCTTCTGTTCAGAGGAGAGGATGTGAGAACTCTGGAATCTCTGGGTCCTGCAAGGCAATTAGAGTTTGTCAGTAACATGTATATATAAGAAAAAATTAACTATAAAAGCAAACTAATGTACATAATTAATCTATAATGTGCAAAAAGGATTATTTTACAAAAACTAATATACAAAGGAAAATTTTCAACATGGTACAAAATAACTATAATACGACAATATCTATGATACAACAATATGATATATGCAATTTTAGAAATACATGCAGGGCAAGGTTTAGAAATTGGCCTTGAAACCACCGATGCCAATAAAGGCATCAAACTGTCTCGGTGAAAAACAACTTGAGGAGGAAACCATTCACTGGCAAGCTCAATCTTTCTCCTTCCAAGTCATTTAGATAGAAGGAGTTCGTTCCTGCTATTTCATCGATGATGTACGGTCCCAACCACAAGCTGTCGAGCTTTCCATGTTTCCCAGGTTTTTCCCGTCGTTTGTCCCAATGTAGAACCGTGTCACCTACTTGGAAGGACCCTGGCCGGGTAGACATATCAAAGGCTCTCTTGACCTTGTCTGAATTTCCGATACTATGGTCAAGAGAGTTTCTTCTGCTCTCATCTAGCTCGATCAACTGGTTTATTCTATTCTGGATGGCCTCTTGATCTGAGCTGAAGGTCTGGAGAAGCTGATAAACTGGAAGCTTTAGATGAACTGGTAAGGTGACGTCAAGGCCGTAGACTAGTTCGAAAGGGCTCCTCCCGGTTGAACTTTTCTTAGTGATCCTGTCAGCCCATAATGCTAATTTGATCTTGCTCTCCCAAGCCTTCTTATTGTTGCCCACAATTTTTTTGATTATGGTCATTAAGTTCTTGTTACTTGATTCTGCTAGACCATTTCCTTGGGGATAGTAATTAGATGAGTGAGATAGGATAATGCCATACTTGAAACAGAAAGACGACATCTCGGAAGAGACAAAGCATGGGCCATTATCTGTGATTATTCTAGCTGGCACACCGAATCTTGTGATAATCTTATCTTCTAAGAAATCCATGGCTACAACATCGGTTTCCTTCTTGGTGGGTATTGCCTCTACCCACTTGGCAAAATAATCCGTGGCGGTAAGAATCCAGGAGTAACCATTGCTCGAGTTATCCTTGAACTTACCGATGAAGTCAAGCCCCTACTGCTGAAAAGGGGCTTGGACTACTATTGGATTTTGAGGCAAGGCTCTCATTTGTTGCTTTCCGGTGATGACACTGGGGGCAAACTATGACAGCCTTGTGCACATCTGAAAATAGGTTTGGCCAATAGTAGCCTGCTCTAAGGATTTTGTGGGCGGTTGTTTTTGCTGCAAAATGTCCACCACAAAATCCTGAATGGAACTCAACCATGAGTTTCTTGGACTCAGGTTCATCGACACATCTAAGTATCAAACCATCGGGGTTTCTCCAACCCAAACCATCTTTGGTCAAACAATACTTAGTTACCTTTAAGCTTAATGCCCTTCTTTTATGGCCAAGTAAGTGATCGGGGCATGTAAGGTTGCGGAGGAAAAATATGATGTCGGTGTACCAGGGGTGCTGTTCTAATCTCTGAAGCTCATTTGATACACTTTGCTCTGAATTGCTACTCTGGCAAATTATTCCTAAAGCCTTTTCATTTCCCTGGGTCAACATCTTTGCAAGACCCTGTCCCTTAGTTAATTTAGTAGGTTTTATCTCCAAATCATATTCTTGAATCTTTGAAACCCACTTACCCCTGACTCCTAGGCAATCTTGTTGAGACATGATATCTTTGACAACTGTATGGGGTACATATCCAATGATTTTGGAGTAACCTATATAAGTTCTGAAATGTTTAAGGGACTTGACAAGAGCATAGGCCTGTTTCTCCATCGTGGTATACTTCAATTCTGAATTTTGTAAGGCTCTACTCATAAAGGCTATGGGTTGCTCTTGTCCCTCCTTATTCTTTTGAAGTAAAACACCGGCAATGGTGTCTTCTGAGGCAAAGGAAAATATCTGGAATTCTTTGGAATAATTTGGACTAGTCAAGACCGGGGACATGGATATGGCATTTTTGATGGACTTGAATGCAAGTTTCCCTTCATCCACCCACTCAAACTTAGCATCTTTCTTTAATAGCTTTTGTAGAGGTTTCATTAATTCTGCTAAATTTGGGATGAATCTTCTTATGAAATTGATTTGACCATTAAAGGACTGGAGAGCTTTTAGATTCTGAGGCAAGGGGACTTTCTTAATAGCTTCAACTCTCTCAGGATCAACCTTGACACCATCTTTAGAAATGATGTGCCCCAACAACTTGCCTTCATCAACTCCAAAGATTGACTTGGCGGGATTCAAGGAAATACCATAGTTCCGACATCTTATAAAACCCTGCCTAAGATGACTTATGTGGTCAGATCTTTCTTTTGAAAAAACAGTTAAGTCATCCTGATATATTTCGATTATTTTGCCTATAAGTTCTTTGAAGGCAAAATCCATGGTTCTTTGGAAGGTGGCACCAGCATTCAATAAGCCAAAAGGCATTCTTAGAAATTTATAGGTACCCCAAGGTGTGGTGAATGTAGTCTTGTGTTGATCCTCTTTATTTACCAACACCTGGTTATAACCGGAAAAGCCATCCAACATGGACATCATTCTTGATCCTGTTACTCTTTGAAGCAATGTTTCCATGTCGGGTAATGGGTAATTATCTTTGAGGCATGATGTATTCAGATTTCTAAAATCTATACATATTCTAATTGACCCATTCTTTTTTCTGACAACAACTAAGTTGGAGCACCAAGATGAATGTCTTGTAGGTGCTATAATCCCTGTCGCTAACATGTTCTGAAGTTCCTTCTGCACAATGGGGGCCAACTTAGGATTTATTTGCCTAAGTTTTTGTTGGAAAGGTTTGACCTCCTTAGCTTCTTCTGTGAGGGGAATAGTGTGTTGAAACACATCCTCCCTATAGGCTTTAAGCTCATCATAACTAAAGGCCAACACATCTCTATACTCTTTGATTAGGTTGATCAAATTGTTCCTTTCCTTTTCCGAAGTACCCTTTCCAATTTTTATTAACTTGGGATCCTTGTCAGTTCCTATGTTTATTTCCATATAATTCCCAATTTTTATTTCTTCTTTTTGTTTTTTATGATGATCCTGTCGATCGAAAAGATTCTCGAAAGCTATAAGGCTACTCGGGATGTGATTCCTTTCATTATCCTCGCACTCCTGATACTCTTTACCTTCCTGCTAATAATTGATCTTGCAACCTTCGAACTCTTGTAGATTGTGGATGAATCTCAAGAGTTGCTGATCATCTTTGAACACCTGCCAATGGGCTATATTATCTGGTATTGAAGGTCTGAAATTAATTTCCTTCTTTCCATTCCCATTAATCATTTCATCCGATGGTTGGAGGGTGGATGCTGCTACTGCCAATTTATCTGTTAACCCATTCATTTCCCTATGGACCTTTTGAATGTTGAGTGCATCAAACCATTTCATAATGTTCCATGTGGCATTTCTATACTTTCTTAGTCTGTCATTTTTGCATTGATACTGATTCTTAATCTAGAGGACAACTAGATCTGAATCACCCTTTATGTTCAACATCTTTATCCCCATATCTTTAGCAGTTTCTAACCCTAGGATCAATGCCTCATACTCGGCTACATTGTTTGATGCTTCAAACTCTAACTTGAACACAAAATTGTAGATTTTATCTAAAGGAGAGATGATCACGATGCCCGCACCCTTTCCGGTTTTGGAATAAGCCCCGTCAAAGTACATTTGCCAAACTTCATCGATCTTTTCATTTTTAATGTTTTCCTTAATAGGGGCCATGAAATTTGACAACATAGCATAGTTTCCAAAATTATCAGTGAAATGAACAAATTCATTTTCGGGCTTCTTAGGGTTTTCTACATGTCGTTTCCTCAGCTTTTCTCTGTGGAGAATCACCCTAGTGTTCTCTGATGCAGGTATAGTAGCATATGTCCAATCCATTTGAATGTGCCCACCAAGAGTTGCGGCCCATTTTCTGGATAGCAACATACCCCAATTATCTGGAACATCTATCACCACCACATCCATCGACATGTCGATATCAGGATACTTAGCTAACTTGACCTGTAAATTTAAGATTATCCCTACCACTTCAACTTCTCTTGCATCCATGGCACAAACATTGTGGTAGGGTCGGGTGACCCTTAGATTTAGCTGCTCCATTAATTCTCTTGTCATGACATTTGATGAAGCACCTGAATCTAACATGCAGTTATGAAGAAGAAGTTTATCAACTAAGAGGGAGACATAAAAAGGCGGGTGGTCTTCTCTTCTCGGATCAACACTGCTGAGGACTATAGGCATATCTATAGGTTCAATATGTTCAGCTTCAAATATAGCATTGTTATTAGGAAGAGGATCCTCTTCGATAATATTATGAGCTTTACTTTGACTATCCTCTAAGACTTTCAACAACTTTTCTTTTTGACTGGGAATTTTAAGGACATCAGTTGCATAAACATGAATCTTAGCACTACTTATCGATTCTCCCATATTAATATTTGACTCAGGGACAATAGGAGGATCTGGGAGGGGAGGAGTGGTTACCTTTGGCCTACACTGTTTAGACGGTGATGGCTTCTCTCTTCTTTGATACACAGCTCCCTTGAACTTGGCCTCCTTCATTTCCTTAATTGCTTCCGGAGAAGGCATTACACCATAGAAGTTAGAAAGGAGATCCTTCTCGAAACCGTAATCCGTGGCCTGCTGCCAATGCTGGTTTGATAAAGGATAGGTTCGGCCTACCATGTACACATGATCAGACTCGCCTGATGTTGCTTTCTGATTACTGACCTCCGCCATTCCATGTTCTATAACTTGGTTTGCTATATAGCAAGTGTTTTCTGGGTGGAATTGATCACAAGGTCTACACCATGGAATGACTTCATCTACCAGGTTAGTTGAGTCTAATTGGTTTGGAATCCTAGGTTCATGTTGAGGAGCTTTCTTCTGATACACCTGATTCTGTTTAGGCTGAAAGTTCCTAGGTCCATTATTTCTTTCCAGTGTGATTATTCTGTTCTGAATATTATTCAATTGTACAGATTGGCTTGCCATGAGTTGGTTCTGATTAGTAACCATTTTTTCCATTAGGCTAGTTACTTTTTCCATGGGGTCTTTAGAGGTTGCCTTTTCCTCTAATTCGACGGCCTTTCCCTTCTCTTTGTTGTACGAAGTGTTTCCCCTAGTGTAACCTGGAATGTTGGATTTGCCCAAAGATTGCATATTCTTTTCTATTTTCTCAGCCAGATCCTGAGCAACTTTTAGATTGGTCGGATCTTTGTCCCTTAACTAGTACCTCAAATCACCAGTGAAAGCTTCGATGTAAGATATGAGGATGGAGGCATCCCTTGGCTTGATTTCTCTAGGGAGGTCTGCAACCACACGTCTGAACTTAGTATTAAATTCATCAATGGTTTCATTTTCCATCTTCTTTATATTATGAAGGGTAGCAAGCAAATGTCTTGGTTCTTTCTTTTCCCCCCATTTCTTCTTAAAACCTTCTAGGAATTCATTAAGGGTTTTATATGAATCATCACCAAGGTCGCCATACCATTCCACAACATCATCCTCTAAGGATAAAGCAAAGAGCTTCATTTTGACATCTTCATGGTTAGAGGTAGCATTATTGTAGTAACTAACCAAGTGCTTTTCAAACTTTCGAAGATGAGTCTTGGCAGTGGTAGCATTATTTCCCTCGAATATGGGGAGCTTCTTGATAGCATCATTCGGAATGTCATGAGGAGCACCTGCTATCTGAGAAAAGTCAAGTGGTTTGTAAAATTCCGTCATTTCTTGAGATTGGAAGGTATGACTCTCTACAAATATGTGATGGATATCTAAGACGGATTGGTCTCCTAAATCTTCAAGGTTTCTACGAGAAGTCTGCCTATTCAATCTTTCCCTAATAAACCTTTCGGGATCAGGGAGAGGATTGAATAATTGTCGGCGGTTTCTTCGGGTAGAAATTCATGAAGGGATGTTAGACAGTGGAGTCGCCAGATGGATCGAGTTTTAATTTTTATGTTTTTTAAAGACTAGATCAATCAAAAGTTTTTATCTTTTTAGTTGTTTAGAAAAAAGTTAAGCTAAGTCGTACTTGGGAATAAAAAGATTTATCCTCGGCAACGACGCCAAAAAATGTTGCCGCCTTTCACACACCTGGGTCACGTGGCAGAAATCTTCAAGCCACTCGGTGTGTCCTTGGGGGCAAGTCTCGAGTCAAGGCTGTCACCTTGTTCTTGACCAGTGTTGCCAGAGCGTGGAAGCGAAGCGGGTGCGGGTGCGGGAAGCGGGTGCGCGGAAGCGTGTTTTTCAAAAAATGGCCGGAAGCGAAGCGTGGTCGGAAGCGTTTATATATATATATATTCAAAAGAAAACATGTAGAATGTCAAACTAGATGCAAAATTTATGAAACATGTATGTTTGTGATACTTCCAAATTTAGATTGAGATACAATTTCATTAGAAATGGCAAATGGACCTTCAATTGTAACTATATATGTAGGTGTTGCTTTTGTTGATCAATGATTTAACTTTTTTGACAGTAGACAATTTTTCAACATTAGTGACATTCAATTCTTCATATTCGATTGCATTTGTGAGGGTTCCACAATCTATAATTTATACCTTGATTTTTTAACATATAGTTGATTCGCTAGATGCAGTGGATGTCTCTTTGTCGATAAATGAAAAAGAGCAAGTTGCATGTGCAACCTCCATAAGCATAAAAAAATACAGCATAAACATGGGTTGACTACAACCAAGACACCTAAATAGCAAAGTCAACAATTTAAGTTGGCTTATGCCAAAGGCCCAAAACACTCATAGAGTAGCAAAGTGTGTATCCTCAAGATAAAGAGAAATATAACATCATAACAACAAACATGAAACATTAACCCGAGCCATCAAGGCAAGGGAGTGGGGGTTGGTGTCATAGCCATCCAAGGATGGGCCCCATATAGTAAGCACTTGATCAGCCTCCATGGATTGTACAACATCCCATCCATCAAAAGTCACATGGGGTATAACACCCTCCAAGATTACAAAAGTCAGGATCACAAAGCCCTTACCCATTCATTACGGTAGACTAGTGAAGAGGTTGTGCACATGCTCATAGCACTCCCAAACTAATCTCATTGTATGGTACTTAGGCCTACCAATTGAAGAGCCTACAAATCCAACATGGGAGGCTGCATGAGTAGTTGCAAGCTCTAGGCCCTCTCTAACCCCTAAGAAAGCCTTAGGGCCCACCCACAAAGCCAAAAAAGAAAGAAAAAATAAAAAAAAATGTCAAAAATATAACTTTTCGTGGCTTCATTTCAGGAAGCTTCGGGGAAGCTTATGGAGGAAGCGTGGTGGAAGCGTGGGGGAAGCGTGGTGGAAGCGAGGTTCGGGGGAATCGGAAGCGTGAAGCTTCCGGAAAGGCAGGAAGCGTGGATTTTGGGGAGGGTGCGAGCTTCCAAGTTTAGGAAGCGCGATTCCATGCAAGCTTCCGGGAAGAACCCGCTCGGAGCGAGGTTCCGGGGTCGGAACCGTGGGGGGGGGGGACGCTTCGGCAACTCTGTTCTTGACTCCTCCGTTTAGGCTCAACTCCTAACGAAGCCAAGGGGGGTAGACCCTATTAAGTTACTAAGGATAATTACTTAGTGTGGTGATGTTAAACTGAATGAGTTACTTAGGAGTTTGAAGTTTAACTATAGACAATCAAAGATGACAAGATACAAAAAATGAACACACAAAAGCACAATGCTGAGACACAATATTTATATAAAGCAAGAAAATAACCAGTGCCTTAGAATGGAGTCAAAAAATAAGATCAATATACTTGCATGTGCTTGGAGTGAATGTTTTGCGATTGCCTCTTGGTATGTTTTAAGTTAAATTTGAAGTGTGAGTTGATTAAAATTAGGCGAAGGGGGGATTCCAGATATACCCGAGAGCATTTGGAGTATGTCCACAAACTAAACCTTCACGGCTACCCGCAAGGAATATGTAGGCTGAAATGGAGTCTCTGGGGCTATTGTTCGTAACACACCCGTTAGGGTGTGACAGAGATCGGCGCCCCGAGGTCACTTTTCAGAAGTTCCCGCTTCCTTTGGGTATTTTGCCACCGTGATGGTTTGATCTAGGTGTTGGGATTTTCATCTGTTGGTTTGTTAATTTGGGAGAGTGAGTCCTAATTATAATAGTCACTCAAGTGCTTTTGATACAACTTGACTGATCGAACGAACCGCAGTCAAGTGTAGAGCATACACACCGGAGTCTTGTCAATTTTAGCAAATTTTACAATGGGTGTTCTTGTTTAAAAGAAAACCCTCCAGGAACCTCTTTCGATCCAAGTGGATCTCAATCGTGGAATCAAGGAGGGTTTAATTTTATAATAGCTGAAAAATAAATGATGAAAATAAAATAGATCCACAATTCTAGTTTTCTAATTAGTCCTACCACGAATCTCTTTCCCCTTTTGGGTCAATCGAGAAGTCGTGGGGTAAGTATTATGATTATTTTGAAATATAAAATATGGAATATGAAATTGATAATGAAATAAAGTATACTACCCTGCAGATTAGATCAATGCTAGCTTGAAATGAAATGAGCAAAAAACAACAAAAGGACACCGACGTAAATCCCCCTAGGGGGGATGGGGAATGGGCTTGAAAGAGCCTATTAAAAAATTATTTTTTATTAACAGCGGTTACAATATCAGAGAATTGATATAATTTCTCTTGATCCTTATACGGAGTGAAATCAAGAGCTTACAAAGTGCGAAAATTAAAAGTTTTAGTCAAATGGGAGACCCCTGGGGGGATCTAAACGCTCCTAAGGCCACTTTCGAACAACAGCTTCCTTTCTTTCTGTCAAACCTGCTAAAAACCAGCAAGCATATCAGATTGAAATATGCCCAAAAGCACTCTGAAAGCACCTTTGGGTCAGCTCACTTTTAACCAAAAAAGGTAAGCTGAAAACTAGCTAAAAGGGGAAAACAGGAACCAAGGAAAGTAGGCTTTCCTTGGGATCTTGACTTGCCTTTTGGGCAGCCAATAAGATGTGCACTTTTATTGCAGAATATTAAATTTTATCATACAGCAAATGAAACTACCTTAACAGCAAGCTACGAATTTTCACTAAAATGCTTGCGAAAATATGGTAATTTTAGCTAAATCTCTTAAAATGTAACTTTATGCGCAAAACAAAACTAAGATCTAGACTTAGGAAGGGATCTTACTAACTAGATCTATGTGTATTTTTCTTAATGAGACAGATCAGAGTAATAAGAAACCTTAAAAGTAACTAGTTTGAAGAAAGTTTAAGATTTTTAAAGGAGAGAAAGGGGAGGAGAGGTGCTTGTTGTTGAAGCAGATCTGCAGAGGAAACTTGGTAGTGAAGCACCGAGGGGCACGATCTTAGCAATCTTTGTTGGAAATCAATGGAATCAAACCTAAACCATAGATCTTTCAGTCACGGCAAACCTGTAAGCTACACAACAACTCCTGCAAACAGAACCATTAAATCTGAAGATACATATGAGAAGTAGATGATACAGAATGCAAATAATCTTGTTTAGCATACAGGTATTAGCTCATTCAAACATATGTAGCAAAATAGAAGTAAGTAAGCTTACTTACAATGATCTATCCCTATGATTTCAATAACCATTCAGGCAGACAATAGTAAAGTGCAAAAAATTGAAAAAATAGCAGTTTCACCTCGAATGCAGCATGACAATGATAGTCCACACATGAAGGTACTCCACAATTGAGCCTCCAAAGCTCTTCTTTATTTCAAGAAATGATGATCAATACACAGTTACAATGGCAAGCCCTTCAGTCCAGCTCTAACTAGCTTGGAAGAGGGAGCCTCAAGCAGGATATATACAAAGTACAAGACATCCAGCCCAAGGAGGGCACAAATCCCAAGGAGATAGACCAAATATGCTGATGAAGAGTCCATAAATGCCTGATATGTGTCTAAATGAGCCATATCTGAGTCTCACTGAGTGCAATTGTCAATCAGGGGGCTGATCTGACTGACACCTCAACTTGTTGACTGAAGCATCCACCAAAACTCATCCAGATGAGCCAAAACGTGTTGAGGAGAGAGGGAGGGAAAAATTCCCCATAAAGGATGCTCATGATCAACTCTGGATCTGATTTGATCACCTCCTTCAGTCAAGGATTTGTCAGATCTAGTCAATCTGCTTCAGATCTGACTGATTTCAATCAAATCCGCTGAGAATCCACTGATTTATGATTTTGGATTTGCTCCATTATTCATCACTTTATTAATTAAAATAATCAATAATTGATTTTTGGGGTTTTCTGACCTGAGTGATGGAAAATCACTAAAAACTAGGAAACAGTGGGTCCATGGGTTTACATGGCGCTCTTAGCTTGAAAATGAGCATCTACATGACTGAAACTGATTATTTGGCCCACTTTTATTACAAAATCAAATTTTCCAATTAAACTATTAAAAAATAGCCTAAGTTTTGGAAAAATTAAATTTTAATAAAAAACACTGAAAAAACTAAAAAATTGAAAAATTGAAAAACACCTAGGGGGACTGAGAAATGTTCATATGACTCGATAATGATGTCTAGCATGTTTATACATTGACACATAGACTCTAATAACCTCAATAGGCCTAAATGCCAAGCCGACCACCCCAACTTTGGAGGTATGGAGTGAAAAACTCAGAGATTATTAGTCGTTTATTCAACAACCAATAATAACCAAGGGAAAAAACACCCTGGGTTGATCGGATTGACAAATAAAGTCTAAGAGACCGAGTCTTTTACAGACACTATCATGCTAGAACATTTATTACAACTCCCCCATGTGGTATGAACATGTGATATAGTAGAACAAGCACTTCCCAGAAGTACTTCCAAAGGTCTTTTGAAGTCCGAACAAGTTAACCCTGTCCGGTTCACCAGGCTCACTTGATAAAAAACCACTAAGTACAAGTTAGGTGGTAATAGCGTGACTGTGCTTCTCCCTTTCGCGTGACTGTATTCTTCCTTCCCAACGTGACTATCACTCCTCAGCATGACTCCACTCTCTTGCCAACATGATCAGGTCTCACTCTGCCTTCAACGTGACTGTGAGTCACTGCTCAATGGGATTGAGTATCCCTACTCTGCATGACTACGTTCTCTTAACAAGTGTGACTGTGTGTCCCTCTCAGTGTGAATGTGTGTCACTAGGAGCCTGACCGTGTGCTGAGCTTGTCTTCTCTGCTGAACTTGACTGTGTGTCTCTGCTAAGCCTGACCGTGTGCTGAGCTTGACTTCTATGCTAGCATGACTGTGTGTTTCTGCTAAGCCTGACTGTGTGTTGAGCTTGACTTCTTTGCTAGCATGACTGTGTGTCTCTGCACAACGTGGTTGTATTCTTACCTAGGGTGACTGAGTGCCCTTTGTCATTATGACTGTGTTGGATATGACTGGATTGCTAAAATCTGAGTATTGGATTGAAGTTTATCTTTCTGTTGACTAAGAATTTGAAGACTGTTTCTTTTTGCTTTAACCCTCTCTCTCTCTCAAGGTACGTCAATTGTTCACCTAGTTGACTTGTCCCTTCAGTGACACGATCAAACCTACAAGTATCTGAGTATAAGGCTGCTTCAAATAATTGTTACGATTCTTTATGGATGATATCTCATGTACATTAGTTTATCATTTTGTTACTTTACATAGCATTTGATGATCATCTCGAGGACCAACTTTAACACAGTCATCAATGGAGATTTAAAGTTGAAAGAGATGAAAATTATGTGTGATTTTATTGAAGTTTAAATTGATTGGAGCAACACTATTCTGAATCTTGTTTTATATTTTTGTCCATGCAGTAAAGTATATTATTTATGTTAAAAATCTGAACTAACCCTAAAACTTCAACAAATATTATGACATCAGTAGTAGTTTAGGCATTCACTTTAGTATAAGAAACAACAATGGTCATGTAACCATTCACCAAACAATTTACATCAACTTAAAAAGCAAGTTGCATGTGTTTATTAGTAACAATATCGTCAATAGTATGCAGCAGTAGACATAACCAACATTAACAATGTCCTTCCAATTCATACCAACAAAGGATAGTGACCATCTAATTGATGTTTGCTTGTCATTTCGGAAGGTTCAATGGATTGAAGTGCGAGGGAAGGTACAACTAAGTAAAAGGGAGGCCCTGAAATTTTAGGGCGCGAAATTTTAGGGGTTGAAAATTTAGGTCACGGAATTTTAGGGCTCGAAAATTTAGGGCACAGAATTTTAGGATGCAAAATTTTATGGCACGAAATTTTAGCGTGTGGAATTTTAGAGAGAGCCTGAAATTTTAGGTCGCAGAATTTTAGGGCCTGGAAATTTAGGGCGCAGAATTTTAGGCCCGAAATTTTAGGGGCTGAAAATTTCGGGAAGCCCAAAATTGGCCAAATATTTGTTTTTTATGAAATTTTATAAATTTCGTAGACCTAAACTTAACCTAGAACTAACCCTAGAAACTAGGTTTTGAAAATGAAAAGATGTGAAGACAAAGGAAAGTAGCCCTAGCAAAATCCCCACCCAACTTGGGGCATCTAGGGAAGATGTCTTACCTAGTGAGAAAGAGATCCTAGGTCAGACAAATATCCTAGACAACTAAGGGAAAATCCTATAGGACTCTCACAAGAAGACGTCTCTCTACTTGCTAAGGTGACAAGAAGACTGGAAATGGCCTATTCTAGGAGAGAATGCAGCTATAGGGCTACCATTTAGTCATGAACATGCATCATTTACCAACACTCAAATAAAGAGATAAGAAGTGAAACCTTCATGTGCTTGTGTTTAGCCAACAAATCCAAGCATCACTTTGCAAAAGAATTTCACCAAAGAACACCAGAAAAAGCTTGGATCACCCAGAAAATCTCCCTTAAGAGGGGCGCATCACTCCAAAGAGCACTAAGAAGGGTAGAACAAATGCATAATGTTTTATCTCACACTCACTTTTTACAAAATATCCAGGTCTACATGCCTTAAAACATGTCATTTTGAAATTATAAAATGCCAACTTAAAATTAAAACAAAATAATAATAAAATATGGCATAAGGTAGGCTACTTGAAGTATTTGTACCCCTAGGTGCCAAAATGTGCTCAAATAAGCGAATCATGCCAAATGAAAGGCTGGAGTGAGATTACGAGAGGGCGTTATACCCCATCGAACCCCTAGAATGCTGTAAAATACCTCAACGCCCTCCTAAAAGCATCAAAGCGGTTTGGCATCGAGGATGGCTTCTTCTGAAGAGAAAAAGCCAAGGAGAGTAGGTGCCCGCTGACTGAAGGGACTGGAGGGTGTTCTAAGTGGCTGCGAAGGGAGACAAATGTCTTGTAGCTGAAGCAAAGGCCACCAGAGCATGAAAATAACATATGGGGCCATGCAACCCAATGGGAAACCCTTAGGAGCCCCAGACACCAACCTTGAGGTTAAAAACCCCACTAAAGGGCAGTCAACATTGCCACTAAGCCATAATACTCCTAAAGGAGGGCATAGCCATGAACACCATTGCTCTATAACACCCCTCCTGGTCGAAAAATTGGATCTCTCTCCTTGGGGTACAAGGTGTAGCATAACATTGGCTCTAACTGTGGGATGGGTGTTCTTCCTGGGAGTGCTCGAGAACCTGTGAATCTTCTGGTACCTATAGACCTACACCCATATCAAATGTCCACGGAGAAGCATCGCTTCAACAAGCTTTGTTGATCCATGGTTCTAGTGGACTTATGTATGGATCACTTCCATCATACATGTCTTCTAAGAATTTTTTTTGCCTGAAACTCGTCCATAAATCCTAGACTTGGGAGGCTATCTATAGAGCCAGACCTTAGAAATCTTCATATGTGAGCCACAACCTGTCTTTGCATTTACTCAAATATTTATTTGGGCATACAAGTACATTGCTTATCCTAATCATGTTAGTAACCCCAATAATCCTTGAAATTTTGAAATTGTCAGCGATATAATTCATACCTTCATGCTTCAAATGAAAAGATAAACAATACGTATTATGGAGTTGAGAAATGAAAATCATACCTGCCCACTTAATTGTTTTGGTCTTGTTGAAATGCATCATTAGGGACTTATCGGTATAAGATAGAGCGGGCTGACCAACTTCTTCAATGCTTCTTGGGGAGCACAACTGAGAGTGATAGTCTGGGCCCACCATAGGCTGAATATTTGCAAAAGGATCTGTTGTGTAACATGCTTCCCTGATGCTGGATAAACATGATGGATAAATCATGGAGGAATCACCAGAGATACGGGGTCCCAAATTTTTGAAATTTTCATCATAATGAACCATCTGCATATGGCAACTATCTACAGTGTCTGGCGATGTTTCATCTTGAATCATAGTGGCAAAAGGGTTGAGCCATTCTTCATCATTAGCATCATAAGGAGGAAGAATAATCATATCTCGTTCGACAGGGTTTTCATAAGTCATGTCTTCAATATCCCTTCTTGAGGTAATTGAAAGTTCTTCATACCAAATAGTAACTCTGGCTCAACCTGAGCAACTTCATCAAGTTGTTCTTTCTTGCTGCAACGTAAGGAGATAATGCTACTTGGTCTCGAGGAATCATAGAAAGGTGGATCCATAAATGTCCAATAACCATTGTCCTCAGAATTCTCGTCATTATGTTCCCAGAGATCTGATATGTCATAAGGAGTCGCTATATGTTGGAAGGGAGAACTCACCCTATCCTTTTGTTCTCCAGTTTCTTTAGCTAGGACTTCTGGATCTTCATATGCAGGACCGCAGTCATATTCGTCTGGATGAGGAGCTTCATCTATTGTGCTTGAGATGCCATCAGTTAGACCTTGAACAATGGATGCTTTGACCTAATCCTTGTTTTGGGTTTCCTTATTGAACAAGTCCCTTGCATGCTTGACATGAGGTATCCATTCGTCACATCACTCTGAATCATAGTGGCTACATAATGTTTCCACCAATTATGCAAAAGATGATATCGTTCCTTTATCTACGCCCACAAACCAAGCAAGAGCCTTTCTTCCCAGGTGAAGGACAAATGATCGCATGTAAACATCTTCTTCTTTAATACCATATTATGAAGCCAAAGTCATAAACCATTCCACATGATGCGTGACATTATCATGGTCACCCTTGAAGGCATGCCAAAATATCTCTAGTAACTCATCTGAATATCCTGGAAATTCTGATAAATCGAGAGGAGTGAAACCTATTTCCATTTTTGTAGCAGTCAAATTATCAGGGTCTTTAAAATCAAATGGACGATCTTCATTGTCTTCTTCTTGTTCTTGGCCATTTCCAAAGGTTTCATTCCATATATGGTCGATCAAGGCCTTTCTTTCATGTTCTCCGATACCGTAATCCCAATCCATGTTGAATGCATCGATGAACTGCCTGAGTGAAGAAAAACTATTGCGAGGAAAAGCCTCATACCAGTTCCTGACAGACAAGTTGTCTTCTAAGTGAAGAGATAGCGTAAAGAGTCTCATTTTGATGTCTTCGTGTACGATGTTGCTTGCTTGGATATATTGCATGAATGCCTGCACACGTGTTGCTGCATGGTACTTATATTGCTGAAATAATGGGAAAAGTGTCTTCCCACCATCTTGAATGGCATACTTATGTGGAAATCTCAGAATGCATGAGAAATCCAATATATCCATCCACAATTCGTAATTGGATGCCATATCATCAGGCTTACTTCTTTTTACAGAGCACTTCTTTTATTTTTCTTCAATTGGAGTCGCCAAGAGAGACCTGCCAGGTTAGTTAAACAAATCTCACCAAAGTACGAAACAAAACAAGGGCGTACTTGATTGATTGGTGGGCCGAGTTCTTCATGGAGTCGCTAGATAAGCCTGCAGGTTAGTTCTTTCTGAAAAATATATGCAATCATATACACTCAAGGACTTCAACACTTACCAAAATACCGTTCTTGCCCGGACAAGACACCTCAATGAATTTGAGGTCCTTGACAACGACACCAAAATGTTACCTGTTGAAATGACAATCCAAGCCACTAGCAAACATATGTGGAGACAGTTACCATTGTCACCTTAGTCAATTCTCCCAACTGCTTCAGAAGCGTAAGCCTGCTAGGGGAAAGCCCTATTAAAATGATGAAAAGACACTAAAACACCAAAAGTTATCTCTTTCTAGGTTTGTTAGCGACCAATGCCTTCTTGGAGTCAAATCAATGAGTGGGATAGATGTACTACGTAAGTGTATGTGAAATATGCATTTATTTAATAATAATCAATTGACCAATACCGGTCTCATAACAAGCATGCAATGTCATACAAATATGGAGGATCGTTAATCTAATAAACCAATTACTTGCAATGTGTAATGTCACAAATCAAATGTCATCCACGAGTATTCAGTTAATTTCATATATCAGTGCCTTAGAGTTACCATTCCTCTAGTAATAAGTGTGACATGCAATCATAAGTGTTTATCATTATCAAATAATAATTTAAGGCACATGTACATCGGCATGTATCAGTCAGGCATGCTAATATTAGGACATCAGTAGTAGTTTAGGCATTCACTTTAGTATAAGAAACAACAACGTGCATGTAACCAAGCATTTAGCAAACAATTTGCATCAACTTTGAAAGCAAGTTGCATGTGTTTATTAGTAACAATATCATATTTTGTATGTAGCAGTAGACATAACCAACACTAACAATGGCCTTCCAATTCATACCAACAAAGGATAGTGGCCATCTAACTGATGTTTGCTTGTCATTTCGCAGGGTTCAATGGATTGAAGTGCAAGGGAAGGTACAACTGAGTACAAGGGAGGGCCTAAAATTTTAGGGCACAAAATTTAGGGCGCAAAATTTTAGGGCCCAGAAATTTAGTACGTGGAATTTTAGGGTCCAAAAATTTATGGCACAAAATTTTAGGGCCCGAAAATTTAGGGCAAGAAAATTTAGGTCCAAAAATTTAGGGCCCGAAATTTTAAGGCCCAAAATTTTAGGAGCTAAAAATTTCGGGAGGCCCTAAATTGGCCAAATATTTGATTTTTATGAAATTTTATAAATGTCGCAAACCTAAAACTAACTTAGAACTAACCCTAGAAACTAGGTTTTGAAAATGAAAAGATGTGAAGACAAAGGAAAGCAACCCTAGCAAAAGCCCTACCCAACCTAGGGCATAGAGGATGCCTTTCCTAGTGAGAAAGAGATCCTAGGTCAAACAACTATCCTAGAAAACTAAGGGAAAATCCTAGAGGACTCTCACAAGAAGATGCCCCTCTACTTGCTAAGGTGACAAGAATGCTAGAAATGGCCTATTCTAGGAGAAAATGCAGCACTAGGGCTACCATTTAGTCATGAACAAAGAAATAAGAAGCCAAACCTCCATGTGCTCGTGTTTAGCCAACAAATCCAAGCATCACTTTGGTAACGAATTTCACCAAAGAACACTAGAAAAAACTTGCATGACCCAGAAAATCTCCCTCAAGAGGTGCGCTTCTCTGCAAAGAGCCCTAAGAAGGGTAGAACAAATGCATAATGTTTTATCGCATAAGTCTTGTTTTAAAATCAAAGTGAGGAGATCTATTTATATGATCTCACACTCACTTTTTACAAAATATCTAGGCCTACATGCCTTAAAACATGTCAATTTGAAATTATAAAATGTCAACTTAAAATTAAAACAAAATAATAATAAAATATGGCCTAAGGTAGGCTCAAGGTAGGCTACCTGAAGTATTTGTACCCCCAGGTGCCAAAATGTGCTCAAATAAGCGAATCACTCCAAACGAAAGGCTAGAGTGAGCTGACGGGAGGGCGTCATACCACATCTAACCCCTAGAATGCTATAAAATCCCTCAATGCCCTCTTCAAAGCATCAAAACAGCCTGGCATGGAGGATGGTTTCTTCTTAGGAGATAAGGCCAGGAAGAGTATGTGCCCACTGACTGAAGGGCCAGGAGGGTGTCCTAAGTGGCTACGAAGGGAGACAAATGTCTTGTAGTTGAAGCAAAGGCCACCAGAGCATGAAAACAACATATGGGGCCATGTAACCCAGTGGTCAACCCTTAGGAGCCCTAGACTCCAACCCCGAGGTTAAAATCCCCAGCAAAGGGCAGTCAACAGTGCCATTAAGCCATAGTATTCCTAAAGGAGGGACCAAAGGGCCCAACCATGACCACCATTGCTCTATAACACTCCTCTTGGTCGAAAACTTTGGCTCTCTTCCTGGGGTACACCTCAAGGTGCGCTGGGTACAAGGTGCAACGTAACAGGGTCAAATAAATGTTTCTCCTTGGGTTTGGTTTGAGAATAATTGGGGCTAAAATTCTTGCAAAATTCATGACAATTCTATCCCAAGCCTTTGGGGATTGTTGTAGACTTTCTCCAAGGAATGGTCACCCTCGGGCCTACTCCTTCAACGTATACTCCAGTCTATGCTTACTTAAACCTGCAAGACTGACAAAGATGCCACCTACAAGACTAAATTATACATAAAAGAGAAGAGATTTTTTTTACTCATATTCAAAAGATACAAGTTTTACCTATGCTTGAACTACACCATTCTAACATGAAAACAAAAAAAATTGCAATATTACACTTAAGGTTAAGCTTGCCACATATGCCTCACAAGATTATAAAGATCTCTAATACACCAAGAACTTTGAGATGGTAAGTTTTTATTCTACAATCACAACAACAAGTTACAAATGTGATGGGGGCCTCTTATATAGTGGAGCCTCAACTGACTCTTCAATAAAATATCAATATCTTGGGCTAAAACCCCAGACCTATCCTAGGGAGGAGTAATGTATAATTTCCTCCACTTGACATGGTCAATCAACACATAAAGTGTGAGGTAGTTATGCCACTTATGCATCAAATCCTAACCAACCTTATCCATATGAAGAGGGTGCATCTCTAGGAGAGGAAAAGACCAAGCCCAAGTTCCAAAATGTTCTCCATGTAGTGGCATGTGTGCTGTAAAACATGGTGCATTTTTTTCCTTTTTAATGATAGTTTTGGAATTGCTAAATTCCTTAATATTTATTAGATTTTCTAGTAGCTGCCACTATACATCTAATGGTGTTGAGATCAAGGTTACTTGGGAGCGGGAGCGGAAAGCAAAATTTTCGAAAGATTCCGTTTTGGGAGCGTTTCAGGGCGTTTTTTATATAATATATATTTTTAATATTTTTTGATGCATATATGCCAACAAATGCTTGTAGAATGTTGAATTAGTTATGGAAAGCATAAAAACATGAAATACACCATAATACGATAAATCATAATACCATATAACATCATTCATCAACCATCAATGATTCAATCATATACTAGTGAATTCGTCAAACATAGGTCCATTATCCATAACATCAATTTATCAACCTTACAAATTCAGAGTTCAACTTCAAACTTGAATTGCCATGTAATGTTCACAAAATATACCATAATAAATATAAAAGAGTCAATGACTCAAGTTCTCGAATCTCAACAGTGCAGAAACTTGAAACTTGAAAGTACTGTAAATAAGAAAAGACAAGAAAAGTAGATTTATGGATGTTTCCTCTTGCCATGGGAAATTTCTAATTTCTTTTCCCGTTGTCAATGAACAAAGGGAGCAGGATTATCATCCCTAGTAGCCAACAATGTTGAGCGGCTTGAGCCATGTCCAAGACTTGATCTTGCATGACCCCCCCCCTCGTTGATGCAGCTGGGGGTTGTGAAGTTGAACCTCTAAGCAAAGATGGTGCATCTGGAAACAAGGTAGAAGATGGTGGTGGAATTGTTGTTGCTGCTGCTGCTACATAGTCATCCTCATCACCCAAAAGCTCATCCTCCAAGCGCTCTAAAGTTAAGGATCCATCCTCCAAGTTATGCTCCTCCAGATTCTTGTCCCAAGTGACATATGATCTATTGGTTTTGGCCCGCTCATAGTAATGAGTTAACAACCTCAAGTTGTATTGTACATAAACCAAGCTTTCTACTCGATTTTCATTTAATCGATTTCTTTTCACTGAGTGGATGAAGCTATAGGTGCTCCAACACCTCATGCAGAAGAACTGTTTACCACCTGTGAAAGCACTTTGGTTGCCAATTTATGCAAGCGTGGGCATGATGAGCCATACATGTTCCACCATTCAATAGGAGGCGTCCTATCTCGATCTTTTTCTAGAATGCAAAGTACCAAACGGACCAATATCACTGAGGTATTTGCTTAATTCACTACGCAATAAGGCACATTCCTCTTCATCAGGAACCAACTTGTCTATAGCAGCCATGTACCCAATATGTACCTCTGGATCTGTGTGGAGCTTTTTCCGAAACGCACCCCCAGGTGCTGGTTTGGCCAACCAAGATGGAGAATAATATTTTGGTGTTAATACATATGCTAAGGCATGGAGTGGAACGTTGAGATGTTCCCACCTTTTGACCACATGTGTGTGAATATGGCCATACAGGATGGGATCCTTCGATTCAACAATATCTTTAATCTGGCCCAATGTGCTATCCATCTGCTCATACACCTCCCCAATTATTGGCTTGTCTGTATCTGCAAACCGAATCATGTGATAAATGGGCTTTGTGAACTGCAAAACAAACTTGGCACTTGCCCAAAATTGACCATTAAGAACTGTGTCTTCCACATCCTGAAAATCAAGCCTGTTAAATGTGGATGTAGCCCTATCTTTCAAGACTTGCCATGATTCACTTGATACCTTGCTAGCCAATGGCTCTCTTATCTTCAAAAGGCGCCTGAAGGTGAGGTAATAGCTAGCAAATCTAGTCTTTGCTATCTTTAATAGCTCTAACTTTGAGTGAGTGCGGAAAATGCCATGGGCATTGCTATGGTTGGTAATAAATCTTATCATGTGCTTTCCCTTTTTGTACAACTCACCAACCCATTTGTATTCATTTTCCTTCAACTTAATAATGTCATGCATCAAAAGGTTCAATGTGTGAACCAAACACCCGGACCAAAATATGTTGGGGTATTTATCTTCAATGATTGCTCCCGTTGCCTTGCAATTAGCGACATTATTTGTTATGACTTGGATGACATTGTATGGACCAATAGCTTCAATGTTTTTGAGTAGGAGTTTTGCAATGTTTATGCCGGTCTTGAATTTATATGAGTAGTCATGTGCCAAAAGGAAGATTGCACCAGTAGCAGAGACACCAAGAACATTTATCAATGGTTTACTTTTCACATTTGTCCAACCATATGATACAATTGATACCCCATACTCTTTCCAAGCATTTGTGAATTGCCCCAAAGCATTTTGGATCTTGGCTTTTGCCTTGTCAAGCCCCACAGTTTAGCTTTGTCATACCCAGGGCTCTTGTATCCTGTTGGGGTAGTGCGGATGGCCTCTACCATTTCATCCCAATAGGGTGAGCAAAGAACATTGAATGGTATGCCACATGCATAGAGAAACCAGAACACTTTTGAATCCACGTCATCCCTACCACCTTGGTCAAAGAAATCTGATATTGTCTTGCCACGTGATTGCATGGGAGAGAATCCACTACCTTGGGTGGATGTGCCTCTAGTTCTTGGCGAGCATGAAAGGACATGGTCATCCGATGATCGTTTTGTTATGTTTTATGCTTCAAATTCTTCCTTCTTATAGATGGCTCTTTGTGTTGATACCACATTTGGGAAAACACAAACTCCTACAACTTTTCTTTCATCACTTCGCATGTGCCCACATAGATGTCTTCTCACACGGGTATATGAACCTGTGTATATCTTTTTACAATGGGGGCAAACAAATTTGGTGGTTCCAACCCTCTACCTCCTGCCTGCCTTGTGACATAGTTCAACAAGGGTGTGGGGTCCTCTTTGGTTTTCTTTCGGTTTTCCTCCTCCTCTTCCTCCTCTCCATGGTATGTGCCACTTCCCACTTCTTCATCCTCTCCTTCATTCCTCCTCTGGTTTCCAACCACCATCATCAAAATAACAAATAGAGCCATCAAAATAAACCATAAACCCATCATCATGGTTGATGCCAGATGGAAGTAGAGATTTAACCTGTTGCCTGCAATAGAATGAGGGAGGAACTAGAGATTTAACGATGCATATTACTACATTCTGTTAGACACTGAGAGGGGGGTGAATCAGTGTGAATCCAATTTTTAAAACTTGTCTAGGCTTGTCATAATTAACTACCAATTCATCATTCTACCAATCTCGTAATCATTTCATAAACTTCATCATTCATATATCAGAACATTTAAATCATCAAGAACCATAACACAAAAGAACACAACACCATATACTTTTGTAATCTTTTTGTATTAGTTTTGGCTCGACTACAATTGTTAGGTAAAATCAGCACCTACTGATACATAGAGCACCTACTCTGCATCCAGGACCCTGCCTGGTCTTCTTAGACCCTGCTAAGAAGAGTTTGAGGTATCCTAACCTCAAAAGCAAGACAAGCTTGCATTTACAATCAAAGCTTACTGTTACATCAACTCATCTGTTTCTTCAATTTGTTCTGCTGCTTGTCAATACTGCTGATCCTCTGCTCAACACTCTCATCATTACTGCTGCAACACACCTCTCAATCTTCATTGTTCATCAACACCTGCTCTTCAATACTGATAAGTCATCAAAGTCTGCTCATCACTGCTCATCATCTCTGGTTAACCTGCTCATCAATATCTAGTCAATCTGTTCATCACTATCTGATAAATCTGCTCATCAGTACTGTTCAAGATGCCACATGTCAACATGTCTTCTGCTGAGAGTACATTCCATACTGTTGTCGATGTATTACTGCCATATCATCATCATTATGTCACTAGGATGTCTGTTCAATCTGCTTACATCATCACTATGACTGTCATGTTACTAACTTAGGCTGTGTATACAACCTAGCATTAAGAGCTTCAACCTTGGTTGGTTGAGCCTTCCTTCATGTCACTCAACACTTACCAACTGTTAACTTCAATCTTGACTGGCCATAAGCTCTGAGTATTCAGCCTTACCTTTACTAAGCATGCTTTACATCATTACTACTGGGCAAGCAAACTGTCATACATACCAGAGGTCACTGAGCTAACTGTGTATGTCTTTGAACTGTGCAGACTCCAATCTAAGGATGAGGACAGTGGTTTGTGTGTCTAATGGGTAGTCATCTTCTCTTGTATGCAACTTCAAATACTTCAAACTTGGATGATGATCATCTTCATGCTGGCCTGTGTATCAGCTTGCACACAGCCAACTCAGGACTGTGTCTTCTCTTGCAAACTCAACACTGTCATCTACTTATACAATCAGTGTATGTCAAAACTCTTACTTGGGCTGTGTTAGTCTTTTGTAGAAAACCCCAACAATTAGTCAAACCTTAGATTGTGTATCAAGCTGCCACTGTGGGTGTTCTTAGATGATAAATGTGTTGAGAAATACCCCAAACAATGTCCACACTAGGACTGTGTAGAAGCAAGAAGAAAACTTCGAGTCAATACTGAACTGTGTATATACTATGTATTTCAAAGTTCAAGCCCTGAATACATCACTGTATACTTCACTGCTTACATTCCACTACTGAACAAATTATTTTGTTGTCTGAATCACAGTTCATCTACCACTGTCAAGACAATATCTTGATCAAACTTCAAATGGCTGCCTTACCGAAAATAGTCAATCCATCAAAACCCCTTCATGCATTGACTGTGTAAAGTATCGGTTCAGTCATCATGCTAGGGCATCATCACTAACTAAGCAAGCAAGCTGTCACTCACTGTGAATGAGGACTGTGTCTTTGCCAAACTGTTTTTGATCCTGAAGCTGATCACATTCTTCAAAATAAAGACTGTAAAACATAGATGCCATTGTATATCACATTAACACACCTGTATGAAGCTTCATAATCCTCAGCAAGTCTTATCATTCATCTCAGTGCAAGTCCCAGTCAAAAGCAATCTCAAACTGTGTGAACAACTTTTTCAAACAAGACCAAGAACTCAGGGCTGTGTGAGAGAAAGGCCTCAAAATTCAGATGCTGGTATACTGTATATTCACCAACACTAGGACTATTTTGACCTTATGGATAGGTGCTAGATGCCTTTCTCACATCCAACGGTACTCAGCTGCTGAGAAATACAGACTTAGACAAGTCATTTGTTGACTTCACCATCGCAAAACCTCAGACAACTGATCCAAAATTCAGGTCTGCAAACTTCGGGCTGAAAAAGAAGAGGTCAGATCTCACACGAGGTTATTCTCTAATTCTCTTTTAAAAACTGGGACTGTTCACCCAGCAGCAAAAGTATTGTTCTCCTCTGAAGGAAATCAACAGCAACACAATAAGAGTTAACGAGTCTGGTTACCTTGGAGCACCGAGTGTACAAATTTCGTGACTGTTGGCTGCTAAGATTTCAAACTGTATTAACAACAATACTCTTCCTTGGCTCGAATCTTTTTGCAGAGGTAGACTCTTCTCTGAAATCAAGACTATGACAAAGTAGAAACTGGTGTAGTGACCTCGTATATCCTTTGATGAACCCTTGGAATGACTAATGATTGCAGATCAACGTGGTGTAGATAACTCACTCCTCCAGAACTCATAAACATAAGGATAAGAAGTTCGCTTTGAAGGTGAAGTATCCCAAAAACAATTGCCGAGTGTGAGGCAGCCTCACTTAAAAACTTTCTGCTACCACCGAATTACATTGTATGCTTCCACGAATTGTCTGTTGCCACCGAATTACATTGTATGCTTCCACGAATTGTCTGCTGCCACCGAAATTCTTTTTCCTAGGCTCAGCGAAGATCTCAGCGCTTTTTTATTTTTAAATCTCCACTAATTCACTGTGGCTAACTCAGCTAGCTCCACAAGAAAATTGGAACTGTTCCTATTCGTGGCTGTATATGCCCTTGAGCTCAAGGTTTCTGCCTCATTTAGGGCATCCAAAAACCACCAAATTCTCTTCAGACCTTGTGCTGGTATACTCCTCAGTTCAACGAGTGCTGCTGCAGATTTGAGACAGTTCTGCTGCTACCCACGAATTTCCAAAAAAAAAAAAAAAATTCTAGGCTGCTGCTGCTAACCCCCGAAATTCTCCTTAGTCTAGCTGCGACTGCCTCAGACAAAATCTCAGAGCTCCACCGAATTCACATACAAAAATGAAAACTTTGAGAGGGTATTTATACTAATTCTCCTCCATAATTTTGGGGCCGACATGCATATATTTATTTTTATTTTAATTCTGAGCCGACTTGCAATTTTATAAAAAAACTTTAATGGAGCCGACCTAACAAGTTTAATTCATCAATTGTGATAGTTGACAGCTTATGGGTTGCTTCTCATGATTCAAGCAATACACGGACCAAGCCTTTGTCACCATTACGGACTCCACACATCATCATCATTTTATAAGGGCTTCATCATTTGTTCCATTCAAACATCATCATTTTATCAAGGGCTTCATCATATGTTCCATTAAGCCACAATTCCAGAATCAAACTTCAACCCATGTGTATGGGTCATATGTCCAAGTGTTTCAACCACTATTAAGCATGGGGGCTTGAGGACCATCTTGTGGGTTTGAGGATTTCTTCAAAAACTTCTTCACCAAACCTCCATGCAAGACCATAGCCATCCATCACGATCAAAGACAGGGGCTCCACAGCCTTCATGGGATCATCTACAGCATACCAAGGGCTCCACACACATGAGCCACAACATCTTTTACAAATGACCATAGAATGGGTCATTTGTACCACTTCATCAAGCTTGTCCACTACAAAGGACAATAGTGGCATCAATGATAACTAAAAGAGCCACTGCAAGCCATATGTTGGCATCAATGACAACTTCATCAACAATCTCCCCTTTTGTCATTAATGACAACAACTCATGCTCCACCTATGAACATGCTCCCCTTTTGTCTTCATCTCTCCCTTTGTCTTCATTTCTCCCCCTTAGGCATCAATGGCAAAGGGTGTGCACATACCTGTGTCTGAAAACTCTGATCACTGCTGACTGCTCCCCCTGTCAGTATGCACGATCCTAGGATCTGTCTATATGTCTGGAGTAACCATCCTTTCTCCTTTGAGTTCATTCTCCAGCCTCATGAACTCAAGGTGTGCTAAGGTCTTTGAGAGACCTTACACTTGGCTTGCCGTATGGCAGCCATCCTCCTTGCTCTGATCAAACTCTCCTATCTGCAACTGCTCGGTCTTCCTTATCCATACTTGCTTCTTGGCATCTGTCCTTTGAGCATTTGTTCCTTCATTTGTGCTGGCTTTCCTTGATGAGTTGTCTAGGTAACTTCTCGAGGATTGTTTTCGTATACTTCAACAATCCCTAGCTTTGTGCCCAAGGCCACTGTAGCTATAACACCTTATCGTACGGCAATGTGCAGCAATGTGACCGACATTGTTGCATGACCAACATCTGACTGAGCTGTTGGAGCTTCCAACACTTCTTTGATCAACTTCATTTCTCCATGCTTGAGAGTGTCCTTGACTGTAGACATTTGTTTGCTGATCTTCAAATCTTCTTGCTGATGTGTATGGAGTACTCCTTCTTGCTTGACTTCTTTGACTGGCACATTCATGGGCTTTGTGTCCAAACCCACCGCAGGTGTAGCATCTCAATGTGTGACATGTGGCAGCAACATGTCCGACTTGTTTACATGTCCAACATCTAACTGAGACATTGGGGCTTCTAGCCCTTCTTCTTCCATAGAACCTACAATCCATAGCCTTATGACCAAAGATAGAACAAATATAACAATAACCATTGAAGCCACTGTCATACCTGGGTCTTGGAGTTGTTTCTTTAATGAAGTTGCTTTGAGGAATAGACCTAACTCCTTGTTTCATCTTTGAACTTCCAAACTCCTTGTTGTCATGTGCAGGTGCCTGGGGAGCAGCTTTGGATGTTGAAGGACCTGCTTCTGGAGTCTTCAGAGACCAAGTGTCATCTTCAGATTTTTCTTTGTTCTTCTTGTAACCAAGACCAGTTTTGTCGAGTGGAGATCTTTGGCAATCTAAGATCTTATCTAGGACAATTGAACTGTCCTGGAGCTTGACCAAGGCTTCGTTCTTCTTATCTTTCTTCCTGAGACCAACTACCTCCAATTCTAGCTTCTGGACTGTTTCCTCCTTTTCTTCTAGCTGTCTCTTCAAGATTTCTTCTGTTCTCTTGGCTTCCTCCAGCTGAGTCTTCAGCTCATGATTGACCTCTCTAGTTTCTTCAAGCTTTTGAGCAAGCTTTTCTGATTCTTCCTTTTGACTGATCAATTCAGTCTTTAATTGTTCAACTTCAGCATCCTTGTCTTTCATTTGATTTCGCAATTCTTTGTCCTTGTCTTTGAGTTTTAGAAGCAACACTTTCATTGACATGGTCTTCTGTTGATATTCATTCAAGGAGTCCAAGATTTCCTTTTTGAACTTCGTGAAATCACTCTGGTTCAGATTTACTGTGTTTAGGAACCAATTGGCTCTAAGATCAATATTTAGCAGCATGAGATGTATCTGATGTGCAGTCTTTGATAGCCTTTCATCATCTTCTGCAAGAACCTTCTCAATTTGATCACACAAGCTATCATTATAATCACAAGAGTCCATACCTTTACTAGAGTCCTTTTTTTGTTTATCTTCTTCTTGATTTAGCTCTTCTGGGGGCTTGTCTTCTGATTTCTGATCTGTCTTTTCGGGTTCTGGTCTTGCCTTCTTATACTCACTCTCTAGCTTGAACCATAGTTCTTTTGCCGAAGTGTACTCTCCTACACTTTCCTTCACTGAGCTGGAAAGTCCATCCATGAGGAACTTCAAGGCTGTAGTGTTGTCTTTCTTCGCTTCCTTCTGTGCAGCTGGTTTTCCTTTCTTGTTTGATGGAGCGGGTGGATTGATGACAATTTCCCAAATACCAAACTTCTTCAGATAAGCCTTCATTTTGCTCCTCCAACTGAAATAATCTGCAATATCAAGTACAGGCACATCATTGCTTGATGACTCTTTCTTTTCCTCCATTGTGTCTAAGGATCTCCTTCAAGCTTGCTAGGCTTGTGACGAAGGCCGGCTCTGATACCAATTGTTAGACACTAAGAGGGGGGTGAATCAGTGTGAAGCCAATTTTTAAAACTTTTCTAGGCTTGCAACAATTAACTACCAATTCATCATTCTACTAATCTCGTAATCATTTCATAAACTTCATCATTCATATATCAGAACATTTAAATCATCAAGAACCATAACACAAAAGAACACAATACCATATACTTTTGTAATCTTTCTGTATTAGTTTTGGCTCGGCTACAACCGTTAGGTAAAATCAACACCTACTGATACATAGAGCACCTACTCTGCATCCAGGACCCTGCCTGGTTTTCTTAGACCCTGCTAAGAAGAGTTTGAGGTATTCTAACCTCAAAAGCAAGACAAGCTTGCATTTACAATCAAAGCTTACTGTTACATCAACTCATCTGTTTCTTCAATCTGTTCTGTTGCTTGTCAATACTGCTGATCCTCTGCTCAACACTCTCATCAATACTGCTGCAACATACCTCTCAATCTTTGCTATTCATCAACACCTGCTCTTCAATACTGATAAGTCATCAAAGTCTGCTCATCACTGCTCATCATCTCTGGTTAACCTGCTCATCAATATCTGGTCAATCTGTTCATCACTATCTGTTCAATCTGCTCATCACTACTGTTCAAGATGCCACATGTCAACATGTCTTCTGCTGAGAGTACATTCCATACTGTTGTTGATGTATTACTGCCATATCATCATCATTATGTCACTAGGATGTCTGTTCAATCTGCTTACATCATCACTATGACTGTCATGTTACTAACTTAGGCTGTGTATACAACCTAGCACTAAGAGCTTCAACCTTGGTTGGTTGAGCCTTCCTTCATGTCACTCAACACTTACCAACTGTTAACTTCAATATTGACTGGTCATAAGCTCTGAGTATTCAGCCTTACCTTTACTAAGCATGCTTTACATCATTACTATTGGGCAAGCAAACTGTCATACATACCATAGGTCACTGGGCTGACTGTGTATGTCTTTGAACTGTGCAGACTCCAATCTAAGGATGAGGACAGTGGTCTGTGTGTCTAATGGGCAGTCATCTTCTCTTGTATGCAACTTCAAACACTTCAAACTTTTCAAACTTGGATGATGATCATCTTCATGCTGGCCTGTGTATTAGCTTGCACACAGTCAACTCAGGACTGTGTCTTCTCTTGCAAACTCAGGACTATCATCTACTTATACAATCAGTGTATGTCAAAACTCTTACTTGGGCTGTGTTAGTCTTCTGTAGAAAACCCCAATAATTAGTCAAACCTTAGATTGTGTATCAAGATGCCACTGTGGGTGTTCTTAGATGATAAATTTGTTGAGAAATACCCCAAACAATGTCCACACTAGGACTGTGTAAAAGCAGGAAGAAAACTTCGAGTCAATACTGAACTGTGTATATACTATGTATTTCAAAGTTCAAGCCCTGAATACATCACTGTATACTTCACTGCTTACATTCCACTACTGAACAAATTATTTTGTTGTCTGAATCACAGTTCATCTACCACTGTCAAGACAATGTCTTGATCAAACTTCAAATGGCTGCCTTACCGAAAATAGTCAATCCATAAAAACCCCTTCATGCATTCACTGTGTAAAGTATCGATTCAGTCATCATGCTAGGGCATCATCACTAACTAAGCAAGCAAGCTGTCACTACGGATGATGACTGTGTCTTTGCCAAACTGTTTTTGATCCTGAAGCTGATCACATTCTTCAAAATAAAGACTGTAAAACATAGATGCCATTGTATATCACATTAACATACCTGTATGAAGCTTCATAATCCTCAGCAAGTCTTATCATTCATCTCAGTGCAAGTCCCAGTCAAAAGCAATCTCAAACTGTGTGAACAACTTCTTCAAACAAGACCAAGAACTCAGGGCTATGTGAGAGAAAGGCCTCAAAATTCGGATGCTGGTATACTGTATATTCACCAACACTAGGACTATTTTGACCTTATGGATAAGTGCTAGATGCCTTTCTCACATCCAACAGTACTCAGCTGCTGAGAAATACAGACTCAGACAAGTCATTTGTTGACTTCACCATCTCAAAACCTCAGACAACTGATCCAAAATTCAGGTCTGCAAACTTCGGGCTGTAAAAAGAAGAGGTCAAGTCTCACACGAGGTTATTCTCTGATTCTCTTTTAAAAACCGGGACTGTTCACCCAGCAGCAAAAGTATTGTTCTCCTCTGAAGGAAATCAGCAGCAACACAATAAGAGTTAACGAGTCTGGTTACCTTGGAGCACCGAGTGTACAAATTTCGTGACTGTTGGCTGCTAAGATTTCAAAATGTGTTAACAACAATACTCTTCCTTGGCTCGAATCTTTTTGCAGAGGTAGACTCTTCTCTGAAATCAAGACTATGACAAAGTAGAAACTGGTGTAGTGACCTCGTATATCGTTTGATGAACCCTTGGAATGACTAATGATTGCAGATCAACGTGGTGTAGATAACTCACTCCTCCAGAACTCATAAACATAAGGATAAGAAGTTCGCTTTGAAGGTGAAGTATCCCAAAAACAATTGCCGAGTGTGAGTCAGCCTCACTTAAAAACTTTCTGGTGCCACCGAATTACATTGTATGCTTCCATGAATTGTTTGCTGCCACCGAATTACATTGTATGCTTCCACGAATTGTCTGCTGCCACCGAAATTCTTTTTCCTAGGCTCAGCGAAGATCTCAGCTCTTTTTTTTTTAAATCTCCACTAATTCACTGTGGCTAACTCAACTAGCTCCACAAGAAAATTGGAACTGTTCCTATTTGTGGCTGTATATGCCCTTGAGCTCAAGGCTGCTGCCTCATTTAGGGCTTCCAAAAACCACCAAATTCTCTTCAAACCTTGTGTTGGTATACTCCTCAGTTCAACGAGTGCTGCTGCAGATTTGAGACAGTTTTGCTGCTACCCACGAATTTCCAAAAAGAAAAAAAACCTTCCAGACTGCTGCTGCTAACCCCCAAAATTCTCCTCAGTCTAGCTACAGCTGCCTCAGACAAGATCTCAGAGCTCCACCGAATTCACATACAAAAAGGGTATTTATACTAATTCTCCTCCATAATTTTGGGGCCGACATGCATATATTTATTTTTATTTTAATTCTGAGCTGACTTACAATTTTATAAAAAAAACTTTAATGGAGCCGACCTAACAAGTTTAATTCATCAATTGTGATAGTTGACAGCTTATGGGCTGCTTCTCATGATTCAAGCAATACACGGACCAGGCCTTTGCCACCATTACGGACTCCACACATCATCATCATTTTATAAGGGCTTCATCATTTGTTCCATTCAAACATCATCATTTTATCAAGGGCCTCATCATATGTTCCATTAAAACACAATTCCAAAATCAAACTTCAACCCATGTGTATGGGTCATATGTCCAAGTGTTTCAACCACTATTAAGCATGGGGGCTTGAGGACTATCTTGTGGGTTTGAGGATTTCTTCAAAAACTTCTTCACCAAACCTCCATGCAAGACCATAGCCATCCATCACAATCAAAGACAGGGGCTCCACGGCCTTCATGGGCATCATCTACAGCATACCAAGGGCTCCACACACATGAGCCACACCATCTTTGACAAATGACCATAGAATGGGTCATTTGTACCACTTCATCAAGCTTGTCCACTACAAAGGACAATATTGGCATCAATGATAACTAAAAGAGCCACTGCAAGCCATATGTTGGCATCAATGACAACTTCATCAACACATTCTAGTGTATAGACTCTAGATTCTAGAATTTATATTCCAAGGCCAAGCATTCATCATTCGTGAATCATGATTGAAATTAGAAATCAAAGGTCAAAAACTTTCAAAATTCAAACACAAAGCAAATGACAAATAAACAAAGAAGATTGTAGAGCCTACCTCTTTGGCTGCCGCTCTCCAATGGTGGCAGCCTTCTCCTCTTCTCCTCTCCTCTCCTCTCCTCTTTTGCAAAGTGATAATGAGGTTGGAGAAGAGGGATTTATCCCCCAAAGCCCTCCTCCTTCCCTCCAAACATCCATCGGTGGACCCCATCCTCCTCCTTCGTTTCCTCTCTTTCGCGGGTGTCGTTTAAAAGTGGGAGCGACGGGAGCGAATGGAAGTGGCCCGGGAGCGATAAGGGAGCGTTCAGGGAGCTATCGCTTCCGATCGCTCATGGATAGAGTAGGGAGCGCATCAAATTGCATGGGAGCGCGCTTTGAAAAACACTTCGGATTGGGAGCGATCCAAGAAGCGCGCTTCCTGTTAGCTCCCGCAGCACTTCCTTGAGGACCGAGCTTCCAAAGCGAGGGCGAGGGGGGGGACGCTTCCTCGTAACCTTGGTTGAGATGGTTCGATTCTGGGCACTCTGTGAAAAGATATGTGCTCTCAAAGCTAGGATGCCCCTCCAAAGTGATTTTGAAATTAATCCTAAGTGCAAACCTTAGGTACTTTCGTCAATTAGCGTGATTAGTTTTATTCTTTATTTAATTTAATTAATCACACTAAAACCTTAGAAAACCCAAGGTAAGATACTTTAATTAATTTATTACATCAAAAGTACAATTATTAACACTTCAAAGCTTAAGGAAGACCCTAAGTTTGAAGGGTTCCCATTCCATAATACTTGTATTAATTAATTACCTTATTACCTTTGTCAAGTATCATTTTACTCATCAATTAAAGGGAGTGCATCATGTGCCAAGGGTTTCATTGTAAGTTTAAGTAGGAAATGCTTCCAAATATGAAAAAAACACAAAAATAATTAACAGTTATACCATTCTAATGGCTCAATAACTTACTAAATGTTTGACCAAATAAAGCATTAGACATTACAATGGTGTGAGCAACATTAACCCCTATTACATGTGAAAATCCCTAAGCCAAAATACATTCCCTAGATTCTTAAGTAAAGTGAGGGTGATGAAATGAATGTGATACTTAGGGAAGAAAGGGGGTCTTTGTAAGTGAATCATCATACCAAATGAGTATCAATATAGTAATAAGTTTGTCCCCTAGCTTCCAAGAGTTAGGGGTTATGGATATATCTTCCACATGTGTTCCTTATGAAACTGGGCGAGCTTTTTGTGTCATGAGTCACCCTTTTCCTGTGTTCTTTGTACCCTTTATTTACTTTTTCTCTTTTTCTTGGTCCCTTTTTCTTTAGATTTAGCTTTGATAACTTTGGACTTAGGGGATGGGATTTTGGCAAGGGGGCATAACTCATATACCTTTTACATTTTAATTTAGCAGTATCAACTTTAGAGTACTAGACTCTTTTAGCTTTGATTTAGGCTCTCATACATGGGAATTGTATTGACTCTTGAGACCTTTTAAAAATGCATTTGGTAGACCACATACAGAGGGGAAATTAATGGAAATGGATGAAAGGGCTAGTGAAATGGAAAATGGCTGGGAAAATGCTGTAAATGAATGAAACACCTACTTAGTTCACCAGGGATACAACTCAACGTTCGGGATGACACACTTGTCTAAGGGAAAATTATGACCACTACCATGACATACCTTAGAAACCAAAAATAATTAAGTATTCACGAGCCACTATCCAAGCATAAAAGTAACCTCCCTCGATCATATCAACATAAACAAAAACATTCTCAGTGTTGACAAGTGAGAAATGAATCATAGCACAAGGCTACAAGCACATTGGAGATCATATCCATCAATGACATCATTTCAAGAAGAATCTGACCATGTTGGAACAATCTCTAACTAGTGATCTATGGCAGAGCATAGATCTCATCTCTGGAACAATGACTATGATATGATCACAAACCGAAACTGATCAACATGTCACCCCTGCTGATCTAGGGGTAATAGAGTCCAACTGTATCTACTTGGTGGACTGTGGAGAGTCAAATTGAATTTGACTTGTCTCATTGAACTGATGGACAGTGGAGAGTCAAATTGAATTTGACTTGTCTCATTGAACTGACTCAACTCGAATATAGATTAGGCTTCCCCTTTTGAAAATGATGGCTCTCAGCGTCTTGGCCTTGAGATGTGGGTACTCTATGATTTGATAGAAACCACTTGCTATATTGGGCAAGTTTGTCTTTCTTGCCAACTCAGTATAGCTTTCCGGAACTGTTCCTTATCTTCTTGTCAACCTGCAAAAAATCATCTCTATCTAAGGGTTGATTTCATTTCTAGTATTCAATCAATTAAGTTAGGCATCCAGACTGAAGAAATTCTGCGTTTTACTGTTTGCTGGTTTATGTCAACATTTCGTGGTTTTCACATACAACCGGTTTTGCATTGGCTGTAGGTTACTTATGAAATTTAACTGAACAATTAAACACACAATAAAATACACTAACAGGCTACGTTGCACGGGAACCGCTCCCGGGCATTAGGAATGGCGTATCCGACGTTCCGGCGTACCCAGGAGCTTTGGAGCTGGTACGAAACGCTCCAAAATAGCTGGGAACTCCTTCGGATACTTGGGTACTTTTCGGGTACTTCGCAGGCCTCAAATCGAAGCTCCCGATACTAGTTTCCTAGGGTACTTGTCGTAGGGAGCTTGTGGAAGCTCCCGATCCATCGAGGAGCTTCTTCGCAGGCCTCAAATCGAAGCTCCCGATACTAGTTTCCTAGGGTACTTGTCGTAGGGAGCTTGTGGAAGCTCTCGATCCATCGAGGAGCTTCTAGAAGCTCCTCGATGGATCGGGAGCTTCCACAAGCTCCCTACGACAAGTACCCAAGTTATGGAGCTTTCTCGCGTTCCCAAGATACATTAGATTTTAAGATTTTAATTTTTCATTTTACATTAGATTTTTCAATTTAATAATCTCTGTTTTTAACTTTTTAGTTTTTACATTAGATTTTTATTATTTATAAGTTTAGCAGCTTCGTTTTTTCAGCAACACAATGGCTTAATATTAAATAACATCATGTACATTGTACTATGATATGGTGTTACTATTCAATGTTTTCTCACTATCATCCATAGAACGGCCAGAGGCCAAGAATCAGATTTGCTCTGATAACACTTGTGCTGTATCTTGATGAAGTCAGTAGGTTTTTCAATTAGATTTTAATATTTATTATGCTCATTTTTAACTTAAAAATGAAATATAGTAAATACAAAATATTTTTTTTTGCTTTCTGGACCACAATCAATGGCTCAAGAAATCGAACTTTGTGACAGTCTGATTGTTGTTCTCTCTATATCATTGTGACATTGAGTTTAGAATATCATTGTGTTGGAGATTTTACTATTTAGTATTTTAAAAAACATCACCAACAGCATTAAAGTTTTAAACGTTAGCATAAAGTGGATTTTAATAACTGTTGATTGAAGGTCTGAGTTTTCACTTTAATTACACCCTTACAGGACTGGTTATTGACATTTTACATGCCAATAATCCTCTGTATCAAACCTTGTTTAAGCTGTTAGGTTACACATATTGCAGCTGATACAAAGTTTGTAATGGATACTTGAACAAATGGTGGATAAACCCTACTGATGCAAAACTGATGTCACTAAAATTCATACCGTACTGCTGTGTAGTACTGCTGGTTTGATTTACAACTAAAAGAGGACTGATATGCTCATTCTGCATGGTCACTGATTGTAAACTGAGAACTCTGATACATCAATATACTGCTGCTAATGAACATTTAAATATTTTTTCAGATCTGTCTCGTAATTATATTTATTATTTGCCATTTGGTGTATAATATGTAGACTCTAGAGATATAGATTGGGACAGTTAGTGTTATATAATATAAACCGAAGCAGTGCATTCCTGTAGCAATTGTCCATCTGCAGCCAATAACTTATGGAATCTGGTGATGAAAAATCGTTGATGTTGACAGTGAAATTCTGCAATAATTCTGACACAGTAGATGGATTACTAGGCCACCATAGAACATCTCGAAACTGCAATTTGAATTTCAGTAATAAAAACTTGTAATTCAATCATCATCTTAAATAAGTTAAATTGTATTTAGACTTTTAGTATTACTATTTAGTATTTAGTTTATTTACTCATTGCCAATTGGTAAAGTTACTAATGTCATTGATTGAATCGTTTAAGAAATAAATCTGTCACACATAATTATAGTTTTAACTTTTAATGGACAATGAACATTATTTGTTTTTTTTACCATTATAATTAACATTTAAAAAAGGCAAAAACTTAAAAACTAAAGTTATAATTTAATAAATTTATGTTTTTTAATATATATTAAAATTTAATATATTATATTATTGCCACTCCCAACCTGACGTATCCAGTAAATTTGGGCGAAACTTCTAGACGTATCGGATACTCGTGTCCGCGTACCCGACGTACCCGCGTATCGGAAACTTGTGCAACATAGCTAACAGGCTGAAAAACACATTTAACAATCACACCATAAAATTATAGACTCAGAGATTTTTGGCCAAAATCAAGCCCTGGAAAAACCCCCATGGGGAAAACCAGTTAGAGAGAGAGAGAGATTTTATTATCTTCAGCAATATATCAGAACAGAAATACAGTGAAAATTTAACTTATCTCCACCCAAGATTTCATCTCAAAATCTTGAAAAACGTGCCCAGCAAAGCCTTGAAAACTGTGCAAAAAAATAACAGCAGTCCGTACAACTGCACGACCTCGATTTCTGTGCCCTGTTTTATCTCGGAACTGTGCAGAGTTTACCTCGATTTCTGTGCCAAAAATCTGCCTAGAAAACTGTGCCAAATCCGTACTGTACGGAATCCGTACACCTTGAAAACTGTGCAGCATTAAATGCAGTCCGTACACCTTGAAAACTGTGCAGCATTAAATGCAGTCCGTACCTCTGTCTCGATTTCTGTGCAGTCTCTCTTCTTGGGAATCGTGCCAATGCCCTAGCTCGACCTCCTTCTCTCTCAGCTCAGTCTCTCCTTCCCCAAAAATGAAAAAGTGAAGTGTTTCGCCTCCCTCAACCCTTTTTGTCTAAACCCTAAGTGGGAATCTAATCCAATGGTGGAGAAAGATCCAATCCAATGGCTAAGATTCAATGAGAGTAAAAATCACATTTATTTAAATCACTTAAATAAATTTACTCACCCACTTAAATTTATCAAAAAGTGACTTTAACTTTATAAAGTCTCATTAAGTAGCTTTTAATGTGAGGGTCACCTTTTTCCCCTTTCTAAGTGACTTAAGCAAAAAGTCACTTAGGGAACAAATTCCTAGGTACAAAACTAACACAGACTGGGTCTTGAGCTTGTCCTTCCTTATCTAGCGTTCTATGTATTTAACTAAAGGTTGGCTCAACTTGAAAGAATGCATCCAAGATTCACAGATGATCTGAGAAATCAGCAAAGGGCTAAGACTGGGTAGAATACTTGAGGCATTACTTCCTTGTAATGAATCAAGCTATAATGGTACTCCAGACTGGGTCTTGAGCTTGCCCTTCTTCATCTAGCATATGATGTATTTAGCTATAGGTTGGCTCAGGTTGAAAGAACATATCTGAGATTCACAGATGATCTGACAAATCAGCGAAGGGCCAAGACTGGGCAGAATACTTGATGCATTACTTATAATGAATCAAGCTATAGGCCTTTACAATGGTATGTCTTGTAGATGTTGGCAATAAGCATTTATAATTGCTGGAAAATCTCCTGTTGCAGATTTGAAGTAAAGGTTATCAGGCCTAGTTGATGCCTTTCTTATTTGGGGCTAAGAATATGATTTCTGGGCATCCACAACCAGGAAAACCCATCTAAAATATGTGCACTCAATTAACAAAGAATGTGCAATTTGTGGAAGGCAACGAACAGCTCAGATCATTCAGGAACTTTTCCACAAAAGCTCTTGAAACACTTGAAGTTTGTATTATGGTAGAATAGTCTCCAGTTTAGTCTGTTGGCTGGAATAAATGCATTGAGTGCTGGTCAAGTGCATTAAGTGCTAGAAGTTGGAAGTTTGACATCATCTTATTTATATGGTGGAAGTTATCTTTTGTATACAAACTCAACAAGGGTTTAGTTGGTCTTTAAGGTGGGCAGGCTTCAACTCGTCCAATTCATGTTGGATTCATTTTATTCTCGATACAACCAGTGAGCCAAACTAATTTTTGTTTATCTGTGTTCTGAGCTGGTGTGTTGGCTAACTTGCTCCCATGTTGTCTGAGAATGCAACTTTTCTCTATGTTTTAAGCTTTGCTGCAGCCTGTTGTTAAATAGGTGCCTTAGTTCAATTCAGATGTGGATATTCACTGGATGAAAGGAGAGAAATGATTTCAACTTTCAGCTAAAATGGTTTCCTTTAACAATACACTGATACAGGCATGTCAACGAAATTAAAATTGTTTTTGAAGCTGTAGCCTATTTCTTTTGTCTACTTTTCAGGTAGACTTCCAAAGTTTAATAAAATTAAATGGCTTTTGATGATATTTGAAAGACATTTACTTAACCTATACTAGTTATAACCACAACCTTTTTATTTGATTATTTCTTATTCACCTGTTTCTAGAAAAATACCATTTGATTAGTATTTTTCACTGAATGACATGTTATTTTTGAATTATATGGAGTTGGATTTACCACTTTTATATCCAGTATATGATTTTCTGTTTAAAATATATTATATATATCTTACCAATTTTGGGTATTTGTCTTGCAACAGTATGAATGCCTCGTGGAAGGCTGCGGAACAAAGTTCAACACTGATAGAGCTAGACATCGACATTTGGTGGATAAGCACAAGTTTCCTATGTCATTTGAATTCCATAAAAGGAGACATCCTTCAAAGCGACAGCGGCAGCGACAACGATTACGAGCTCGGCATTCTTCTATTACTGGAGAAACTCCACTAGACAAAGAGAACATGGAAGTTGAAAAGAATATTGATGCTCTGGCATCTGCTATATCAAACTTAACTACAGAAGATAATACCCCTGCCGTGGTCACTTTTGGCCGCCGTCATAATCGGGCTTTTGGATTTGTCCCTCGCTCACTGCACAAGAAAACATCATAATATTTCAATCCACCAATTTTGGTCAAGTTTGGGATTTCAAATTATGGGGTAATGTAATGTATGCACATTGAAGGAATTGTGAGCCAAGTATGTTTAAGCTTGCATTCATAATTTCGTAGTGCAAGGAAACCCAAATTTATATAAATTATTTTCATATCAGCATCCCCAATTAATATCCTGGTATGGAAATAATTCAAGTGTTAAATTCTCTATATTTAGTGTTGAAGTTGCATGTTTATGTTAATAAAACAACTGCATTAGTAAATATTTTATAGAGATGTATATCTTCAAGTTTGGATAAGCAAGTCTACTTCAAAGCTTTTAGATATTGCCATTATTCATCATTATAACCTATACTACAATCCATTAATTAGTTGGGTGGCATGTTGCATAAAAGCTGTAGAACAGTTGACATGGATATATCCTCAAAGTTTTGAACACTACACTATAGTTTCATGTTGTACTTCTATCCCCCTATGCCATACCCATACCTCTGTACCCACATCTTAAATTCTTAATGACCTCCTGTACAAAGGAAAATCGATGTACCCCCACACCCATAGTTCAAAAGACTTTCATCCTAATCGTACCCACCCCTGCATCTATAGTTAAAAAACTCTAATCATACATACATAGCTCTAAACATACATGCATTCTGGCCTATTGGCTTGCTGCATAACTCTAATCTGGATTACAATCTTTTCTATCCCCTTGATTGTACTAGTTTTTACTGATTATACTAGCTTTCCCTTCTAGTCCTTGTAAGAGAACTATTGATTGTACTGTAACTAGATAAGATAACTACAGTAAAACACCTTTCCATCTCCATTTTTTTACTCAGCTCTTGTTTTGCATCTTTACTTTGCTTGTTGGTATTGATTTTATTGTAAATAATTATAGTTGATTTACATTGCTTGATATCATTTCATTGTAAATATTTTGTGGTTCTTTGTTTATAAGAAAAATGTTTGACAGGAATCTGACATCTTTTTTTCAACATGCATGTCCAACTAGGCATACTAATGGATTAAAATATTTCTATTGTTGTAAATTTAATTTCATCCACTTAGTGAAGTTCCTTTTACTGTTAATGTAATTTCACTTCTACAAGTGAAATGCTATATCTATAATGCAGAGACCTTTCCTTCACTATCATCATCGATTACATTTATTGGTCAAGTTGTATTCAGTATACAGAATTTATTTCAAGTGTAATTATTCGTGCGCTCTGGTGCTTTCTGATTCTGAAAGGATTTGAATAAAACAAAGATTGCAGAAGGAATCCGAGTCTCCATGAGACCACATTAACCATTTTTTTTAATTTCATATCCAAGATGACTGGAAGCGAACCAATTTATGCACTTCTGTGGTCAAATTTATAAAAAAGGCTGAAGATGGAGATATTGATATTTTTATGTGATGCGTCAATCTGAACAGCTAAGTGCAACTTATATAAATCGGTCTTGAATTGATTTTGTAATAATTTTAAGTCCAATTACTTGGATTAGATATGCTAGTTTAGAGCGATACAAATTCTCAATGGTATTCAAAATTTGTGAAAGACTTGTCAGATAATCAAACAAAGAAAATGTTAAAGTTCTAAATATATTATTTATTATAATCACCAACTTTTTCTCAGTAACAAGCATCAAGTGCCTGTGTTAGAAAAGAATGGATAGAAACCAGATTTCATTCAGAGTCATCTAGTTCTAACCTCAAATTTTCATGACAAGCAGTTAGTGGCTTAGGAAGGGGGTCACGTCAGGGGGATATGCTTCTACAAGCATGCAATAGGTGATTACATGAGAGATACTCCAATTGCACAAGAAAGAGGAGAATTTTCTTAAAAATAGGAGCAGTATTCTAATCCCAAATGGGACAATGGCTGCAGTCTTTTACTACTTTTTATTATTCAAGTCCCAAATGGGACAATGGCTGCAGTCTTTTACTACTTGTTTTTATTCTAGTCCCAAATGGGACAATGGCTGCAGTATTTACTACTTTTTATGATTCTCATTCAGCGCTTGGAACATATGCATTCTTTTAAATCTTTTTTAAATTCTGCTGTGTGTTTTCTCTTGAAAGAAGTGGCATACGCTTAACAGGAAATCCCTGAGACCTGAATCAAGCTAAAAGCTCCAAATTTTGTTTTTTAGTTTAGAAAGCTAGGAAGCTCCCTTGTAATGTGACCCGGCTTTATTTCAAAGGCAAGTATGGTGCAACAAGAGTGAAACAATTAGTTGGAAAATTAATATCAAAGAATTGAACTTAATGAATGAAAAAATGGAAAATTAACATAACCAGCTTTATTTCAAAGGCAAGTATGGTGCAAGAAGACTGAAACAATTAGATGGAAAATTAATATCAAAGAATTGAACTTAATGAATGGAAAAAATGGAAAATTAACATAAATTATTTTACGAGCTCATTGCTGGCAGAATAGATCAAAATGAAAAATGAAAGGCGAGGCTTTTAATTCCTACCACATTGCTCCAAAATGGAGATATTTCTAAAAGAATGATGCTCATATTTCAAAATAAAAAAATCACACAAATAAAACTCATGATATATTATTTAGAAGGACAGCGCTGTGCTACTATTAATATCCCAATTCCATAGTTTTTGAAGGCATTTTCATTTCCAAATGGATTAGAATCCCAATTCCATAGTTTTCGGAGGCGTTTTCCTTTCATAATGGATTAATCCCAATTCTATAGTTTTTGAAGGCATTTTCCTTTCAGAAGTGGTTCCTTTCAAAATGCTTGAGCCATTCTCTAGACAAATAATATTCATTTGACCACATGTTTATCTTTGTTCTATGGATTTATATCGTGAGAATTATTTTTGTTGCATCTATACATTGGGTCATTGGGTCATTATTCTTGGCTTTGCACAATTGATTAATTAAGGTGGCACCCTATTTGGGGGGGTTTCACAACCAATTTTTTTAATATATTGGGGTCTTATCACCATCTTGTTCTTGTGATGATTTTTTTTTTTTAACAAGAATGGTTGAAGAACTTTTTATAAAAAATGGTTAGTAAAGGGTTACACTCGACTGGACACAGACTGCTCCTAGAGGGAGACTAAATCCATGCCTCCTTGCGCTTCCTTTTCTATTATATTTTTTCATCATCATTTCCTATTCTATAAGTGTTGTAACTCCTTATAAACTGCCTGCCCAAGCAGGAGGATACAAAAGCAGAACATTCAAATGATGAAAATGACAGGTTCACTATTAAGGGATTCGGTTTCTCTCATAATCTTGTTGATCACATAACAGGTTTCCACAATCTAGTTCCACTCCTTTATTGGTCATACTATCTGCTTGTTTATTATTTTCTCTCAAAACATGAAGGATGTTGATGGCTTTGTAATCATTTACCATGCATTTTAATAGATTATGAGTCTTGGTGACTGGATTCTTTTGATTCCGTGCTAGTTTCTTCGCTTCTCCAATGACCATGCACGAATCACCGAAGACCACCAATTCCTCAATGCCATCTTTCCTTTGCCAACTCCAGTCCTTTTATTCATGTGAACCATTCTGCCCCATTGTTAGTCTTCTCGCCGATTCCCCAAGCGTACACTTTCAGCTTGATTCCTTCAAAATTGAAATAAACTCCCCTCACTCTTACCATCCCCGGATTACCTTTCGAGGCACCGTCAAAAAACAAAAAACCGCAACCCAGTTTCTTCCACCAGCATTTGAACTCTTTCGAATTCATTCTTATTTGCCAAGATTGCAAAATTGATTTTTTTTTGGGTTGAGTCCATGGTCGATGTGGCGGGAGAACTAGCAATTCAGAAACCCAATCTCTTTCTTCTGCTATCAATGGTTCCTTGATGATGTTGTGCATACCTCTCATGAATAAAACTTCCGCCCAAAGAGCTTTTGCAGCTGCTACAACTTTGCCCGAACTGTTTTTCCCCCCTCGAAGATCTCTTTGTTTCTTGCCCTCCATATCTTCCAATAGATATATCTTGGAAGAACTTCCCAAGCCCTCATAAAGTCCGGTTTGTTGAGAAGTGATCATTGGTAGTAGTCCTTCCAACAAGCAAATAAATTGTCCCAATTTGTTGGCAATGTCAATTCGAATTGTAGATCTTTGTAAGCTTGGTGCCAAACCTCCCTAGAAAATTTGCATTCTAAAAAAAGGTGTTCTAGAGATTCCTCTGACTCTTTACAGAGAATACATCTCAGCGGGCCTTCCATTCCTCTTTTTCTTAGATTCTCTGCTGTTAGTGTTTTGCGGTGGGCTAGTATCCAGAAGAACACGTTAATTTTGGGCAGACCGTCTTTGTTCCAGATCTTCTTCCATTTCCTGTCGTTGTTGTAGCTGTTGTAATCCACGTCCACTGCTCTGTAACCATCCTTCATCGTATAGCACCTTGTTCTTCCCCAGCAACGTCCATCCTTCAGCGCGCGGTGGATAGGGGTTGGCATCACCGTAATGAGAGCGTGATATTCAACGTTGAGTTGGTCGATCTCCAAATCGAGCCAACCATCCCACCTCTCGTTGATCGTCCAGGTAGAGAGGTCATAGACGGAGTCGATATTCGTACTATCTAGTCTCTGCTCCAAAATTTGGGAACGACTGCACTAACACGGCTGGGGAAACGATTGCATAACGATTAGACCAAATTTTAATATCCTTCTCGTTGCCTAGTGTCCATTTCAATTGCTCAGTTAGAATATGTGCAATGTTTTACACAGCTCCCATATCGACGAGCCTTTCCTGTCCATGTTTATGTTGTCCATACATCTCTTTTTGGTTACTCATGCATTTGTTTTGGATGATTTTCTTCCACCACACTCATTTTCCTGTTACAGTTCCCCATAGAATTTTAGCTCCAAGAGCTAAGTTCATTTTGCTTGGATCACGTATTCCATCTCCTCAATAGATCTTTGGTCTACAAACAGTTTCCTAATTTACCAAATGAAATTTTTTAACGATGTCTTATTTGCCTCCTTGCCACATAAATCCTCTGATTTCTCTTGTAAAGTCTTTCATAATTTTTTTGGAGCAAGAGAGATCGAGCAAGAGTAAATGGGGTAGGCATAAAGGATGGAATTGATAAGGGTGAGCTTTCCAGCCAGATTTAGCCACCTTGTCCCCCATGAGTTGATTTTGTTCTTGGTCTGGTCTATCATCCCTTGCCAGTCAACAACCCTTTTTGCCCTTTGAAGATTGGGATCCCAAGGTAATTGAAGGAATTCCAAGTTGCATTTCCTTCGAATCCAAGGGTTCTTGCTATCTTTTCCAACGTTCCCGGGGAGCAGTTCTAGTCGTAAACTTTGGACTTGGTTGAATTTACTTTGCCATCAGTTGCTTTGAGGAAAGTAGACAAGGTTGATTTGAATCTCCTTGCAATTGTGATAGATGCTCCTCCTAGCAGAATGGTGTCATCAACAAACTGTGCATGGTTGGTAGCTTTCACTCCTTTGGCTTTCTTCAAACATTTTAAATCTCCAGATTCCTGCAAATATTGTAGCTTTCTACTCATAGCTTCAACCACCAGGAGGTAGAGGAATGGGGACATCAGAAAGCCTTGTTGAAACCCGCTGGTTGTCTGAAAGAATTTGGAAGGTCTACCATTTACTAATGGTGCGATCCACGACCTACTTATATATGCTTTTACCCATTTTACAAATCTTTTGGAAAATCCAAACTTAGACATGATTTCAAAGAGAAAAAAAGTGATTTACTCTATGAAATGCATTTGCCATGTCCAGTTTAATGGCCATACCTTGTTGCTTCCTTTCCACGTTGGAGTGTATTGATTCTTGGACATTGATGATGTTGTCTAGAATCTTGTGCCCTGCTACAAAACCTCCTTGCGAATATGAGATGAGACAACCCATGATGCTTTTCATTCTCGTAGCTAAGATTTTTGACAAGATTTTGTAAGAAGTATTGCATAAAGAGATTGGTCTGAATCTATCAAGCATTAGATGACTCTTTTCTTTTGGAGTCAAAGCCAGGAAGGATGAGTTACTTGCCCCACCAATCTTATATTTTTTCCTTGTCCAATTTAGCATTTTTTGAGATCTTCTTTTATTATATACCAGGCCGCTCTTTAAAAATTAATTGTGAAACCGTCTTGTCCTGGTGCTTTATCAACATGGAGTGACCAGATTAAATTTCTTATCTCGTATTCCATGATGGATTTCGCCAGCTCCCTATTCTCTGCATCTTTTACGAGCAAGGGTATATCGTGGAGTAAATCCACTTGTGCTTCCGGATCTGTCTCACCCGTGTCTGCATATAGCTCTTGATAATGACTGTAGGCGTGGTCCTTCAGTTCTTCCTGCCTAGTTATCTTGTTTCCATGGTTATCTTTCAGCTCCTTGATGACATTGTAACTTTGCTGGACCTTGGTTTGCTTGTGAAAGTACTCAGTGTTGTTGCCTCCCCCTTTCAACCACGTCTGCCTGGATTTTATTCTCCATCCCTCTTCTATCTATCTTGCAGCATTTAGAATTCTGATGTTCAACTCTTTCTCTTGCTTCAAATGCGTTGGAGTCACCTCTTCCACTTCCATTTTGGATTGCATAGTAGCTAATTCACTTTGTAGTTTGAGTCTTTGCTTGTTTGGATTCTTGAAGTCTTCCTCCACCCATTTCTTTAAAGCAGCTCTCACTGTTCTTAGTTTTGATTCCCAAATGTAACTAGGGGATCTATAGTGTTGGAGATTCCACTCCCTTTAGATTAACTCCATAATTTTAGCATCATGCAACCAGATCAGGTTGAATCTGAATGGAATGGCCCCGAGATTGACTGGAGGGGATAAGATCATAGCTATTGGTTTGTGGTATGACACTGCTGAAGGGAGAGCAAGAGATGTAGGGAGTATGTCTTTCTGCAAGAAGGTGGAGCTTATCAGACATCTGTCCAGCCTTTCCGTTATGTTCCATATTCTAATCCTTCTATTGATCCAAGTGTACTTTTCATTCCTCAATGGGATGTCCAACAGATCCAGATCCGCCATCAAGTCCTCCATATTCTCACCAAAAGGGTCCCTGACCTTTGTTCCCCCTCGTTTCGCAAATTGTGACTAAGTGGTATTAAAGTCCCCAACAATAATAAGATCTTTTCCACACAGCTCCTCCTTTAGTTTGTTGATATCTTCCCAAAATGTTGTCTTGTCCTTGTAGTGTGTTGGCCCGTATACATTACAGATGTATAACGAGATTAGGTCCTCATTTTTCTAATTTTCTGTCAATAACCATTGATGGCTTGCCCTGATTGATTTGACCAAGAATTTTTTTGAGATTATGGTGGCTATTCCCCCAGATGCTCCTTTCAAGCTTATGGCTTTTCCTTTCTTGTTTTTCTGGAAACAACATGAAAGATCCATAGCCTCCACATCTTGCATTTTTGTCTCTTAGAGAAGCAGTATGTCTGGCCTCTTAGATTTGATTATCTTCTTTATTGCTTCTACTTTGCTTAAGATTCCCAGGCCCTTGCAGTTCCAAGAGACGGTTTTCAACATTTCTTTACTGATTGAGATCCTGCTCGGGATCTACCATCTGTTCTTGCCCCTCCTAGATTTTTAGGGTGCTGGAGGAGTTATGTTTCCTCAAGACTTCTCTGCGTCCCTAAATCCATCTCTCTTTTTGCTTCTTTCTCTCTTAGGCATCTTTGCGACTTCCTTCCTTTTGTAATTGGCTGCAAAGCCACTTCGTGCGATTCTTGTGATCCTTGTGAAGATGATCGTTATGGAGAGTAACCCTACGGCGTGACTCTGCTATGTTTTACCATCTCTGCCTAGGTTCCCCCTGGTGTTGTAGACCCTTCTAGAGCTTTTTCGTTCCTTTCATTTTTGGGAGACCGAGGAGGGACACTCTTGGTCGCATGGGCTTCCTCTTCTTTTGTTTCAACTGTTGTTATTTCCAAAGGGGCGATTTCTCCCTCTTCCATAAGCAGTGCCTCAAATTGGTTATTGGTCGAGACTTGTTTTACTTCTTTGGGATTTTCCTTGCTTATCTTTTGTTGCATCTCATTTGTTACTGAAGGAGTTTTTCTTCCCCTTTTTGATTGCTGCCAACCTTCCTCTTGATTTTTTTCTGATATTTTTTGAACCACCTTTGGACATTTTTTGACAAAGTGTCCATACTCATGGCACTTCTTGCACTTGAACGGTAGTTGCTTGTAATCTATCTTTTTCATGTGTTCCCATTCGTCTATGAATAAGTTTATGACCTCCGGCAGGCCTTTCTCTAGATCTACTTCAACGCAGATCCATGAACAAGAAAACAAAGAGCCCTTTGGTTCTGCTTTGTCAATGTAATTGCTGAGAGAGTTCCCTATTGCTTGTAGCGTTTCATCATTCCAGCAGTGTAGGGGTAGGTGTGGGAGGCGGACCCAAACTGGGACCGCCGATGACACATACTTTTTAGGATTGAATGATATGGTCCATCGATTTAGATATAAACCACGAGGACCCATGAAATAGGGACTGCTCCTAAAGATAATTGTCATCTTTGCTTTCAAATAAGAAAGAGAAGAAGCCCTTTCCGCAGAAGCAGTGTTGCAACCCCCCAGATATCAAGGGAATCCAGTTCTTATTTATCTAGACCTCCATAGTCTTTGGTGAAGGTCAGATTCCAGTGAACTGACCTATCCAACCTTTCTCACTCAATGCTAGGGCTTTTAATCTTGAAGTTGTTGATGTGATCTGGATTCTAGGAGCGTCTGCTCGCTTCACGAAGTTAAAATCGTTGTATTTTGGGATGGACGAAGGTGGGGTAGAAGTGGTATCCACCAAAGTATTGAAAGCTTCATCTAAGATTCTTCGACGCTCCTCCAGGCTTAGATTCGGGGGGGGGATCCATTCCTACAGCTTCACTGGTAGATCCCAAAGCCTGCTCAATTGATGATCATGCTGCAGATCTGATCAAGATTTCAAAAATCAGGTTGCGTGTAGCAGCAGAGCCCAAAAACCAAGTAGCGCTAGCTTCCCCACAGATCACTGGAAGATCTGATGCTGGGCCACAGACCACAGGATTGGTCCTGCAACATGATCAGATTTGCATGCACGAGACCAATGTTGGTCTCAGGCTTTGACTGCGTTCAATCATATCCTCATGATGAAAAAAATCTTACAACATAAAATTTTGAAAATTTTACAAAGGAGTTTTTACATTTAAACATAATGGTAATTATTTATTTTAGAAAGAGAAATGGCTTAACTTATATATAATAAATGATAGAAATTTAGCTTACAGTTAAGTTGATTTCATGTTTTTTCAAAAAAATGATTTGCTAACTTTAACTTCCTTTTTTTTCATTTGGTTCATGGCATCAGAGATCAGTGCTCGCTACATCTACGAAAAAATTATTGGTATTCCGTGAGGAATGTGGGAAGGCTAGATATTATCGCTAGAAAGGTGGTTCAACAAGAGAAAAATATGCCCATTTAAGAGTTCAACATGTCACTTACAAGGACTAAACCTACGTGGGGAGGGAAACAATCATTCCTCTCAAACACCCAAGCTATTGAAAGTTTTTGGTGTTCAAACCTAGCCTGGTTTTAAGTCAAATTAATGGAGAATTTAATGCCCAACCCAAGTTTAATGAGTGTTGTAAATTTCACAAAAAATTCAGACTTTAAAACACTCTATGAACATCACATTAACATGCAACAAATTAAATAATGCTTGTAGACCATGATATTTAGACTCAGATTTTTGGAAAATTTCCCAGGCAAAGCTTAGAATGAGAACACCTGTTTGAGAGGGGAGGAAAATTTTATTTCTTTCAAATTCAAAATTTACAGTGATCAAATCAACTTATCTCAACAAATCTTAGTCTCGAAAATTGTGCACTAGCTAGCCTTGATTTTTGTGCTCAGACCACTTCGAAATTTGTGTTGGAATTTAATGCTGGGCAATATTGCACTGTACAAAATCAGTCCTCGAAATTCATGCTTCTGTCTAGACTTGGTCTTGGGGATTGTTCTTGTTGTTTCAGTGTCCTCGATTTTTGTGCCATGCTTAGAAAACCGTGTCACCTTGCTGATGTATGGATTCACTTTTGTTGTATGGTAAACCTTCATTAATGACTGTATAGACTCATTTAATGCGCTTGGAACCTCGAACTATGTTCCCAAATTTCACTCCTTCAGATTTGTCTTAATTTATTGTTGTTGTACGGAAATTTTCTTGGGATGCATGCCAAGTCTCTTCCTCTCTACTGTGTTCTCCTTCTTATCTCCAGAATTCGGTGGCTCTCTCTCAAAAACTCAATCAAGTGAATGAAATGCATTTCTGTTTCATTTTTGTTTGGATGCTTGCGGTGAATGAAGGGTCATCTAATAGAAGGACCTGAAATGAATTAGATGTGTGGATGAGAATTAATGCATTTTTAATTCTCATAAAAATTAATTTCACTCACCTTATTTAAATTTATCAAAAGTCACATTAATCTCTGAAGTGGAATTAAATGCTTATCACAAGTCATTTAATGCAAGGGTTACTTTATTTCCCCCTTTCCTAGTGACTTAGGAAATATCACCTAGGGGAGCAACTTCCAAGGTACAAAACTTCAACACTCCCTCTTACCAAGAAAGTTGTTCTTTACCACTCCCAACTTGTCCCTAAAGAAGACAAACTTGCCCCACCCCAAGGATTTTGTGAGAATGTCTGCTACTTGCTCATCAATGGATATGTACCGTAACTTAAGAGATCCTCTCTGAACATAATATCGGATGGAATGGTATTTGATCTCTATGTGCTTGGACTTGTCATGGAACATTGGATTCTCAGAGAGCTGAATAAAATTCTGATTGTCATAGTAAATCACCATAGGCCTATGCTCCCGATCAAACAAATCTACCAAGAACTTGCGAAGCCATAGTGCCTCACAACTAGCCTGAATGACTGCCATGTACTCGACCTCAAAATAATTCAAAGGAATGGACTTTTACTTCTGAATGAACCACGACATTGCTACCGAGCCCAAACTGAAGCAACAACCGGAAGTGCTCTTTCGGTCCGTCACACTACTTGCCCAATATGAAACCATGTACCCAACCAAAATAACCACTCAATATACTATAGTCCATACCATAATCCACTGTCCCTACAAGGTATCTCAACACATGTTTTGCGGCTACCCAGTGCACTCTCCTAGGCTCTACCATGAACTGACTGAGAGTGTTCATCGCTAAACAAAATTTTGTCCTAGTGTTGACTAGATACATCAGTGAACCAATGAGTTGACGATATAAATTAGGATCCACCAACTCTCCCTCAAAAGCATGAAGCTTCTTCCAATTGTTGATCATTGGTGTGGCCATCGGCCTGTAGTCCTCCATCTGAAATCTCCTCAATGTTATATTTTCTTAAGATTATAGCAATATATATCAATTGCATTTATCAATAGGATCACTAGAAGATAGACAAAGCACAGAACAATAACACAAGTATTTTTCACTTGGGAAACCCAAATGGGAGAAAACCCAACAACCTTCGTCTAGAGATAATAAATATGATATCAGAGTACAATGAAGAAAGAACAGAAAAATATGGAAATGCTTTGCAAAGATTGAAACCCTGAAAATAGTCTTCTCCTGCAGTGTATGCGAACTTCTCTTAGCTACTGTGTAGCTGCACTCTCTCCCAGAAAACTACGTACTTCACTTGTGCTACTATGTGTCAGAATGAGGAGGGGTGCCTCCTATTTATACTGTTTTCCCACTAAAAATTTAATGGGGCCGACTTCACTTGGTGGAGCAATATAATTTTATATTTTATAATTTTATTTTATTTCTTTTAATGATGGATTTTCACTCCAAGGTTTTTATTGTTCTTTCTAGGGTGTTTTTGAATGATTACAACAAGTTCAACTCTTGAAGGAGGACAATAAGAATAGCTTCCAAATTTTCACAAACTCCAACACTCCCTCTCAACAAGGAATACATTCTTTGGTCTTCATCAACATCGGGATCATTTGGGTTTCATCTGTACATCTATAATGTCTCCATCATCTCTAAACATACTGAAGGTTGTCTTTATGAATTTGTTCTATTCGGATGTCTGAGAGAGAATCTTTTGCTACCTATCTATCTCTATTGACGATGGAATACTTTCTTGCTTGGATAGAGATCTTGGATAAGCAAGTGTGTACGACCATCTACTACATGTTCGTCTCATCTGCTGATGGTGTACTCCCATACCTGGTTGAGAACCTGAACAAATAAATGTGCATGACCATCTACTGCTTGTTCATCTCATCTGCTGATGGGTTACTCCCATACCTAGTTGAGAACCTGAACGAGTAAATGTGCATGAGCATCTATTTCCTGTTTGTCTCCTCTTCCGATGGGTTACTCCCATACCTGGCTGAGAACCTAAACAAGTAGATGTGCACGACCATATACTACATGTTCATCTCATCTTTCGATGGGTTACTCCCATACCTGGCTAAGAACCTGAACGAGTAGAGGTGTCTGTGCAATCACACGACTATCTTCTACCTGTCTGACTCATCTATCGATGGGATTTCTCCCATACCTGGCTGAGCACCTAGACAAACAGAGGCATCTGTGTGAACCCAACCACCTACTACCTGTCCGTCTCATCTACCGATGGGATTTCTCCCATACCTGGATGAGAACCTGGACGAGTAGAGGTACCTAGGAAAAAGTATGGTAAATGTCTCTTAGTCATCTCTCCCTCTCAAAGAGGGATACTTTCTCTTCTACTCCAAGTCTTCTGCGAAAGTATTCAAGCTTCATCATGGGAAGCTGCTTGGTGTGAACATCTGCAGTTTGGTCGTTTGTCAAAATATACTGGATCTCGACCACACCTTTTACCATATCATTAATGAGGTGATACCAAATCTCTGTGTGCTTCGACTTGTCATGAAATACATGATTCACTGACATTGTTGATCCTAGATTTGTTATCACTTTTGGCAGTTAAATTACTCATTTAAACATATGTTTTGTTATCTTTTTACATATTTTATGTCACGCAGATCATTATTCAGCTCGGGTATGTATGAATTTAAGGTTTATATAAAATCCATTTATTATTATCATTCTATGATTTTATTGATTCAAATTGACATTATTGAAGCGCATTTGATATATTAATTGATTTGTATATTTGTTTGCAGGTTATATAATCTTTTGGATAAATTAACAACAAATAGGCATTGAGCTTGCCATGGGCACAACACGTCCAGCTCGTTGTGCGAAACTCGTTGGCAGGTTTCCAGGCATTTAAATATTATTACTGCAGACCATAGTCCTTAAGCGCACCAACAAATAGACATCGCATCCATCCTAGATCTGCGCCTAGCATATCCAGCTCACGGGTCAGCTCGTTGTTCAACTTTCTGTCCAGATCGCTAACCAGACTTAGCGCTGTTGAGAATTGATTCTAGGCATTAAAACGTTGAAATAGCCTGTGAATTGTTTATTGTCCATGCGTTCGGATAATGGAGAACCCGCTTCTAGATGATCCGCCACCACGTCACCCCTGCTCGACACCTCACCAATAGTCCACGCGTTGGGTTGATGCATTTAACCTGCGTTCTAGAGGACTCGTCCATGTGCTCTCCTCTGTCCAACACTAGCCCACCTGCAGCGCTAAGGAAGGAGTTGTGCGCCACATCACGCACGCTGAAGAGAACCAACCATGATGGAGAGGGAGCCTGTGCGTTACATCATCTAATGAAGAGAGCCGACACGCACTGAAGGAGGAAGATCATGTGCGTTGGAGTTTTATCAGTTAAACGCCTTTATGGATTGACTAAATTTAGAGAGCAGTCGACCACTAAAGGGTCGACTTGCTCATCCCTATAAACATTGTATATAAACACCTCCTTGTGTAGAGTCAGAGAGTTTATCATTTTATTTGTTAGACAGTCGTTTTTGGAGAAGAATTCTGTATTTTTGTTCCATCATTTGAATAAAGCGCTGTATGCTTTGTTGTTTATGATTACGTTTGAGTGAGTGTTAGCCAGGCATCACCCATAATTGCTGAGAGGGCCCCTCATCAACCAATGGTTTATTTTCTTGTTTATTTCTTTCATCTTTTCTGTTGTAGTTAGTTTAAATTTCAGTTTGTTTTATTATTTCATTTTCCTATAATGCAATTTTATTTCTGAAGTTAAATAGTTAACTACGCGCATAGTTTGCTTTCAGATTTCTTTTCAGTCATTTCTTTTCAGTCTATTGTTCAGTTCATTTGCAAGCAGATAGAATATATTTATTTTATCAAGTTAAATAGGTTCAATTTTGTTTATTTCCTTTCTGTTACAAGTTATGCAATCTAAATTTCAGTTTGTTTATTAACATGCAATGATTTCTTTATTTTCATGAATTTATTTAAGTTCATTTCATTGTTAAATTTGATTAATAAATAGGTTTGTTTACGGTCTTTATGCAATAGATTTACATGTGCATGAATTCAGCTGAAGATTAGATCATTTAGGTTAATTTCTGTCATTTTAACTGTGCAGACTGTCATTCGGACAGCCTGTTGAAACTGTCATTCAATCACCCCTTTCAAACCTACAGTTTAGTATGTCATTCAACCCATAGTTTTGCTTTTAGTGTTTTGAGATTGTTTTCAATTTAGTTTATTTAATGTTTGAAGTATGCTTTGACTGATATAGTTAGATGATAGTTTTATTTAACATTAAAGTTAAATTGGATTGTTTTAGGTTATTTATTAAAAGTTACCTTACTTCTTTTCACCTTAAATATGTATTAAGCTATTTTATGTTTTGTTTCTTGAATTTGTTTCTGATTTCTTTTTATTTTTGTATTGTTTCGTGTTTATGCCTTTGAATTGATTTATCCGTTTGCATGTAAAATTCAGTATTATATGTGTTATCCTTAGTATGTTTTTAAGTTATTCCTTTTTCATTGTGTGATTATTGAAAGAGACTTGTAGGACATAATTCAAAGATATTCCTATTAAGTTTTCTACTTGTTTCTTTTTATTTAATTTTCTTTATTAATTTTTCTACTTGCTTATTAATTAGGTCTTCCTTGCATCTTAGTTTCCCATTTAAAGATTAGTTGTTGATAGTATCTTTTCCAGTTTAAATTTATTTGCTTATGAAATAAATTAGTGATTATCCAGTTTAATATTTTGTTTCGGTTTAATTACCTTAATAATTGAATTCTTAGGAGTTTGACTCGGTTTTTCATTTTGAAAAATCTTTCGATCTTTTGTTTGTTAAAATATTTCCACGACACCATAGGAACCCCTCTACCTTCACATATATTTTGTGTCAACTCTAAGCCTACCAACCTCGGTCGATAATTAAATATTAGATGAATTAATATAGACGTTACAACACATCAAAACTTTTGGCGCCGTTGCCGAGGAGTTGTTCTGTAAGGTAGAGTAGAATTCTTTATGAAGTTTAGTAATAAGTTTGTGGTGGGTGAGCGATAAGACGAGAGGTAAGAACCTGCGCATCTGTTATAAAAGGAGCCCCCAAATCCAACAATAGCAGTAGCATAGGTTTTCTTTTGTTTAAAGTTTTTCATGAGTTGAATTAGAGATCCTTAGGGTAGATTTGTTAAGACATGAAAACTTATTGAAATTCCTACTAACTTTTTCAAGGGACGTAATACCCCAACCACTAACTCAACAGGAAGGTATCAAAAGACACCTATAGGAAGTAGTTCTACCTTGAAACCTAAGGAGACTCTCTCAGGAGATCTTACTGGGGAAGCCATAGAAGGAGAAGGAACCTTGGCAGGAGGTCCTAAGGAGCTCATTCCTAAGGAAGTTCAAGAGGATCAGCCACTAGGAACCTCTAACCCTCCACTAATCTTGAATCCAAATAACACAACTTTTTCACTAGTAGGAGATCCGAACTTTGTTGACTTTGTTGATCCTGCCCAAGTAAAATCTCTCTTTGGAACCTCCATAGATCCAGTCATCTCACAAATTGAAACATCCACAGTAGAACCTACTATCCCTCTAGGATTCAATAAAAACGCGGTCGATTAGAGGATGATCTCTCCCGAAAAATAACGTTGGGACACCCCATTATCACCTCGAAAGGAGGCTCCTAGGTATATTTACGTTAAGAATCCAACTTATATGGAGAGACAAGGAGAAAACAAAGATCATGATGAAGTGAGAAATGAAGAAGGAGAAGGGGGAAATCGAACTGAGGCTACCTCTGGGTTCCCTATTTTAGACACAATGTAGGATGTAACTATGAAAAACATCCCTCCTTCCTCCTTACCTACTTTCTATGGAAAAAGTAACAAGGACCCAGACACATTCCTGTTCAAGTTTGATATCCTTTGTAGGAGCTATAATTATCTACAAGATGCTCACAAACTAAAACTCTTTCCCGCTACACTAAAAGATTTCGCCTTGAGATGGTTCATGGGATTAGGAGAATTCACTATCAGGACTTGGGACGATATGAAAAATTCACTCTTGCGAAAATATCAAGAATACTGCAAACCTAGGGACTGTTGAGATGATATATTCAAGATACAACAACTTGAAGATGAGAGCCTGGAGGATTATCTCGAAAGGTTCGTTTATACATTACATAAATCAAAATATAGTGACCTCTTTAATGTTTGAAGTATGCTTTGACTGATATAGTTAGATGATAGTTTTATTTAACATTAAAGTTAAATTGGATTGTTTTAGGTTATTTATTAAAAGTTACCTTACTTCTTTTCACCTTAAATATGTGTTAAGCTATTTTATGTTTTGTTTCTTGAGAATTCACTATCAGGACTTGGGACGATATGAAAACTTCACTCTTGCGAAAATATCAGAATACTGCAAACCTAGGGACTGTTGAGATGATATATTCAAGATACAACAACTTGAAGATGAGATCCTGGAGGATTATCTCGAAAGGTTCGTTTATACATTACATAAATCAAAATATAGTGACCTCTTTAATGTTTGAAGTATGCTTTGACTGATATAGTTAGATGATAGTTTTATTTAACATTAAAGTTAAATTGGATTTTTTTAGGTTATTTATTAAAAGTTACCTTACTTCTTTTCAGCTTAAATATGTGTTAAGTTATTTTATGTTTTGTTTCTTGAATTTGTTTTTTTTTTACTGATGTATTGTTTCGTGTTTATGCCTTTGGATTGATTTATCCATTTGCATGTAAAATTCAGTATTATATGTGTTATCCTTAGTATGCTTTTAGGTTATTCCTTTTTCATTGTGTGATTACTGAAAGAGACTTGTAGGACATAATTCAAAGATATTCCTATTAAGTTATCTACTTGTTTCTTTTTATTTTAATTTTCTTTATTAAGTTTTCTACTTGCTTATTAATTAGGTCTTCCTTGCATCTTAGTTTCCCATTTAAATATTAGTTGTTGATAGTATCTTTTCCAGTTTAAAGTTATTTTTTTATGAAATAAATGATTGATTATCCAGTTTAATATTTTGTTCTGGTGTAATTACCTTAATAATTGAATTCTTAGGAGTTTGACTTGGTTTTTCATTTTGAAATATCTTTCGATCTTTTGTTTATTAAAATATTTTCACGACACCATAGGAACCCCTCTACCTTCGCATATATTTTGTGTCAACTCTAAGCCTACCAACCCGGTCGATAATTAAATATTAGGTGAATTAATCTAGACGTTATAACACACCAAACAGACATCTGCACACAACTCTTGGTTATCATAGTGAATCATGATTGGCTCTGGAATCTGGCTAAACAATCTTGTAAGAAGTTTATGAAGCCAAACTTATTCTTTGGCTGGTGAACTAGCAGCCATATACCTGGCCTCTATAGTACTGAGAGCTACTGAGTTCTTCTTCCTATTGTACTAGGAAATTACTGCAGAACTCAAACTGGAAGAACATCTTGAAGTGCTCTTCCTATATGTAGTGCATCCAAACCAATCTGAGTCTGTAAATCCTTGCAATCTCAAGTCACAATTTGAATTCTATCGTAGATCATATCCCGTAGTGCCATGTAAGTATCTAAGCACATGTTTTGCAGTATTCTAATGAATCTTCTTCGGTTCACGCGTGAACTGACTGAGGGCATTCATATCAAAACAAATATATGGCCTGGTGTTTGTCAGATACACCAAGGACCCAATCAACTGGCGATACATGGCGGGATCAATAAAATTTGAATATGAAGCAGAATCTCTCAGCTTCTTCAAATTTGTATCTATCGGTGTAGCTATGGACTTCCAGTCCAACATTCTGAATCTCTTTAGAATATCCATGAATCTCTTTAGAATATCCATGGTGTAATTTTCTTGGCCAAGGAAAGTATTCTTCTACCTTTATCATACTTCTAATCCCAAGAAGTAATGTATCAAAAATTTCATTTAGAAAGTCTACCTTGGCATCCATATGATACAACTTCCATCCCATTACTGAAGTAATAGCAATGATCGATCTGATGGAAGTATATCAAGCCATAGGAGCAAATGTCTCATCATAATCGACTCCCTCTTTCTGAGAGAACCCTCTGGCAACAAATCTGTCCTTGTACTTTTCAATGCTCCTATCTTCTCCATGAGGAGCTTCATGCTTCTATGCATTCTGCAAAATCTATCGTGCCCATTTGGGTCTTTTTCGACTTACTGCCATATCTGTGGGATCATCATATGGCTCAACTGGATCAATGGGACTAGTCGGTTTATTAATTTCTTCAAACTCCCTCTTAATTTTTGGAGGGGAGATGATCTCATCTCTTCATCGTCGATCTCCATATCTGATCCTCTTCCTTTTCGGATAGCAATTTCTTCTTCAAAGGTTACATCCTGACTGACTTCGATTTGCCTCGATCTTGGGATGTATATTTTGTAAGCCTTTGAAGACTTGCAATATCCCATGAATGTTCCCTTCTTTCCTGAAGGTTCTAACTTGGGGACATGAATGTAGAGTGGAAAGTAATTATCCATCTTGGTGACGACCATGCTCATTAAGGATCCTTCAATTGTCTTGTTTGAGTCATGTCATCAGTGTCATCAGTTTTCTATCATATGTAATAGAATATAATCCTTATCTTTTAGGGATAAATCCCTCTGTCTCTCATAAATCAGTTGAGTAAATCTTGTTGAAGCAACAGATAGACCGAAATTCGTAGAAGATTTCTGCTTCTGATCACCAAATCTCTGCATGAGATTATTCTAGGTCTGAGAGTCATAATGCATGCTTCTAGAGGCTTTCTACTTCCATTCCATCCGTATATCAATGGGATCACTTGTCCTTATAGATCATGGCATTCCCTACAAGTCAAATCCCGTTAGATGGTTAGCAATATTTCATAATCAATGTATTAACATAATTATGAAGGAAACCTTTTAGTCAATGTTTCGGCACAACACACGTAAGACCATTATCCGAATGCTTATGGTATCCATTATAACATACCATTAAGAGTGTGTACTACTCCAATATGTTATAAATGAGTCGTCATCCTAGATGGGTTGTGCAACATGACATGCTATTTAACTACCTGAATTTAGAAATGTAGATCTATGTAAAGCATATTAAAAAACAACCAGATCTAATCTACTAGAGCATGTAAAATCAAATACTTATCTTTTGTAGTTTTGTGGGTGGGCTTCCACTGTCAGAGTCCACTAATATTCATATGCTTGCTTGGTGATCATCACAGTTTGGATCTTCATATCATTTCTTAGAAGAAGAACTATGAACTATCATCCTTCCTTGTCTCCTTGTGAGGAGGGTCTTCTTCTACAATCAACAGTTGAAGCTTCATGCTTCCTTTTGTTTGAACTTCGACAACTACTGGCATAATGACCGTATTTCTTGCACCTGTAGCACTGTATCTAAGATAATTCCTTCTCTTGTTTCTTCTGATCTGGGGGAAGAATTGATCTCTTATCTTGATGCTTGTGATTGAAGGACTTCCTTCCCCGTCCCTTTCCTTTCTTGGCATGATATATGAAATCTTGATTCTCCTCAAGTTACGCGCCATGAAGTCTTTAGCGTGTTGTGATTCTCGTTTCATCCTGAGTGCATTACGCCCATAGCTTATCAAATTTGGGCAACTTAGTTCGATCACTTATAGTTTGGATGAAAGACTCCCAATCTGGTGGGAGACCATTTAAGGTGGTCATAACGAGATCCTTTTCTTCAAGTTTGTCTCCATTGGACTTTAGCTTGTCTCGAAGTTCGGTGATCCTCATGAAATATGAGGTAATATTCTTGGAATTTGTCATCTTCATATTTGACAGTTTATTCTCAATGTGAGAGTCACATTGATATTATTGTGTTCAAATAGCTTCTTTAAGGTTTTGAACATCTTCCTTGCTGTCGTCTTTTCCGAGATATGAGGAACTAAGTGGTCTCTAACTAATTCCACCAAAATCCTTCTTGCTTTGACATCATCCTTTCTCCAGTGAGGTTTGTCTTCTTTAGCTTTTGGTTTTGGGACCTTTTCCTTTACAAACTGTAATAGGTCATTTTCTTCTAGTAGAAGAAGAACCCTAGACTTCCAGGGGATGAAATTGGAAGCCCCTTCCAAACTACCTTCAAACTTCATGCTGATCATCTTGACTACAGATCTAGATCTGAGACCCCAACAGAGGCTAGGTCAAAAATGAAAGTTGGAGTTTTGGAAATCCAACTCCACAGATAAATGCGCCCTAGGGAGGCGAGTTGAGTAGAGGTAAATTCGAGCCAAAACTGTGGAGAAAGTAGGTCAAAACTGGAAACCCTAATTTATGATGCAGCTGTAGAATTAGGGAAAAATTGAAAATTCTCATAATTGAATTCCATATTCACCAAAAGGTGCGCCCTCCTTAGAGAAAAATTCCCAATTCTCTTTTTCTGCCAAAAGGTTGAGTGAAGACCTTGAAAGATGAAACCCTAATTTTGACAGGTTGCCGACAGAGTTCCGACAATGGATTCATCTAGTACTACTCTGATACCATGTTAGATTTTCTTAATATTATAGCAGTATATCTTAATTGCATTTATCAATAGGATCACTAGAAGATAGACAAAGCACAAAATAATAACACAAGTATTTTTCACCTAGGAAACCCAAATGGGAGAAAATCCAACTACCTTCATCTAGTGATAATAATTCTGAGATCAGAGTACAATGAAGAAAGAAAATAAAAATAGGAGATTCTTTCCAAAGATTGAAACCCCGAAAACAACCTTCTTCTGCAGTGTATGTGAACTTCTCTAAGTTGTTGTGTGGCTGCACTCTCTCCTAGAAAACTGTGGACTTCACTTGTGTTGTTGTGCTACTGTTGTGTGTCAAAATGAGGAGGGGCTCCTCCTATTTATACTGTTTTCCCACTAAAAATTTAACTAGGGCCGACTTCACTTGGGGAACAATATAATTTTATATTTTATATTTTATTTTATTTCTTTTATTGCTGGCTTTTCACCCCAAGGTTTACATTATTCTTTCTATGGTTTGTATGAATGATTACAACAAGTTCAACTCCCGAAGGAGGACAATAAGAATAGCTTCCGAATTTTCACAAACTCCAACACTCAATACATCAATTGCATACTTTCTTTGTCTCAAGAAAATATGACTAGATTCTTGCCAAAGCTCCATCCCCAAATAATAATGCATCAACCTAATATCTGTCATCTCATACTCTGAAGCAAGATCCCTCTTGCAAGCTGCAATGAGGCGCTCCTCCCCTATGATAAACAAGTCATCGACATATAATAAAAGAATGAGTGGATCTCCACCAAGCACAATGTAGTAAAGGTTGGGATCAACCTCACTCTTCTAAAATCCCATTGATAACCAATAAGCATCAAGCCAGGAATACCAAGCTCGAGGATATTTCTTCAGACCATACAAGGCCTTTTTCATCCTACACACATGGGAATCCCTCCCATGAACCTCAAATCCCTGAGGTTGCTCCGAATATACCTCCTCCTGTAGATGTCCATTGAGAAATCTAGTCTTTAGATCCATATGGTAGATCTTCCAACCCATCTTTGTTAATATGGAAGTCATTTCTCTAATCGAGGAATATCGGAAAACCGACACAAACATCTCATCAAAATTAACTCCCTCAATCCATGAAAACATCCGTGCCACAAATCGAGCCTTGAACTTCTCCACACTACCATCTGCAACGTACTTCACCTTGTAGATCCACTTGGAATTCACCACTATCTTCCCCTCTAGTGTCACTAAATATCCTATACATCATTCTTCATGATGGTATGGTACTCTTCAATCATTGCATCTCTCCAAAATGATGTTGAGAGGCCTCCTTAAATGTAGATAGCTTTGAATCACATAGACTAGCAACTAAAGTCATACCCAACTCGTATGGCATCACTACAGTCCTCATTGGTTCCTTGGGCGATCCAAAATCCTTTTCTTTCTTCAAGGTGTCATGAATCCATCTAAAGAACTCCCAAAAGATGATGGCCCAGAAACGTGTGGACCAAGAGCTGGTGAGAAATCCACCAGCGAACCTTGTGATCCGGTAGTTGCAACTGGTGAACGTGTGACCTAAAAACCAGAACCTGTGTTTGAAGTACCTGTTGGTTGAACCACTGAACTTGAAGACCCTGTGCCTGTAACCTATGAACCAGTCACTCTGAAAACATGTGAACCTGTACTATGAACTGTCGATACGTATGAAGTTTCCTGAGGTGTGGGAGATTGCTACTCCTCCTACACCAATTCTTTGGAATTATTGAAGGCTCGCTCCTCCTCAAATCTCACTTTCCACCTCACAACAACCTTTCTCTAGGAAGGAAGATAAATGCATAATGCCTTTGAAGCTTCATCATAAACCACAAAGATACCTCTCTCTACAATGGGCTCAAGCTTTGTCCTCTTCCAAGAAGGGACAAGTGAATAAGTCAAGAAATCAAATATGCAAAAAATGAACAACCTCATGCTTCTTTCCTATGAACATCTCCTTGTTGGTCTTTCTCCCCAAGGCACAATGGGAACTCCTGTTGTGAAGGTATAGAACTGTATTACATGCCTCATCCCAAAGGAAGAAAGAAAGACTCTAATCATGTGTCATGGCTTTTACTACTCCCATTATAGATCAGTTCTTCCTTTTTTCCACTCCATTCAACTCATGAGTGAATGACACTATTAACTGTCTTTGTATTCCCTCCTGTCTACAATACTCATCAAAATCCTTGGAGGTATACTCACCCCCATTATCTAATATGAGTACTCGAGTTTGGTTCTCCATAAGAGCTATAAAATATTGGAACCTTTGTAAGACCTCAGATTTTTTTCTCCTCAAGAAGTAGATCCAGGTCTTCCTAGAATAGTCACCTATGAATGCCACATAGTAATCAAAACCTCTCAAATAAGTAGATGAAATATGGCCACACAAATCTGAATGTATCAAATCAAGCACTCCAGTTGATCTACTGTCATTTCTTGGAAAAGAAATCTTGGTGCACTTTCCCAAAGCACACCCTCTTAACACATCACCGTGCTCCGTGCTGAACTCTAGCAGACCTGTAACCATGTCCCTCAACATCCTTAGATCAGGATGATGCAGATGCTCCCTCCTCATATGCCACAACTCACAAAGCTCACTGTTGCTGCTATGTGTCAAAGCATGTTGGGGATGAAATAAGAGCTTGTACAACTTCCCACATTTGACTCCAATGGTGTAAGAGGCAGATGGTCCTACATTCTTGGGGATTATATGCACATGTCCATCTAGGAAAGACACCCCAAGTCTTTTGTCCTTAGTCGTTGAAATTGAGATCGAGTTCTTTATCATCCCAGGGACAAATAACACATCCCTCAAAGTCATGGGACTCATGGAATCCCTCTGAAATGTAATGGTCCCATGCCCAACAAATCTGACAACTGTGTCATCCCCCAACACAATCTCCACATATATACCTTCCTATGAATGCTTAGAGAACATCTTTTGATACCAAGTGCTTGTGGTGACTGCACTAAAAAAATGGTCGATCAACAAAGAATACTCCCTCTCAATCTCTATGTATGTGCTGGTGATCATGGATTCTCTCTCTCTCTCTCTCTCAACATGTATAGCGGTAAGAGAAAAATCTCTTTCGAATCTAGCTGCATACTCCTCAATCTTTGTTGAAGCTATAGTCATCTACTTCTTCTTCTTATTGTTGTTTGGGCCTTGCGAGGCATAGTGCCCAAATCCATGGCTAGCAAAACACTTTAATTTGTTCAAATCCTTCTTCTGTCCACCTTGCTTATATTGCTGCGTCTTAGCCCCACCCTACTTGGGGCCCTTCTTGGACTTGTTTTTTCCTTTTGCAACCAAAGCCATATTTTCCTCATCCTCCTTACTGTTGGAAGAGTTTCCTTACACAAGACCTCTCGAGGTCTCCTCCTGCACAAAATCATGCCAGAGTCTATCCCAAGAAGGCAAGTTCTCCATGACAACTATAGACACAAAAACAACCCAAGGCTTGACTACCCCATTCACAGCTGTTCACACTATCTCACTTCCAGGAACAACCTCCCCAACTGCTGTAATCTCATCTCTCACCTGATATATCATAGTAAGGTAGGATGTCACTCCCTCTGCTTTGACCATCTTAATAATGTTCAATTTTTCCCTCAACACCATCTTTCGTTTCTCATTTGAGCTCTAGTATAAGCTGGTAAAAGCATCCCACATATGATATGCACAGGTTTTACTTGAAATATGTGGGATAACATGGTCCTTAACTATATCTAGACTGATTCTTCTAGCCTTTATGTCCTTTTGGTAGGAGGTAGCAAGTGCTTGTGCATCGGTGGAAGTAGTAACTTCAATTGGATTAGCTTGCGTGCTATGTACCACTTCACTCCATAATTCATTTTCCTTCAATATAAGAACTATCCTAGCCTTTCATGGGACAAAATCCCTAGCCCCATCAAGCATATCCTCCAACCTAAGTCTGGTGGCCATTTCAATGCAAATTCAAAATCCAACAATGTGCTATTCACTAAGAAAAGAAGACAACTAATAGTATGAAAATTTCAATGTTCAATTCTCCCCCCAATCTATGATACCATGAAATTGTTTGGTGTTCAAATCCAGCCCGGTTTCGAGTCAAATTTATGGAGAATTTAATGCCCAATACAGTTTAAATGAGTGTTGTAAATTTCACAAAAAAATTAAACTTTAAAACACCGTGTGAGCATCACATTAACATACATACAATTAAATATTAATGCTTGCAGACCATGAACTTTTGAGGCTTAGAATGTTTCGGCAAATTGCCCAAGAAAAACCCAAAATGGGAAAACCTTTTTGAGTGAGGGAGGAAATTTTTATTTCTTTCAAATTCAAAATTTAGAGTAGTCAAATCAACTTATCACAACAAATCTCAGTCTCGAAAATTGTGCACCAGTCAGCCTTGATTTTCGTGGTCATACCACCTTGAAATTCATGCTGGAATTTAATGTTGGGTTGTATTGCAATGTACATAATCGCTCCTCGAAATTCATTCCTATGTATGGACTCGATCTTGTGAATTGTTCCTACTGTTACAACGTCATCGAATTTTGGGCCATTGCCTGGAAAATCATGTCACCTTACTGTTGTATAGATTCACTCCTACTACAGGGTCAACCTTCATTAAGGAATGTATAGACTCATTTAATGCATCGATAGGCTTGAACTGTGTGCCCAAATTTCACTCCTCGATATCTGTGCCAATTTATTGTTATTGTACATCATTTGTCTTGGGATGCATGCCAAGTCTTTTCCTCTCTACTGCGTTCTCCTTCTTATCTCCAGAATTCAATGGTTGTCTCTGGAAAACTCATTCAAGTGAATGAAATTCCTTTCCCTTTCCTTTTTGTTTGAATGCTTGTGGTGAATGAAGGGTCATCTAATCCTAGGGCCCAAAATGAATTTGATGTGTGGATGTGAATTAATGCACTTTTAATTCTCATAAGAATTAATTTCATTCACCTCACTTAATTTATCAAAAAATCACTATAATCTCTAAAGTGAGATTAAATGCTTATCACAAGTCATTTAATGCAAGGGTCACTTTATTTCCCCCTTTCCTAGTGACTTATGCAAAATCACCAAGGGATCAACTTCCAAGGTACAAAACTTCAACAACTATGTCCAATGTATTTTTTGTAATTATGGTTCATGGCATCGAAGATTGATACTCGCTACATCCATGAAAACGCCTCTTGGTATTCCATGGGGTATGTGGGAAGGTCGGATATTGTCGTTAAAAAGGTGGCTCAAGAAGAACATCAAATATGCCCATTTAAGAGCTCAACATGTCACTTACAAAGGACTGAACCTGGGTGGAAAGGGTAACAATCATTCCTCCTAACCAAGGAAGCTATGTCCAATGATTTTTTTTTAAATGAGAGATTGATGCTTCCTACATCCATGAAAACCCTCCTGGTATGCAGCAGGGAATGTGGAAACCTGGTTGGGGAAGGTAATAATTATTCCTCCCAACCACCCAAGCTATGCCCAATAGACAAACTAACTTAACTTATATTGTAAAAATTTATCATTATGAATTTAACATTTCATTTTGAGTGTAAAGATCATTTTGATTTATACAATCAATAACAAACTAGAAGCAAATAAATATCTAAAAATAAGATTCT
>LPNX010557974.1:459652-471313 GCA_001517045.1 Pseudotsuga menziesii
CCAAACTTTGGTCTATCCGACCTAAAGCAACGACCTAAAGCAACTAATTAATTAGTTTGTTTTTAAAATTGTATTCCTATGCTCAAAGAGCTTGGTGAGAAGTGTCCCGAGCTCACTATAATTTTGACAAGCTAAAAGGCTAGGAAGGTCAGCGTTACAACAAAGATTATGAAACTCAGATCTAATGTAGGTGTACGTAGGGCAATCTAGTAGAGCAATCTAAGAGGAAGCTATTTTCATCTTCAATGTTCCTATTCTCACAAAAATACTATAAAAGTAGCTCATCAATATAATACTTTTTACTCATTGTAGCATTACTCGATACTATAAAAGTAAATATAGTATATTTCTATATAACTCTTTTTATAATATGTATATACATAAAATTTCTTTATACATATAATGTTTTTTTTTCAATAATATATTATTATTATTATTATTTATTAATAAACAATTTAAAGGAATAATTTTTTTTTATAATATGTATAATTTATATATATATATATATATAGTATTTATTTTTCAATATATATTATTATTATTAATTGTTAATGAACAATTTAGACATGTACATCATAAAAACTTATAATATGTATATATCAAATCTCTTTATATATATAATATTTTTATTTTTTATTATATATTATTATTATTTGTTGATGAACCAATTAAGCATATACAATATGAGGAGACCACCTGCTGTGAATCCAGCAGACTAGGCTACTCATCAAAGCTGAAAGAAATATAATAATAACATCTAGATTATATTGAATTATAAAATATCTTTAAATATAATAAAAAACATGAAATGGTATTTTTAACCAATTCTATAATTATTTATATTATTATTTTAACTTTGGTGTTCCTTCTCTTTCCCAACATACATGTCATCCTACAGAGAGATCTTAATTTGTTTTCTCCATTTAATCCAGAAGCACTTTCCATTATATATATACGTTCAATGTACTTACTTTCATAGTGTTTTTTCCTAAAATTCTTGAAGAAACCATAGTTAAAATACTTGAAGAACCCATACTTCAATGATGAGAGTCGCCATTCTTCAATCCCTTGTAACCATCCATCTGACAGCGAATGGACCAGGTTCCTCAATCCGTTGAATGGACGACCTTCCACATATGTTCATATCGGACCTTTCTCCATGGATGTTCATTCGTTATGTGGCCATGAAATTGCTCCTTCCCTTCTTTTGTTTAAGAACAGATGTGGGCATGCAATTGCTGCTTCAACGCCTGTTGACAATTTTTTTACAACTCCTGCAATCGTATCAATGTTTCACGACCTGGTATCTCATTCAGTGTGCAAATTTCTAACATATGTATTATTAGTAAATTGTAGAATTCGAACTTGCTAAGGTAACTATAATTTAAGCACCCGAATCCAAATATGCACTTCTAGTGCATCTCAGAACTGTTCAAGAAAAGCTAGCAGAACTGTTAAAGAAAATTAGAGCAGAACTCTGAAAGAAAACTAGAGAAGCAGAAAACTAGTAGAACTGTTAAAGAAAACTAGGGAAGCAGGAAACCCCAGAAACACAATGGGCATATTGGTTGCGTTCTCGTTATTAAGCGCCAGCTATATAGGAATACAACATAACAATATTATGGGTGAATACCATAGGTCAGAAAATACTATGGATCACTCAACTAACTAACTAACTAAACAAGTGAGGTTACATTCTTCAACACACCCCCTTAATCTCAACTGGTTGTACATCTTCAGCATTGTCAATGCCTAGGTGCTCTCTCTGAAATTCAAATGCAGATGTTCCCAATGATTTGGTGAACATATCAGCCAACTGCTCCTTGGAACCACAAAATAGTAAGGAAATTTATCCATCATTGAAATGATAGCGAGTGTCAATGTGTTTAGTTTTTCTATGAAATACATTATGTTTGGACAACTGTATTGCCTAACTATTATCACATAAAATAGAAGTGGGATCCTTTTCAGTGTGTCCCATATCCTTTAAAAGTCTTCTTAGCCAAACTGCATGGCAAGCTACTGTGGTGGCTTCTACATATTCTGCTTCTGCAGAAGACATGCTGACAATGGGTTGTTTCTGAGATGCTAAAGAGATCAGATTTGTACCCAAATGGAAAGCATAACCAGATGTGATTTTCCTATCATCAATACTGCCTGCAAAATCACTGTCAGTGTACCCTATGAAAGTGTTGTCTGGTGTATGAGTGTACCAGAGGCCATATCCAAGTGTGCCTGCAACATATCTCAAAATTCTTTTTCCAACTTTCCAGTGATAGTCTTTGGGAGACTCCATAAATTTGGAAATAAGACCGACACCATACATTAAATCAAGTCTAGTTACAGTCGAGTACATTAAACTTCCAACACATTGGTTCAGACCTGACCTATGACTCTTGAATGCATCATGTGGTGGGTTGTGACCTTGTGTGTGTTCATTGTACATGAGTTGTGACCTTTCTAGAAGACATGACATTCTAGAAGATATGCCAAGTTTATATATTATGTTCATTAGTGAAACTTCATTGTAATTTTTTCACTGTTTATGTTCTGTACAATGGAATTGATAACTCATCTCAAGGACCAACTTTAACGCAGTGACAAGTGGAGCGTTAAAGTTGAAAGAGATGAAAATTATGTAGGAATTTATTACAATAGTACTTTTTTAGATCTACCTTTGTTATTTACTTATGTTTATACAATGATGATAAAAATATACGTGACAATATAACTTGAGAGAGAGAAAAGATTAAAGCCATTGGTCTTGTTGGCCCTTTGGGTAAAATGGGTTGATTGTCCACCTTTATGGTACACCTTGGTCTTTTGGGTATGGGGAGTTCCTTGCCATCTTGTTGTGACCCCTTTTGTTGACTTATGGTCCTTCATCTTCTATTTGGTCTTAACACCCTTATTGTGTGTGGTACCTTGACCACCTTTAGTATGATTACTTAACCTTATTACTTTTTTTGTTTTATTATTATGTGACCACATGACCTTTGATACCCTACTCTAAGTGTACTCAACTTTATTTTATGTTTTATTATGGTAACCACCCTAAAACCTAGGGTTTCCTAAGTGACCATTCTAGAAGACATGCCAGATTTATATATTATGTTCATAAATTCACTCTTGGAGTATCTTGGCATGAAACAAGTATATATATGATATTTGTTGGATGCATGAAGTTGAGTACACTTAAAGTAGGGTACCAAAGGTCATATGGTACCCCTTATAGGGATTCTAGAATTGTGTTGTGAATTGTGAACCATGATCTCCAACCCTTGAGCTCCAACCGTGAAATGTGAACCTAAACCATCAACACTCTCTCTCTCTCTCTCTCTCTCTCTCTCAAGTTATGTCTTCTGACTACTTGTCCTTACAATGACAAGAGCTTACTCAAAATTATGTCTAAGTAAAAGGCATATCCAAACCAGATCTATCTAGCATTATTGGTGTGCTTTAATTACTATTCATTAGTTAAACTTCATTGTATTTTTTTAACTGTTTATGTTATGTACATTAGAATTGATAACTCATCTCAAGGACCAACTTTAACGCAGTGACAAGTGGAGCGTTAAAGTTGAAAGAGATGAAAATTATGTCTGAATTTATTACAGCAGTACTTTTCTATATCTACCTTTGTTATTTACTTCTACTTATACAATGATAATAAAAATATATGCGACAATATAACTTGAGAGAGAAAAGATTAATTTCATCAGTTTGGCCCTATGGGTAAAATGGGTTGTGTGTCCACCTTTACGGCACACCTTGGTCTTGTAGGTATGGGGGTTTAGTTACCATCTTGTTGTGACCCCTTTTGGTAACTTATGGTCCTTTATCTTCTATTTGGTTCTAGCACCCTTATTGTGTGTGGTACCTTGACCACCTTTGGTATGATTACTTAACCTTATTACTTTTATGTGTTTTATTATTATGTGACCACATGACCTTTGGTACCCTACTCTAAGTGTACTCAACTTTATTTTATGTTTTATTATAGTAACCACCCCAAAACCTAGGGTTTCCTAAATGACCATTCTAGAAGACATGCCAGGTTTATATATTATGTTCATAACTTCACTCTTGGAGTATCTAGGCATGAACGAAGTATATATCTGATATTTGTTGGACACATGAAGTTGAGTACAATTAAATTAGGGTACACAAGGTCATATGGTACCTCTTCTAGGGATTCTAGAATTGTGTTGTGAATTGTGAACCGTGATCTCCAACCCGTGAGCTACAAACGTGAAATGTGAACCTAAACCATCAACACTCTAACTCTCTCTCTCTCTAAAGGTATGTCTTTTGACTACTCGTCCTTACAGTGAAAAGGGATGACTCAAACTCATGTCTGAGTATAAGGTAGATCAAAACCAGATCTATCTAGCATTATTATTGTTCTTTAATCACTATTCATTAGTTAAACTTCATTGTAATTTTTTTATTGTTTATGTTCTGTACATTGGAATTGATAACTCATCTGAAGGACCAACTTTAACGTAGTGACAAGTGGAGCGTTAAAGTTGAAAGAGATGAAAATTATGTATGAATTTATTACAACATTACTTTTCTATATCTGCATTTGTTATTTACTTCTGCTTATACAATGATGATAAAAATATATGTGACAATATAACTTGAGAGAGAGAAAAGATTAAAGTCATTGGTCTTGTGGGTATGGGGTTTCCTTACCATCTTGTTATGACCCCTTTTGTTTACTTATGGTCCTTCATCTTATATTTGGTCCTAGCGCCCTTATTGTGTGTGGTACCTTGACCACCTTTGGTATGATTACTTAGCCTTATTACTTTTATTGTTTTATTATTATGTGACCACATGACCTTTGGTACCCTACTCTAAGTGTACTCAACTTTATTTTATGTTTTATTATGCTAACCACCCTAAAACCTAGGGTTTCCTAAGTGACCATTCTAGAAGACATGCCATGCTTATATATTATGTTCATAACTTCACTCTTGGAGTATCTAGGCATGAAAGAATTGTAGATCTGATATTTGTTGGACGCATGAAATTGAGTACACTTAAAGTAGGGTACAAAAGGTCATATGGTACCTTTTTTAAGGCTTCTATAATTGTGTTGTGAATTGTGAGTCATGATCTCCAACCCATGAGATCCAACCGTGAAATGTGAACCTAAACCATCAACACTCTAACTCTCTCTCTCTCTCTCTCTCTGAAGGTATGTCTTCATACTACTTATCCTTACAGAGACACGAGCTGACTCAAAATAATGTCTGAGTATAAGGCATATCCAAACCAGATCTATCTAGCATTATTATTGCTCTTTAATTTATATTCATTAGTTAAACTTCATTATAATTTTTTTATTGTTTATGTTTTGTACTTTGGAGTTGATAACTCATCTCAATGGCCAACCTTAATGTAGTGACAAGTGGAGCGTTAAAGTTGAAAGAGATGAAAATTTTGTATGAATTCATTACATCATTACTTTTCTAGATCTACCTTTGTTATTTACTTCTTCTTATACAATGATGAAAAAAATATATGTGACAATATAACTTGAGAGAGAGAAAATATTAAAGTCATTTGTCTTGTTGGCCCTATGGGTAGAATGGGTTGTTTTCCACCTTTATGGTACACCTTGGTCTTGTGGCTATGGGGGTTTCCTTACCATCTTATTGTGACCCATTTGTTGGCTTATGGTCCTTCATCTTCTATTTGGTCCTAGTGCCCTTATTGCGTTTGGTACCTTGACCACCTTTGGTATGATTACTTAACCTTATTACTTTTATTTTTTTATTATTATGCGACCACATGATCTTTGGTACCCTACTCTAAGTGTACTCAACTTTATTTTATGTTTTATTATGGTAACCACACTAAAACCTATGGTTGCCTATGTGACCATTCTAGAAGACATGCCAAGTTTATGGTATCTTGGCATGAAAGAAGTATAGACCTGATATTTGTTGGGCGCATGAAGTTGAGTACACTTAAAGTAGGGTACCAAAGGTCATATGGTACCCCTTCTAGGGATTCTATAATTGTGAACCATGATCTCTAACCCGTGAGCTCCAACCGTGAAATGTGAACCTAAATCATCAACACGCACTCTCTCTCTCTCCGAAGGTATGTCTTTTGACTACTTGTCCTTACAGTGACAAGAGCTGACTCAAAACAATGTCTGAGTATAAGGCATATCCAAACTAGATCTATCTAGCATTATTATTGTTCTTTAATTACTATTCATTAATTAAACTTCATTGTAATTTTTTTACTGTTTATGTTCTGTACATTGGAATTGATAACTCATCTCAAGGACCAACTTTAATGCAGTGACAAGTGGAGCTTTAAAGTTAAAAGAGATGAAAATTATGTATGAATTTATTACAGCAGTACCTTTCTAGATCTACATTCAATGATGATAAAAAAATCCTTTTGCTTGGGATAATTTTTAGAGGATAACCTTATTGACTTATTTATTTGAGGGAGATATGAGAAGATGTAGTAATAATGATTGACAAAGGAAACCATAGTAAATTCAATTAGTTTTTGGGATGGTATTGTGCATCAAATAGTTGTTTTGAGATGGTACCCCCCATGTTGCATTTGTGCATATGGTATTTTTTCATATGGTTTTGCATCGATCCCAAAAACATTCATCCAACAAACTAAATTGGGTTGATAAGAATTGTGGACCTCTATTTCCAAAAGGGAGTAAAAGCTTAGCATTGAGCTCAATTTCTAAATAATTTTTAATCATGATTTTACAATATGTTTTTAATTACAAAACTATTTTCTCCATAGAACTAGAATACAAATAAAACAAAAAAAGGTGTAGGGGTGATTTGAACAAAACTTTAAAGACATTTCAAGTACATAAGTTGAGCAACACAATTTTGATCGATTACTTAATCCATCAATTCTTAGAAAGCTATTAATAATTCTAAGGGATCTCAAGCAATTATAGCTTCTTAAAACTAGATCAGTTATAGCTTCTTAAAACTAGATCAACTTGAGGCATTACATAATGAATTAATCCTATAAAGGTAAATCTATCGCACATGTATAGCTATGGATGGGAACTCCTTGATTGATGGACGTAATATGAATGAAATAAATGTAGGCCCATTGGAGGTGTGGATCCAAACATTAATTATCATCTTAAAGAAATAAGAAACTCCTCCCATGAATCTATAGAATCTGCAAAATTACTCAAATACCAATAACAAAGATGTTTGTAAAACATGGGTTGAAGAATAAGCTCTGAAATGCGTTGCATGTTAAAAGTGATCTCTTGTGTAGAAAAAAATTGCATTGTCTCCACCAATTCATGTCAATATGCTTTTATGAGGCATGAAGGGAAGCTACTAGTGGTGAAAGAAAACCAACCAAATCAATGGTAGATGAAAATAGAAATGGGTAAGTAGGCATTAGGTAAGATAAATGACCAATTCTTCTACTTGAAAATTCACAAATCTAAAAATAACAAATTTATATATATATATGGATGCTTGGTGACACACTTTAAGCATTGTATGGTTTAAATGTCATCCATGCTAATTAAAATGTATCTCTACAAAACTCAAAACTCTCATTTTCACAATGTTAATCATTAAAACTATTAACCTTAAGACTTTAACCCATAAATTTATCCTTACAAAAACTCTCATCTCATTTTCACAATGGTAACCATTAAGACTATTAACGTTGAAAATTAATGAAAAAATAAGCATATCATAAACTATAAGGCAGCTCAAGCATCTTTAATATTAAACTTTAATAATATCTTCTAACAATGTGATCGCATTAAACTTTAATCATATCCTCTTACCATATGAAATCTTCTTACAATGTGATTTCATAGAACCGATTGAAAAATGTTAATGGATAAATGGGTTTGTTAATGGATAAATGTTAATGTTAATGGCAAAACGGTCTCCACCTCCCTTCGCTTTAGGCTGTCAAAAAGATAGTTAGAAATCACACCACAATTACTAAATCACTTACATGTTCTTTAGGGCATACTAAATTGGTCTGCAAAATAAATTGTTAATTAAACACTTAACCAAATAATTGTAATTTAAAACACTTAACCAAATCAAAGAAGGCCGAACCAAAAAAATCAGATAAAAGGAAGCGAAGCAAAATCTCAGAATTACTAAGTAGAGAGAGCAACATGCTATAGAGGATTGATGCAGGCATCTGGGGGGCGTTTGGCAAGCAGGAGAGCTGCGCGCATTACTAGTCCTCGGCCTAAAGAGGGTGGTTGACTAGTGTAGATGAACAAGTGTCTTTGATAGCATTGGTGTTGGGAGTGGGGATTGGATTTGGTGGAGTTGTTACTATCTTCATTACTTGGGATAAAGCAAGGGAATGGATAGTGAGTTTCCCTCCCAACAACACATCAAGACCATTTTATGGCCTTTATCGACTCCCCACATGGATCAATAACTCTTTATCCATATGTTTCACTAGCTTAATGTATGTAATGTGGAATGACTTCTTATCCATATGTCTCACTAGCTTAATGTATGTAATGTGGAATGCCATTTATTCATTTGGCTAGTGTGTTAGTGTATGTAATGTGATGTGTTGGTGTATATAATGTGAATTTATGATATAATGTTTGAATGTGGGTAAATTAACAAATACAATTTAAAGATTTTCTTTGAATAGTTGTTTATATGTGTGTTATGTATGTGGAGTGATTAAGATCCATTTTAAAGTGATATATTGTCATATTTTATTATTATTATTATTAAATGTATTATAATATTAATAACAATTACCAAGTATTGATGAATTTTTTTAAAATTAATTTTCTATTAAAATAAAAAAAAATTAAATGACAATCACATCTTATTAGGTTTCCAAGTTCATTGATATTAAATAAGATGCATGCTAGAGGCTTTTTTCACTCAACTTTGCTACAATAATTAATTAAATTGCAATTAATAATAAAAAACTTGTTATACTAACAATTCAATTCAATATTAGAGAAAGATGGATTCTAAATAACATTTAAATAGATTTTAAGTATAATAAATTTAAATAACTATTAGTATTGTTTTTATAATAAAATACAAGTTTTTTTAAAACCCAATTTAATAAACAAAATAAAAATTAATAATATTATTCATAATATAATTCAAACTTTATCCATAATCTAAACATTTTATTAATAATATTATTCATAATATAATTCAAACTTTATCCATACTCTAAACATTTTATTAATAATATTATTCATAATATAATTCAAACTTTATTAATAATCTAAATATTTTATGATTTTTACTGTGTTATGAATTTGAAAATCAAAACAGAGTAAAAATCCAAAAAGATTATGAAATATTATTTAAGAGTAAAAATCCAGAAAAAATATGAAATATTATTTAAAAGTAAAAATCCAAAAAATTATGAAATATTATTCCTATCTTTAAATATGAATTCTTATTGTACTACTTTAATATTAAATAATAAAAATAAAAATAAGAATTAATATTATTGTTTTTATAATTAAATATAAGTTTTTTCATATGTAAACAAAAAAATTATTATTCTCATAATTAAAAGTAAGTTTTTATTGTTAAAAAAAAGTTATAAATTAGTATTATTAATTATATAATCACATATCAATTATATAAATATTAATTGAAATTTTAAAATGAAATAATAATGTTAGTTTAATATTTTCTTTAATTAAATTTTAATTAACTAACAAAACTTTTGTAAAATTATAAATTTATTTTCTATAAAAATAATTTTTATAAAATTAAATGACAATCACATTTATTAAGTTAACAAATTTATTGATATTAAATAATGTGCATACAATACTCTATTTCTACTCAACTTTGTTAAACTAATTGATTAAATTACAATTAATAATAAAAAACTTGTAATACTAAAAATTGAATTTAATATTATTAGAGAAATGAATTAAAAATAATATTTAGATGGATTTTAAATATAATAAATTTAAATAGCTAATATATTAATATTGATTTTGTAATAGCTAATATATTAATATTAAATTTTTTATAAATTAATATTATTATTTATATAATCAAATATTAATTATATAAATTTTAATTAAATTTTTAAAATAAAATAATAATATTAATTTAATATTTTTTTAAATTAAATTTTAATTAGGTAGTAAAACAAGTTTATTAAATATTAATTTAATATTTTCTTAAATTAAATTTTAATTCGGTAGTAAAACATGTTTCAATTGTTTATGAAATTAAGTCACATACAGTGTTAAGATAATCTGATTTTCATGGAATATTGGCCTCATGTTCTCTTTTTGAGGGAAGAGCGTTTGTCTATCTACTAGTTGAGTTGTTCTTTTGGCCTTAGGATTTTGGCCTTTTTATTTGATGGATTTTTCTCGGGGTTATTTAGGGACTTTTCTCTTCTGTGAATTTTTTGTGCTGTTTGGATTGGTATGGTTTTTTTAAGTTTATCTCCCTTTTTGTGAATCTAGGTTTTTATCTTTTGCGGTGATGTTTTATTTTTATTTTTATTTTTATGATAATTGCTTTTCCTTCGGGTAAATATGCTTTTTTTTTTCTTTATTGAAATTTTTTTTTTACAAATAATAAAAGGTCTATGATTTTTATTATCATAATTATTTAATGGAAATATGATGCTTTAGTTGTTTTATTATTTTGTAAGTTAGAAAAACGTTATTGTTTTTCCATTCATGGTTTTAAAGTTTATTTAAAAGTAAAATTAAAAAGATTTTATATAGTTTAAAATTCACACTTTATCATAATTAATTTAAGGTAATGAAGTGAGTCTCATATCATAATCTACTATGATTGAGACCCACTTCATTACCTTAACCATATCTTTATATTAATTGTGAACTAGATCATAAGAACCCTGAACAAATAATCACTACCACAGAGTATCATTCAAGGCTGAAAACATAATACTAGAATTCATCATATTAAATTATTACAAAAAACACATCTTAAGCTAAATAGGATATGGAATATGGTTGTTAATAACGCACTCACCACACATTTGAATAACCACTCTACTTAAGTTCCACCCTCAACATGGGGCTATAAGATAATAATAGTGGTAGTTGTTACATATGATATCCTTCAAAATTCGCTTAAGAGTATGTATAGAGACACTAAACTAGTTAAGGCCTATTATGTTATTTAAAAATCCACCACATACTATATCTAATGGTTGGTTATAGCATAAATGCACAAATTATTAATGAGCACATTAGGAATGGACACAAGAAACCTCTTTGTTGGTAGGTGTCTTGGAAGAGAAAAAGTGAATTGTGCAAGATTTAAAATATCATCAAAATGTGTTCATAATGTATGTTATTGAATGATGTTTATTATTGTTGCTCAAGATCATCTTTGTTAGGGAACAATGCCAGGCCACCCTTTGAAGCATTTGAGCTTCCTCTCTTCCGGTTATTATAAAAGAATTTAGTAGTCGAAGCACGTATCCCTTAGTCTTAAGATTTTTCATAATGAGGAATAAATTTGTATAAAAGGATGAGAAAAATTATTAAAATTATTGATAGAGCAATGTAGACATATTTTTTACAAATTTTGAGCAATGTATTCTAGTTTAATTAGACATTTTTATCTATAAGGATGATAGATTTTGAAGGTCTTTGAGTTTCTTGAA
>LPNX010557974.1:471534-536611 GCA_001517045.1 Pseudotsuga menziesii
TTATTATTTTTTACAAAAAGTAAAAAATAAAACATTTGTAATAAATTATTCTTTATTAATAAAAGATATTGAAGGGGGACAGAAGTGGAAATAGCTGTTGAAGAGTGTTTGCTGCCCCACAAGAGGAAAATGCAAGTAGTTGAAGCTACTAAGTGACAGGGATGATTTTAAGGAACCATACTTATTTAAAAGTGTATAAATGTTGCCAAATATTATCAATTCTTAAAACGCCAACTATAAAATGATTGGCGATATTTTTCAAAAAATATTTTAATTTCCAAGGATTTTATATGGTTTATATAATAATTTGGCAATTTTTAGGGTGAAAAAACTTTACCCCATCAAAATTGGGCGAAACAGGGCTTCAAAAAATGCAAAATGGAGAATATTTTTTGGGAGAAAAACATGGAAAAATAGCCCACTGGGCTAAAATTCGCCCCTAAAACTATCCTTGCTGAGTGAGAACTCAAGATGCAGGAGGCATCATCCCCAAAAATCAGGTCACAACTCATAGTTGAGTGCTAAGGAGTAGGAGGCTCATAAATGACCAAGTCCTAGGAAAATTACTATATAATAATATGTCCATAAGCAAGAAGGAGGCTAGCCGTGGATGGGGATTGAATTTGACAATGAAAGAGATGGCGCATTAATAAGATTTTTCTCTTTTGGTTCAACACACAAGCTCGGGGGTTCTACAGCAAGTAACTCGGTTGCTCTAGGCGTTCGTTGGGAGGAGGAACAACTTTTCCACTTCTGTTTTCCCAGCAGTAGTGCCAGGTTCTTATTCTATATTTTAAATTTACAGTAGGGCGTTTCATTCTAGATCTGGAATTGCTAAATATAGCACCTAGTATGCAATGATTTGTTCTAGCATGTTTATCAGTTCTAATTTTGTTTTGATTATATTTATAAATGTTAAATAGTTTATATACTGGAAATCAAATTTTGTACTTAATAGATAGTTTATCAACTTAAACCTATTTCTTTCCTATGCAATGGATTTATTTAAATGTATCTTTGTATTCGTTGCCTTCTTACAGTTTTCCTAGGATGTTAGTTAAAACGATACATTAGACGAAATTTCAACTCAAAATGGGCCTTTTAACTCTAAATCAAATTCCATGTCATCATGTGTTAGCCAATGAAATTGCTTTAAATTTGAAATACCGTATAGGTATTAAACACGTTTATAATATAAATTTGGGGATAGGTATCATAAAAAAAACTACTTTTTTGGTTTGTATTTTCGACTTATCTCCCTGTGTTTTTACTCAAATTTTGATCGAGAGAGCTCATTGGATGCGGAATCAAATTCCGCATCCAACAAGTACCCACTCGACATACTTTTGACAGACCCTGCTACCCCAAAACCAAGAAATACCTGATACAACGAGCTCTCCCGATCGAAATTTGAGTAAAAAAACGGGGAGATATGTCGAAAATACAAACAAAAAAGTAGTTTTTTTTCTTTTCTTCCTCCAAAATTAATAAATATTATTTTATTAATTTTTTTTAGGAGGCCCATTTTGAGTTGAAATTTCCTCTAATGGTATGTAGGATAATTTAATCTTCTTTTGTTTATTAGCATTAATCTAAATAAGTCATGATTGAGGAAGACAGAGGAATAATCGTCATGTATTTATTATAATCCTCTACAGTAGAAGAGTCCTATGATTATGTATAGAACAAACCCTTTTATAACAAACTTATATAGTGCAAATATTACAAGATCGATCACCTATAGGTTAAACACAATTATTATATATATATATACACAATCATTTACAGATCCAAGTAAACGGTCATAACCAGATCGAAGATCCAAGTAAACAATCATAACCGGATAGAAGATCCAAAGTAAACAGTCATAACTAAAATAATGTTTCATATATACAAATATTTCATTATATGATGCCCGACAAGCTTTAAAATCTAACAGTAAGATCATGTGTAATTACAAGTCAAATCGCATGCTATCTAATTTTAAGCTATGATTTGTTACTTTTAAACTTTCCCACATAAGTCGCACGACTCAACGAGTTGCTTAAACAATCAACAAGTGGATTAATCATGGTTGCCCTTTAGTTTACAGAAGATTTCCACAAGCTACACCTACAAAAATAAAAACAGTGTGGAATAATCCCATCCGAAACCCTCATACGGGTTAATACTAATATAAACTCTAATATCTCTACTTATACTATAAACAAAGGTAAATACTATACGTGAAAATCAACAGAGTTACTTAAGTCGTTATAAACCCTCTTACGGTCTACAATAAGTTTAAGAATAATAATATCTTTATTGAAGGAGCTAGATCTAACTCATAAAACAGAGCTCATTAAACCAAGGCATGGTCGTAAGACCATTGAAGATATAGTTCGCAATAAAGACCCTAAGGGTCGTTCATTTAAAATATACATTAGTCACTTAAACAACACAAGTCACACTTACAGGAGTCAAAACTAGTGCGGTATAACCCAATAGAAAATTCCTCATATGAGATGGTGTTATCATAAGAAAACCTTTAACTCTACATACTGGTATTATAACATAGAGTAGGGTCTTAGTCTTAAAACGATTTCATCAATTCTTATACATGGTCATAATCCCATGAAAATGGATGGAATTATAAACAAAACTTTAAACAAGATGCGCATATAGAGTGGTTGTAAGTCCATCTCAGATGGCTTCCACCTGTTTTAAAAATCCACCTATAATTTATTTTAATAGAACAAGCGACGTGGAGGTAAGACCATCCACGATGGCACCCACCCTGTCATTGCAATCCGCATAGGATTGTAAACTAATACACCTAAACCCCCGCAAAGCAAAAGGGTCGTAAAGCCTCTGTAAAAACGGGGTAAACCATCTGGTGTTTAAATGAAATAAAACTTATCTGATGCAGAGATGGAGTCCTCTCTTCTCGATTCCTCCACACTCAGGTTAAAGCACCTGCAGCAATATATACAAGTTGAGTATTGTAAGCCACGACTTGTTATAAAATACTTTTCAAAAGGAGAAGCATAGAGATAGGGATGCGTTAAATTACCTATGGCATTTAAAAACACAGGCCTGGGAGGAGGTGACCATGTCACCTCGCTCTCCAACGCCCTCCACCTACAAAGATTTTAGGTTATAGTCAGAACCTTTTAAAAAACAAAAAGGAAAAATGGAAACAAGTTTTATAAACTTACTTTCTTACCTTGGCGAGTTGCAAAGAGGGCCAGGGGTCGGCTCCTCCAAGGGTTACCATTATCCCTCCTCTGCATGCACCCACAAAAAGTGCACTATCAGTAACTTTGCAAATCCTGGATTTATACCAATAAAAACATAAGGACAAGTTCCAATTTTCTTCTCACCTATTAGCAGGCAGTATGCTTGGACGAGGTGATGGCATGTTCGTTGAGGTACAAGCATTAGAATGCAAACTATCGAGAAATTCATGGGAGCCTGGAACACCTTGGAATGGATTAAGCACAATACCATTAACACAATGATAACTACACCAGAAACCCTAATTCCATAGCCATTTTTACAGAGCAGAGATTCAACTCTAGCAAGTTACATACCAAAACGACCAAATGCAACTAACGAAGGTTCTGACAACCAAAAGACATAATAAAAACCTTGTGAAACCCTTGTAATCTCACCATATAGGTGTAAGGATGAGATTCACTCTCGAGCCAACTCGAGAGACCTGGATGCATTGTCAATTTGCAGCCAGGACAAACATTTAAGTCAACCAAGGTACCACTTATTAGCTCATGCCTAGGGAAATCATGGCTCATAAATCATTGCATTCATTTATCAACATCAAGCTCAAAACCATGTGTGAAAACTCCAAGGAACAAATTATATTATTTATCATAAAAACCATGGCATAGAGCATGCCATATCATACTCATCTATTATGCCACGAAGAACTTTGAATTATAAGTTATATCATTTGCATTATAAACAATGATGGGTTACATACCCTTGTACACCTTGGGACTAAGTCCTTGGCATAGTACCATGAGCTTAGGCTATGGTGAGGCCCATGGCCTTTAAAAAGAAAACTATATGTAGAATCTTATTATATTAATAAGTGGGGTCAAGACTATGAATAGTCTCCCAAAAACCTTAGGGCTGCTAAAGCCCTAGTAAGAACTATTAAAATGAAAAGAAGAAAACTAAGACATCACTTACAGGAGTAGGTAAATGTTATGAAGGAGTTAGCCATTGCATCAGCCAACGGAACTTAGGATAGTAAGCAAAACAAAAGAGATAAATAACTTGCATATGCATAAATGACTTAGAACATGAGTAAACTGTTGATTAAATTATGGTTAATCAATGCATGTAATTTTTTTTTTTACGAATTTTGAGGTGTGTTAAACAATGGTATCAAAGCATGGTTATAGCACTAGGCCTGAACCGACTCAATACTAAAACTGATAAAGGAACTTGAAAAAATAATTTACTTTATTTTTTGGTTTAATTCTCTTACAAATCAGAAAGAGAAAGATAACTGTATTTTTGCAGGAAAAACATGGTAGATGTAGAGATGTCGGAAGAAGAAGAGATTCACCCGGACAATCCTTTAAACAATGAAGAGGGTAATTTAATGTATGGGGAGATCTGGATAAACCTAAACAAAAGTCAAGATAATAAATCTAAACTGCAAAGAACTGTTGAGGAATTAAGGTCATAACTAAAAAAAGTTAAGGAGGATAATGAACGAATCCTATAACTTGAAATTGACCACTTAACTAACGTCTTCCAAGAGAATGGTTACAATAAAGATCAAATTAGAAGGGTCATCAGGAAAGCTCGTAGCAGGTCTCAAAAACATAATAGGTTCCTTGATGGAGCCTCGATTACTCTTCCTTATATCAAAGGGACAACCGATGTTATAGCTAGGATTCTTCATAAAAAGAACATTGGTGTCACTTTTGCACCTCCAAACTCGATAGGTAGAATGCTAGATACCTTCAAAGACCCAGTAGAGCCCTTAAAACAGAAAGGTGTTTACAAGATTCCTTGCTCATGTGAGATCCCCTATATTGGGGAAACTGGACGCTCTGTTCAGGTGAGGCTCAAGGAACATTGTGCTGACATCATGCACGATCGCCACCAAAAATCAGCTCTTGCTGAACACGCCCACCATTCCCGCCACCACATACACATTGAAGAAACTCAGCTTATTACTAGAGAGGAACATTACAAAAGGCGGAAAATTGAGGCTATTGAGATAGAAAAATTTCCTTTGAACCTAAATAGGGATGACGGCCTTAAACTCAATGAGTGTTGGCGCCCGATTATCCGCCGCCTCAAAAACACTAATAGACAAAGAACAAAAACTAGGGTCTCCAATTATTAAAATAGATAATTAAAAGGTTTCATTATAAAAGTTAAAAAATATTAAAAAATTAAAAAAATTAAAAATTAAAAAATACTATTAGTATCATAAAGGTTAACAAAAATTATAAATTTAATAAAGAACTCTTACGGCCATCTTTTTAACATAAAAAGGTTTTATTTAATTAAAAATGTTTTAAAAAAAAAAAATTTAAAAAAACTTTGAGAGAAAATTAATTATTTAGTTTGGTTTGAACTTTTTTAGCGTTTTAGGTTAGTAAAAGTTACATAAAAATTAGAAAAAAAATCTAGATTTTGTTAATAATTTTAAAAATTTTAGTTTATTAAAAAAAAAATTATTAAGGTCTTTACTAAGGTTTTTAAATTTTAAAATATTATTTAAAAAATTTCATTAAAAAAAATGTAAAAAAATTAATTACAAAAATTTAAAAAATTTAAAAAAAAAATTTAGGGCTAAAATTTGTTGGCTAGAGAAAAATTTTCAAAAAACCTAAAAATTGTTTATTAATAACCTATTTTCCAAAACTAATTAACCACGAGAAACTTCCTCCTGATGATGAGCCCTACTATGTGGCTCGAAACGTCGAGAACAAATTTAGCCAACGCAGTTTTCCTCTTATCTTCAATCTTCACTGCGTAAAAACCATGAACAGTTGAATCCTAAAATATCAAGAGGAATTAAATACTATTTTATTAGCTAAGATACATTACGATGAGAAAGAGAAAAATAACGAATCTGAACATATCGTACTAAAAACTACACCTTACAAACGTAAGGGAAGGAAATTGGAATTTTCCAGTCATAAACTTGAAAGTAGTGATGACAATAAAAAGAAAAAAAAGTACAAACCCGATGAGGAAATCTGTGGGGAGTTTAAAAAGATTAAACCACCAATGTTTAATGGTGATATTGAAAAAGGAGAAGAAGCGGAAGTGCGGTTGCCAGGGTTGAAGAAATACTTCCAAATATACAATTATTCTAACAAACTAAAAGCTAAAATAGCCATCTATAATCTAACTGGAAATGCAGATATATGGTGGCATGATATAAATAAGGTCAAGGGAATAAAGGAAAAATGTGTAACTTAGAAAACTTACAAAAAAAAATACATGTCGGAACAGTACTACGAAGAGAAGGCCAAAGAATTTTACGAGTTAAGACTAGGAGCTATGACTATGAAAGATCTTTGTAGTAAATTTCTGATCCTACTTCGTTACGTACCTTACTTAATTGATGAAAAACCTAAGATACAATGTTTTCTTAGTTGTTTTCCTATCATGTTTAAAGAATGGATTGAGTATGACAATATGAAGATGCTAGAGGAAGCGAGGAGAAATGAATTTTCTTGTTACGACCAAAATAAAAATAAAAGAGAAAGTGTACCAACTTGAAAGAATAAAAGGAAAAATAACTTTTATCCAAGAAAAAAACAAAATAAACTCCACAAAAATGCATGGAACAACTATAAAGGGTATCAAGGTAATAACTACAAAAATTTTAAGCCACAAAATTCTATAGTAAAAGAAAGAGAAGCCCCTATTGCTCTTAACAAGAAGACTGCATAAAGGAAACCCTTAAAATGTTGGGAATGTGGTGAGCCACATTATTTTAAAGACTACCCAATAAGAAAGAAAACTTTTAATGTTCACTCCATACATGAAGCAGTTACAGTGCGAGACATGGCAACGAGCATGCCCAAAATTAGCGTTGATTTGGAAAACCGACAAGCAGACCATCAAACTTCCATGGTCGAGATTGAAGGTATGATATAAAGTCATCCTATTTCCATTTTGATTGATCCAGGTGCAAGTCTGAGTTTGGGGTCTAAAATTTTATTATTTTATTATTTTCCTTAGTAGACCCATTTATAAAATAATAGTTAAAATAATAAAATAATATTTATTAATTTTGGAGGAAGGAAGAAAAAAACTACTTTTTGTGTTCATATTTTCGACATATCTCCCTGTGTTTTTACTCAAATTTGGATCAGGAGAGCTCGTTGGATGCGGAATTTGATTATGCATCCAACGAGTACCCACACTGCATACTTTTGATGGACCCCGCTACCCCAAAAACAAGAAATACCTGGAAAAAACGTGATGATGACTTCAACATCACGTTTTTTCATGTATTTCTTGTTTTTGGGGTAGCGGGGGTCATCAAAAGTATGCAGTGTGGGTACTCATTGGATGCAGAATCAAATTCCACATCCAACGAGCTCTTCTAATCCAAATTTGAGTAAAAACACAACGAGATATGTCGAAAATACGAACAAAAAGAGTAATTTTTTTTATGACAAATATGTCAATTCAACCATTATGGTTGACTCATTTTATTGAAATTCTATTGGTCCTTGAATTCCAACTCACAAGAACTTATTTTGGCACATTTTCTTATAAGGCCCATTTTAGACCCTAAATTTCCTCTAATGATATCACCTAGAATAGTTGAATTATGTAAATTAGAACCAGAAAAGTTTGATAAGTCGTGGTCGGTACAGTTAGCCATCGGGACTAAACGTAAAGTTTCTAGTTGTGTTAAGAATTGTGAATTATTATTGAATGAATTCATACACATGTTGATTTGAATATTATACCTTTAGGTTCCTATGACCTGTTAATAGAAATGGATTGGCTAGAAAAACACATAGTGATGCTAAATTGTTTTGATAAAACCTTTACATGTATAGACGATATTGGAAACACTATAAAAATAAAATGGATTGCTAGGAAAGTTAAAATCAGAGAGATCTCTTCTCTACAAATGAAAATATCAGTAAGAAAAGGATGTAAAGTGTTTGTTGTTTATGTGATGGAAGATAAAAATATCAGAAAAAAACTTAAAATAGAAGACATACTACCTATCTTAAACGAGTTTGAAAACATATTTCCGGAAAAAATCCATGGACTTCCTCCGAAAAGAGACATTGACTTCACGATCGATCTAATACTTGGAGTGGTACCAGCATCGAAATATCATTACCGAATGAACATAATATAGCTTACAAAGCTCAAATTTCAATTACAAGAATTAATTGATAAAAAGTATATTCGACCCAGTGTTTCCCCTTTGGGAGCACCGATCTTATTTGTGAAAAAGAAAGACGAAACCTTAAGATTGTGCATAGACTATCGACAACTAAATAAAATGACAATTAAAAATCAATACCTGTTACCCTGGATAAACGATCTATTCGATCAATTCCACGGAGCAACTATATTTTCGAAAATAGACTTAAGGTATGGTTATCATCAAGTGCGAATCAAAGATGAGGACATCTTTAAAACTGCATTTAGGACCCATTATGGTCACTACGAGTTTGTCATAATTCCTTTTGGGTTAACAAATGCACGTACAACATTCATGTGCTTAATGAAGAGCATTTTAAGTAACTATCTGGATACGTCTGTAGTTGTCTTCATAGACGACATACTAATCTACTCAAAGAACGAACAAGAACATAAAGAACATTTAAATATAATTCTACATGTACTAAGAGAACAACAACTGTATGCTAAGTTCAATAAATGTGATTTCTTTAAGGATAGGATTCAATACCTCATACACGTAGTGTCCAAGGATGAAATCTCTGTTGACCCCGACAAAATCAAAGCCATCACTGAATGGTCGGTTGTTTAAAATGTAACCAACATAAGATCATTTATGGGGATTATCGGATACTACCAAAAGTTCATTGAAGACTTTTCTAAGATTTTCCACCCCATAACCTCCTTGTAGAAGAAAGATAAAAAGTTTGAGTGCACTGAAAATGCATGGAAAGCTTTAATAAACTAAAACATCTACTAACTACCGCCCCTATCATAAAGATTGTTGATCCTTTCAAAGATTTCATCTTATGTACTGACGCTTGTAAAGAAGGATTAGGCAGGGTTTTAATACAAGAAAATTACGTCGTAGAATCTAGAAAATTAAAGGAGCATGAAAAGAATTATGCTACACGTGACTTGGAATTTGTTTCCATACGCTTTGAGTCGTCATGCAAATTTATTATTTGCAAGCCGCAGTTATGAATCTGATCTAAAAAATCAGATCCTAAGTGCAGAAAAATCTGACAAGGAATACCAAATTTTAAAAGAAAAGACTGTTAAAAATGAACAGAATTAAGTAAAAATAGATTTCAGCCTAAATAAACAAGGATTGTTGCTACATAAAAACAGGTTGTACATACCAAATATAGCAGAAATCAAACTTATAGTCATGAATGAGTTACATAAACGACCATATTTAAGACATCTTGGATACCAAAATATGATCACCATGATCAGAAAATATTTATTTTGGCCAAACATGAAGAAATAAGTGGTAGAGTACTTAGCCCACTCCATAGAATGACAACAAGTTAAGGCATAACATCAACATCCTGCAGGACTGTTGTAGCCACTACCCATTCTGGAATGGAAATGGGAAACAATTAGTATGGATTTTATAACATGCCTACCGAAGAATTTCAAACAGCATGATTCAATCATGGTCGTAGTTGATAAGTTAAGAAAGGCTGCTCATTTCATTCATGTTAAATATACCTATAAAGTTGTTAACATTGCATATATTTTTATGAAAGATATATTCAGGTTACATGGTGTACCAAAAGTAATAGTCTCAAATAGAGACGCAAAATGTATAAGTAACTTCTAGAAAGCCTTGTTTAAGGGGTTAGGTACACAGTTAAATTTCAGTACTAAGTATCATACACAAACGGATGGGCAAACTGAAAGAGTAAACCATGTCCTAGAATACATGCTAAGAATGTATGTCATGGACAAACCAGGTAAGTGGGAAGACTACCTACACTTAGTAGAATTTGCTTACAATAATAATTTTCAAGTATCTGTAGGTATGAGTCCTTTTGAAATTTTATATGGACGAAAATGTGAAACTCCAATTTCTTGAAGCAGTCCAGTTGATAGGTTAATGTTAGGCTTTGATTTAAGTTAAAAGATATGCATCTAACCATGAAACAAGTACAACAAGACTTGAAGGCTTCCCAAGACAGGCATAAAATTTATGTTGACCTTAAAAAAACTCCTAGAGAGTTCCAGGTGGGTGAACATGTGTACATAAAGGTAAATCCCAAGAATATTTCCTTGAGATTGGGCAAGTATTCAAAGTTGGCACCCACGTATTTTGAGCCATTTGAAAATTTGGCTAAAGTAGGGTTGTCTGCATACTAGTTATCCCTACCACCCACTACTAAAATACATAATGTTTTTCATGTTTCTATTTTAAAAAGATATATTCATGATGCTACTCATGTGATCGATGGAATGTGATCCAAGTGGGATCGGAGCGTATTCTCGACAAGAGAGAAATTTTACTCTGGAACCGTACCATCTGAGAAGTCAAGGTGCAATGGAAGCACCTTAGTCTGGAAGAAGCTACTTGGGAACTGGAAAGTGATATGAGAGAGGCATATCCAGTCATATTCCAAGATAAGGAAATAGAAGAATAAAATAGAAAGTTAGTAACATCGAGAACAGTGTTATCCTCTAAGGGGAGAATCTATTATTAATTTCTGCTGAAAAAAACTTTAATTATTATTTTTATTATTTTTGACAGAAAGTCAAAAAAAAAAAAATTGTAATGAATTATTCTTTATTAATTACAGATATTATAGGGGGACATAAGTGAAAATAGTTGTTGAAGAGTGTTTGTTGACCCACAAAAGGAAAATACAAGTGGTTGAAGCTACTGAGTGAGAACTCAAGATGCAGGAGCCATCATCCCCAAAAATCAGGTCACGACTTCTAGTTGAGTGCTAAAGAGAGGGGGGCTCATAAATGACCAAGTCCTAGGAAAAGACTATGTAATAGTATGTCCATAAGAAAGCAAGAGGCTAGCATTGGAAGATGATTGAATCTGATAATGCAAGAGATGGAACATTAAGAGGATTTTGCTTTTGTGGTTCAACGAACATGCTCGGGGGTTCTAGAGCAAGTAACTTAGATTCTCTAGGAGTTGATTGGGAGGAACGGCTTTTCCACTTCTATTTTCCCAGCAGTGGTGCAAGGTTCTTATTCTACGTTTTAAATTTACAGTAGGGGTGTTTCATTCTAGATCTGGAATTGCTAAATGTAGCACCTAGTGTGCAACGATTTGTTCTAGCATGTTTATCAGTTCTAATTATGTTTTGATTATATTTATAAATGTTAAATAGTTTATATATTGGTTATAAAATTTTGTACTTAATATATAGTATATCAACTTAAACCTATTTCTTTCCTATGCGATGGATTTATTTTTAAATGTATCTCTGTATTTGTTGTCTTCTTACAATTTTCCTAGGTTGTTGGTTAAAATGCTAGTATGTAGGATAATTTAATCTTCTTTTGTTTATTAGCATTATTCTGAATAAGTCATGATTGAGGAAGACAGAGGAATAATCCTCATGTATTTATTATAATCCTCTGCAGTCGAAGAGTCCCATGATTATGTATAGAACAAACCCTTTTATAACAAATTTATACAGTACACATCTTACAAGATTGATCACATACAGGTTAATATATATAAACAATCATTTACAGATCCAAGTAAACATTCATAACTAGATCGAAGATCCAAGTAAATAGTCATAAACGGATCGAAGATCCAAAGTAAATAGACATAACTAAAATAATGTATCATATATACAAGTATATCATTATTTGATGCCCACCAAGCTCTAAAATCTAACAGTAAGATCATGTGTAATTACAAATCAATTCACATGTTATCTATTTTTAAGCTACGATTTGTTACTTTTAAACTTTCCCATATAAGTCGCATGACTCAAGGAGTTGCTTAAACAATCAACAAGTGGATTAATCATTGTTTCCCTTTAGTTTACAGAATATTTCCAGAAGCTACGCATACAAAAATAAAAACAGTGTGGAATAGTCCCATTCGAAACCCTCATACGAGTTAATACTAATATAAACTCTAATATCTATACTTATACTAGAAACAGAGGAAAATACTATACACGAAAATCAACATAGTTACTTAGGTCATTATAAACCCTCTTACGGTATACAATAAGTTTAAGAATAATAATATCTTTATTCAAGGATCTAGATCTAACTCATAAAACAAAACTCATTAATCCAAGGCATGGCCGTAAGACCATCGAACATGGAAACCTGCAATCAAAGATTATGAGACGAATAAATATTCGCTCACACAATGAATTCACCAAAAGATTTGGTAAAACAAATAATCCTTAATAATAATATATTTGTATTGATGATAGAATAGATAAACAGATTACAATGATGTCTTGGCCTTAAATATGGCTTGGACACTTGATGTTGATGAGATGCTTCCTTTCATAATAACTTAATTAACCTAACTATTAATTATTTAATTATTATCTTATTTATGTTCGTTGCATTGCCACTCTCTTAGAAAGGTTTTATCCTCAAAGCCTTATAATGTTTCTACATCATTTTTTGTGGTGTCGTAGCTGACAAAACATGTCGATATGAACTACTAAGAGTTGAGCATAACTTCCGACATGTGGACGAATCAATCCAGCCCAAATTTATTTCTTGTGGACTGTTGGCATTCCATACTGATCTATCGTTAGGAGCTTTGATCACATTGGTACCATTAGCTTTCGACAGTTCCCACTTTTTAGGATACCGGTTTTTATGGTTGGGGTGTCAATAGGGAATTTTCACAATGTTATTTTATTTTATGAGTGTCATATTTTGAGCATTGATCTGAGCTGTGAGTTGTATTTTCATCCCTTTATGTTTTAAGGTTTAGTTCGGTATATTTTCCAACTTGTTTTCTAACTGCATGTTATCATTTTGAAACTTCTTAATCAATTCTATGGTTGATTTCCTGTCATCTTCAGAATTCTTAAGTTGTTCCTTAAGATCTTCGTTATGACTTATGATGTAGCTATTTTATTCCTTCTTGTCTAGAATGTTTCCTGCAATGTCTTCCTAGATTGTTCTGTCTTCCGACTATTTTTCAACTTCTTAATTTTTGTGACTAGTGTCTTGTTACGATTTCTTAATCTAAAAATTTCTTCAAAATTGTTGGATAGTGTTTTATTACTCTTTGCGATATCCATCTTGTGTGCCTTTTTAGAGTTGTTATTTTGTTGTTGAAGAACTTTTGTCTGTTGTCAACATTGGTCGACCTCTGATTCTTGACTTTCTAATTTATGTCGTATCTGCGTCTGTTCTTCATCCTTGTCGCTGATGATTTTGTTCACGCATATTATTTTCGCTTCGTAATCGTTTATTTCTTTTTTTATATCTTGATTTTTTAGTCTCTGATTGAAATCATTTTCGTCTTTTAATTCTTCAATTTATGCAGATAATTTTTCTATATGATTTTTCTGGTTGAAAATGTTTTTTCCTTGTACTTTTCTTCTATCTTATGTATTTCAATTATTACTTCCAAATTTTTATTCCTGTCGCGTAAATCTTCGTTGTCTCTTTGATAGTGCTTTAACTTAGCTTCTAATTTCTCTATTTGTAGTCGTAAACCAAATTCCATGATCTCTGATTTCTTCGACACTAGATGGTCGTCTAGACTATAGATGGTCTTCAATTTTCTTCGATTTTGTATTAGGTTAAATAACCTTTTTTTCTTTTCTTTCTTTTTTCCAAAAAAAAATAATTATTTTAATAAAATAATAATAATAATTTTTTTTTTACTTTGACTCTTTTTTTTCCTTTTATTTTTTTGTATTTTTGTATAAAGTAATAATTGTAAATAACACAATTATTAAATTAGTATTATTATTATTATTATTTATTACTACTATTATTAAAAATTTAATAATAATAACAAATATAATATATTACCAATTATTATTTAAAAATAATAATATAGTATATAAATTTTTTGTGAATTGGGTTGAAAGGTTTTTTGAAAAATATATAACAATAATAAATCTTATTATTACTAATAGTATTATTGATATATATTTTTTTATGAATGGAGTGGGAATTAGAGTTTAAACCCTAGAATTAAAAAACCGCTTATCAAAACAAAACCACTTTTGGTTTTACTCTTTTATTTTTACTTTTGTTTTACCTTCCTTTTTTTATGGCATTATCTTCCTTCTTCTTCTCTTTTTTTTAACTTCTTCCTTTTTATTTTTTATTTTGACTTTATTTTCTTCTTTTACTTGGTCAAAGCCCATAACTTTAGGGACTCCCTAGGATTATGATTAAAAATCATGATATGGCCAAAGGCCTAGATCACAAACTAGCTCTGATACCAAATGAATCGACTAAATATTTGCCCACATAATGAATTCACCAAAATATTTGGTAAACCAAATAAGCAATAATAATAATATATTTGTATTGATGATAGAATAGATAAAAAGATTAGAATGATGTCTTGGCCTTAAATATGGCTTGGACACTTGATGTTGAGGAGACACCTCCTTTCATAATAACTTAATTAACCTAATTATTTAATTATTTAATTATTATCTTATTTATGTCTGTTACAGATTACATACGGGATATATTTCGCAATAAAGACCCTAAGGGCCAGTCATTTAAAATATACAGTAGTCACTTATACAACACATGTCACACTTACAAGAGTCAAAACTAGTGCGGTATAACCCAACATAAAATCCCTCATACGAGATGGTGTTATCATAAGAAAACCTTTAACTCTACATACTGGTATTATAATAGAGAGTAGGGTCTTAGGCTTAAAACAATTTTCATCAATCCTTATACATGGGCGTAAGACCATGAAAATGGATGCCATTATAAACAAAAGTCTAAACAAGATGTGCATACAGAGTGGTTGTAAGTCCATATTGAATGGCTTCCACCTATTTTAAAAATCCACATATAATTTATTTTAACAGAACCAACGACGTGGAGGTAAGACCATCCAAGATGGCACCCACCGCGTCATCACAATCCGCATAGGATTGTAAACTAATACACCTAAACCCTCACAAAGAAACATGGTCGTAAAGCCTCTATAAAAACAAAGGGTAAACCCTCTGAGTTTTAAATGAAATAAAACTTATATGATGTGGAGATGGAGTCCTCTCCTCTCAGCTCCTCCACGCTCAGGTTAAAGCACCTGCATCAATATATACAAGTTGAGTATTGTAAGCCACAACTTGCTATAAAATACTTTTCGAAAGGAGAAGCATAGAGATAATGATGAGTTAAATTACCTTAGGCGTTTAAAAATGCAGGCCTGGGAGGAAGTGACCCTGTCGCATCCCTCTCCAGTGCCATCCACCTGCAAAGCTCTCAAGTTATAGTCAGAACCTTTTAAAAACAAAAAGAAAAAATGGAAACAAGTTTTATAAACCTTACTTTCTTACCTTGGCGAGTTATGGAGAGGGCCAAGGGTCAGCTCCTCTAGAGGTTTCCCTTATCCCTCCTTTGCCTGCACCCAACGCAAGTGCACTATCAGTAAACTTTGTAAATCCTAGATTTATAACAATAAAAACATAGAGACAAGTTCTAGTTTTTTTCTCACCTGTTAGCATGTAGCATGCATGGACGAGGTGATGGCATGTTCGTTCAGGCACAAGCATTGGAATGCAGATCGTCGAGAAATCCATGGGAGCCTGGAACACCTCAGAAGGGATTAAGCACAATTCCATTAACACATGATAACAACTCTACACAAGAAACCCTAACGACATAACCATTTTTACAGGCGGAGCTTCTGCTCTCGCCGATTACATTCCAAAACAACCAAATGCAACTAATGAAGGTTTCGTCAACCAAAAGACATAATAAAAACCTTGTCAAACCCTTGCAATCTCACCATACAAGTGTAAGGCCGAGATTCACTCTCGAGCTAGGTCAAAGGACCTGGCCACGTTGTCAACTCGCAACCATGACAAACATTTAAGTCAACCAAGGCACCACTTATTAAGTCTCATCCAGGGAAATCATGGCTCATAAATCATGGAATTCACGTATCAACATCAAGCTCAAAACCATGTGTTAAAACTCCAACGAACAAACCATATTATTTATCATAAAAATCACGGCGTAGACCATGCCATATCATACTCATCATATTATGCCATGAAGAACTTTGTATTATAAGTTATATCCTTTGCATTATAAACAATGATGGGTTACATTCCCTTGTACACCTTGAGACTAAGTCCTTGGCATAGCACCATGAGCTTAGGCTATGGTAAGGCCCATGGCCTTTAAAAAGAAAACTCTAAGTAAAACCTTATTACATTAATAAGTGGGGTCAAGACTATGAATAGTCTCCTAAAAACCTTAGGGCTTCTAAATCCTTAGTAAGAACTATTAAAATGAAAACAAGAAAACGAAGACATCACCTGCGGGAGTAGCTGAATATTATGAAGGAGTTGGCCATTGCATCAGCCAACGGAACCTAGCGTAGTGAGCAGAACATAAAAGATAAATAACTTGCATATGCATAAATAACTTAGAACATGAGTAAATTGCCGATTAAATTACGATTAATCAATGCATGTAAAAAAAATCTATTTTATGAATTTTAAGGTGTGTTACAAATAGTATCATATACTAAATCCCATTGTGAAAATATTGATCTTGATATAACTCACAAGAAAAAATATAAAGCATTTAAAACTGAATCACTACTTGATATTATAAAACATACTTAGTTACAAAGACAATACTGACAAAAAATCTACAGTAACAATCTCCGTAACTAAAACCAACATAGATCCATCATAAACACGGATCTATCAAGCATCAAGATGCATCCAATTTCTTGAGGTGTTATTTTTCTATCACTTTTTATTTGGTTTAGAATTTGTATTGTATGAGCGATATGGTTTTTTAATGACTTTTTATTTTATTTTAATTTTTTATTATATATTTTTATAGACAACTAGAATAAGCAATTCATGGGAGACTGAAAAACACATAAACTATAATTATAAATTGATAAAATCTACATCAAGTTCTATTCAAAAGTTGTTATGTTCATGTTCTATCTTCCTTTTTGTTGGTATTTGGCACAAGATCATGTTGAATAGCATAGGATTTTGGTTGGTTAACCTTTTTATTCTTGTCCATTCATTACTGGTGGGATGATTGAACTCAACAATTTTTTTGTATGCTACATTAAAAAATGATAATAAAACAGTGCATTTCCTATTTATGCTATTTTATTTTTCAATCTCCATCAAACATGGTTTATTTCAAGTTGAATATTATTCTTAAGAGTTTCATTTTGCTGCAACCTATGAAACCAAAGCTAGAAAAACATTCATTGTATTCATAATTTGATCCCAAATCAAATGCTTTGCACCATTCAAATATTTATTTCCAGTCAATTTTTTAAGCTTCATCCAATGCATTTTTCGTCCTTGCAGATGGTTTGATTTTCCTAGACGACTATCCTTTTTTTATATGACAAGTAATGACTCTTTTTCGGGGATTTATGTCATATCATAAATGCCCTTTACCATTAAAAAAAATTGATCATTGAAATTCATAAGTTAATTAATTTATAATTATAATTTTAATATATATATTTTTATTTATATATACATTTTTTAAAAACATAACAAAACATCTTCAAAATTTATATTACAAAGGAAAGCTAATATAAAGTCAAAAGAGTTTGCACTTTGACTTGCAAATGAAAAAGGCTAATAATAGAAAACTAACTTTGGGACTTTGAAGTGAATATTTTAGTGAAATGTGTTTTTATAATAAAATTAGTTTAAAATTTAAGTTAGATGTATTTTTACAAAATGTGATTAAATAATAATAAAAAGGATGTGAGTTGTTCATTTAATCTAGCTTGGGTGGTTGGGAGTAATGATTGTTACTATGCCCACGTTCAATCTTTGTAAGTGATGTGTTGAGCTTTTAAATGAACATTTTTGATGCAGACACCATTTATAATTTCAATAATAATAAAAACACTTTTACATATCCTTGAATTCTTAATTTTTTTAGATATATATTTTTTTAATTTTTAGGGTTTTTCCAATATTATATTTTTTATGGATTTATGTAAAAATGTACAAGAGAATTTTGATCAAAAAAAGTGAAGAGAAGGGGCTATGACCTTAGTCTTTGATGCCAACGCGCCCCCCGCCCCCCCACCTTGGTGGCATAATTTTTCCACCTCTAAAATTAAACACATGAAATTCAGAGCATGGAGGGACTTTAAACCTTTCCTGACAGCTAAATAGTTGTGTTAAACTTTCTTCTGATACCTAAATCCTTCAATTTTTGGGCTTCTGCTGCTATCTGTTCCACCTTCCAACTTTCTGCACTTCCAATCTTTCCACATGCTCTCTTCCGCACTAGGATTTTTGCATTAACCTTTCCGCACTTTGGAATGTGGAAATCAAATCTTCATTCCAACTTGTTTTCAAAGTTGGGTTTCCCGCACTTCAACTCTTCTGCGTCGTCGATTATTTTTAATCTCGCTCTCAATCATTGATCTGTCTCTAGATGTTGATCACGATCTAACTCTGCAGATCTACGTTACTTTGCTGCGGAAATAAACTACAACCATTGGATCTGACTTTCTCCAGATCGACGGTGGACTTCAAATGTCATAAGGTGGATTTTATTAAAATTTTGTGCACATCGAAATTTCTTTAGACCATGCAACTTCTCCCTACGAAATGGCTCATAGTCGTTGATCTGCTTCAGGGATCAACCTCATCTGTTGATCTCAATCCTCTTTGTAATGATCACTTTCAAATTTCGCATCACAACTCCTTTGTTATCCTCCTTGCTATTTCGATTGTGAAATATGTTTCTGACCGTTGATCTTCGTCGGCTTCAATCTCCACTACACAATCTTGAAGCGTATGAATGTTCATTTTCCAGGAATATGGTTTATCTTGGTCACAACTCTCAATTGTGAAAATCCTCCACAACCGTAGATCTTCTCCTTCCATGATCTCGACCGTTTAAGCCTGCATAGGCTTATATCTCATTTTTTATCGATCCTTACGGTGACTGATCTCTGCTCCGTAACCTACAACAAGGTTATTTGTTCATGAAATCTCAATGGATTTTCACCTAACTCTCATTCGATTGATCAGAGAATCGATCAATCGATCTTTGTTTCTCTCCCTCTTAGAAGCCCTAATTCACACATAAGCTTTATCAATCATTAACAGATTTTTAAACAAACATTCAACTCATGAATTCACACACTCAGACAGAATTGAATTCACACACACAGAGATATGTCAAAATAAGATTTTTCATTCACTCAATGAAACTATACATACAAATTTGTCTCGGAACCTGCGTTCTAGTCTCCTTAGGCCTGATACATCTTTGATTGGCCTTGCTTGAGCCAAATTTACTCTGTTCTGGCTACTTCTCCTTCATCTATCTATTCTTCTATCTATCTCTGTATCTTTTGTCTTAAGTCCATATATGCCTTGTAGGCTTACATATTTACACAACAGGATTTGTTATAGCTCAAAATGACACATCTCTGCCTGTGACCACTTTCCCATGATTCCGTCGCATGTCAACACTTCCATGACGACACTTCATGAAAAGTCACTGAAAGTCACTGAAAAAACACCTAACTTGGAGGACCTGTATCTTGAGTTCTGTAACTCCGTTTGACCTCATCTTAGCACCGTTGGAAAGATATTTCTGTTAGTTAAAACTTTCCAGAAGACACCAAAGCCTGAAAATTCCTAGAAATACCCTTAAAATGAGTTTTTTTTGTCTATACGGGAGTTGCTCTCTATAATACCCGCGTATGAACGTGAGTTGCTCTCTATGATACCCACGTACGTACGCGAGTTGCTATATATACGCGACTTTTTGTATTAGCAACCCGCGTGTATTTTTCGTGTACGTGACTATTGTATTCAGCAACCCACGTACGCATCTTAAAAATGTCAAAAAACACGTCTTTTGAATTTCGGGTAGTTTGGGTAGTTATGCAACTGACTCCTTCAGTTGTAACTACTTTGTCTTCGCCCCTAGCTCTTCCTTAAGCATATAAATAGAGGTAGGGAGGTCCATGAGGGGGGCCTTGAATCTTTGCATTGTTATGCTAGAGGATTTGGAGCTCTCTTTGCCCACACCTTTGCCCTAGAAGCATTCTCCTTGTGTTTCAGAGCTTGGAGGCTGAGTTCCTTGGAGAAGAGAAGCAGCAGAACCGGATCAAGGTTTCGTGAGGTGCCAAACTTGAAGAGAAGGTATATTTGTACTTGTTTTCAAGATTAATAAAGATGTGATGTCCTTCTTCTTCCCAAATCATTGTTCAATGTGTGATTGAATCTCTATTTATGATCATATTATGATGTTAGTCAGATTATTATTTCATGTGTATTTGATTATCATTGTTTTATATGTGGTCATAATGGTTTGAGGAAGGTATAATTCGTTTTCCAGGTCTCTTGGAGCAAGAGGAGCAAGAGGAGCAAGAAGAGGATTGAAGGGCTGCTTGGATCAACCTTCATTTGGCTAAGGTATGAACCATTCTAATCTTTGATCTTGCTTGTATATGCTTGCTGAACATTATGCATCTCTCTTTCAACCCCAGTATGTTGATGGCCTCTTAAACCCTAGCCATAGGATACTTTCCTTTACAACGGAACTGGCGACTCCACTGGGGATAGCCTTGTCTATTTGGGGTTTCTCTGTCTTTCTTTCAGTCTTTTGCATTGTTTCAGGTCCTTCTTTCCACTTAGGAACACCTTATAATTCTGATACAACACTTCCCCTGCCTTCCTAAGGAAGTTTTTTACCTTTTTTGGGAGTTTTTCCACCCGTACGCGACTTGCAGACTGAACAGTCGTGTGTCTGGTTTGGTACACATGACTGTCTATACTGTCAACCCACGTACATATGTGACTTGCCAGTTATACAACCCGCGTGTGCTTATACACGCGACTTGTTGTATTAGCAACCCGCATATGACACGCAACCTGTCAGTAGTGCAACCCGCGTGTGCCCCTAAAACAATGTTTTCCTCATTTTTTGTGGTTCTTTATACTGTTGTGGGCTGTTTGGTAGGTATTTTGGTGTCCTCTGCAAGTGCATGACTCCAGGGAGTTAGTGTCATCCCTTTTGGTTGTTCTTTATCTATGTAGTAAGCCCTTTTATAGCATTAGGGTTTGCTCTTTGCTCTTTCCCCCACCTCCTTTGCTTGGTATGATTTTTGGCTTATGTTTTTGGTCAGCCTCTGTTAGTGATCTTTGTTTGATTTCAGAAGCTTGTTGGTGTTGGTTTCCTTCTTATTTTGTTGGTTAACTTCACCATGCCAAAATAGTTGACTTGTCTTTTATGCAAGCCTTCCTTCCAAGTAGAGTTTATATTGACTTTAGGGCATTCTAGAGTTTGTTTGGTGGTTGTATAGCAGAGTTCCTTTTGCTTTGTTCTTGTTGTCTGCATACTTTTCTTTGTAGGTAGTTTTTCTTTTGCATTTATAAAAGAAAAATAAAAAGAACGTATACTTGTTTTTGCTGCTTTCCCCCTCACCTCCTTCTTTGGCTTGACCTTGTTGGACAAGGTATTGAGCAACCTCTATTTGTAGGTTTAGATTGACTCTTGGGACTTCTTGACCTTTGTTTATATCGGTCTTATTTGCTCAGTCTCTTCATTCCAAAGTTTTTGGCTTGTTTATCTTTGTGAGCCTTCCTTTCAAGAGAGGTTGATATCCAACTTTAGGGAAACCTAGGGTTTGTTTGTGGGGTGTAGAGTAGTTGTCTATTTGCTTTGCTTATAGTAGTTGCTTGCATTAGTTGATAGGCTGTTTTTCTTTTGCATCTATAAAAGAAAAAGACAAAAACACATGTTTGCTTCATATGCATGTAGATTAGGTTTTTTAGTCTAGATTTCATGGCATATCATTGTTTTTGAAAAAATAAAAAGAATTTGTTCTTTTGTGGCTTTCAAGTTTTCTATTTGAAAAATAAAGAGAATAGTTTTTGCTTTTTTCATTTCATATCTCTTTGCTTAGTCATTTTGTTTCAACTTTGAGTCAAAACACCACATAAGTTTCATGCCATGTACCCTCTGACTAAAAATAGCCCTTAAAATAAATGATATAATTTAAAAATTATTAGTAAGTTTTATTTTATAGGGTCATACACCAACTAGCTCAGGCTAGACTTGTGGATTAGGGAGTTTCAACTCTCCACAAGTGTTCAAATTTCAGACGTAGTTGGCCAATCACTAGGTAAACCCTTCTCTACGTTGATTGTATCTAGGAAGCTCCTCTCAAACGAGAGTTAAGCACGAGGCCGCGTGGAGGCTTGGACTGAGGAGATAACCCTCTAATTCGTTGTCAAAGCGTAAACCAGGGTTTTTGCGCATCTGGGGATTCTGTCTTAGACAGGGTTTCGGGCTTTGCTACCCTACCCATGCATAGGAACCAGGCTTGCGACTGTCCCCCTAGACTATCAATATAGTTAAGGTAGCCTTTAGTCTCTTTGACATCTAGGGTTCATACACAGGTACACTGGAAGGCTATTTCTGGTTGACCTTGGACGGGCTTGGAAGGTAACCCCGGTAGAAGGTGTGGGAGGGCGGTGGGTGTTTCCTCCATTTGTGCCTAAGAAAATCTATAGGGACACCAAGTAACTGTCTATCAGATTTCTTTTGGAAAGCGTATCTTATACATGTTTGTCTGTTTGGCTTTAGGAATTTTTAGTGAGTGCTGTGTGGTTTGTCTGTACTTAGTGTGCATTTAGGTGTGTGCTTTGTAATTTTGGTTGCCTATCAACCTCAGACCTTGTCTTATTGTTTGAAACTATGGATAACACCCCTTTGAACACCAACCAAGAGATCCCCATGATGGGAACTCCTTGTAATATTCCTCTCACAGGGAATGTTGGTGTTCCTTTGATGGCCACCCTGAATCTACCTAGATTCACCCTAGGGCTACTGGTGTGGTTGTTTTCCACTCCAACCGTCCTGAATGCTCCTGATGCTTCTCAAGTAAGCTCCTTATATCAAGGGCATCAAAACATTGCTTCCCCTTCACCTGTAGTTGATTCTCCTCCTCCTTCTACCTCATGCGGTGAAAGTACTGATACTAGTAATCGACAGTCTAAAAGGAGTAAAAGAGGGAGGAATAGGAAGAAGGCACATAAGCAAGGGGGCACCCATTCAACCTCTGCAAGTCAAGTTGAACCTCACCACCTAGCCTCTGCAGTTCATGCTGGGGGAACCTATCCAACCTCTGTAGGTCATGTTGGATCTAAGCACTCAACCTCTGCAAGTCAAGTTGATCTTCACCATCCAGTCTATGTTGATCATGCTGGTGGGATCCTTCCAACCTTTCCAGGTCACGTTGGATCTAGTCACTCAGCCTCTGCAGTTCATGCTGATGGCACCTGTTCAACCTTTGTTGTTCAAGTTGAACCTCCCCATCCAACCTCTGTAATTCATGTTGGATCCATCCACCCATCCTCTGTGGTTCATGCCGGGGGCACACACTCAACTGCTTCAAAGCATGTTGATCCTAACCATTCAGCCTCTGTTGTTCATGCTGGTGGTGCTCATCCAAACTCTGCAAGTCATGTTGGGGGCAGTCTCTCAGCCTCCGCAAGTCATGTTGGGGACATTCTCTCAGCCTCTGCAAGTCATGCTGGGGGCAGTCTCTCAGCCTCTATGGTTCATGCTGAAGACAATCCGTCAGCCACTGCAAGTCATGTTGACACTGTTGAAAAGACTACCCGTTCAAAACACAAGCCCAAGTTTCCTTGTAAGCTTTGTGAGGGAGACCACCTTACTTATAAATGCCCTTCTATCGTGGAGGTGCGAAGAGTTTGGTTTCATGGTCATCCCGTTTTTGAACATTCTGAAGCTTTTCAACAACCAACCTCTCTTAGTCAGGTTGGACCCAGTCTCCCAGCCTCTGGTTTTCATGCTGGGGGAAAACTCTCATCCTCTGCTGGTCATGTTGAGAGTAAACAGTCAACCACTGCTAGTCATGTTGACACCATTGAGAAAACTGGTCGTTTGAAGTGTAAACTTAAGTTCCCTTGTAAGCTATGTGAGGGAGATCATCTTACTCACCAGTGCCCTGCTATCGCAGAGGTGTGAAGAGTGTGGTCCAAGACTCAATATTTTCCTTCTCCTGAACAACCTATAGTTTCTCAACAACCCACTCAACCTTTGATTGATCAAGTGATCGAACAAATCTCAGGTTTGGTCGATCCCACTCTTCTTTCGGAGAGTGATCCTGATGTGATTGAACCAATGTCATCTTTGGTCAATCCCACTCTCCCTTCGGAGAGTGACTTTCATGAAGCGGTTGAATCGATTCCATTGTCGATCAATCCCACTCTTCCTTTGGAGAGTGAAGTGTCTACTAGTCACATTTTCTTCACTACCAGTTCAGAACTTACTGAACAAAGGGGCACTGAACTTGCTTTAGATCAACCCCCACCAAGCTCTCGGATTGCTTCCTTTGATTGGGATAGCCTAGTTGAGCCATGCCTTCCTTCTGATGCACCTTTCCAGATAAAGGTCAAAGTTGAACCGTATACGATTGCTCGTTGTATTGTTGATGAAGGAGCCTCATTTAGTATTTTTTCTGCTTGTGCTTGGCGAGGCATGGGATCTCCCAGCCTTGTGTCGACTGCTAGTCAGTTGCTAGCGTTTGATAGAAGAACTTGTATAGCCTTGGAAATTCTTGCTCAAACACCTGTTACTTTGGGTGGGAAGACCGTCTTAGTTGACTTCATGGTGATAGAAGACCCCTTGGACTTTAATATGCTCCTTGGACGTGATTATGTCTATGCCATGCAAGCTGTGGTGTCAACATTTTTTCGTGTGATGTACTTTAATCATGGCAAAGAAATTGTCACTATCGATCAGTTGGATTTTCTTGATCCGTCTCTTGACCCAACTAGAGACCAAGTCTTTCCTTTATTGATTCCCAGTGTTTCTATAGACACTCCCCCGCCATAGGTGAACTATGTGGCCTCATGTTCTCTACGTTCAATTGCTACTAAGAAGCAGCCTCTGTTTTCATGCTTACCTTCCCAGGACTTGGTCCCAGCAGTTGACCAGGTGATTCAGCCTATACATACTGTGGAGCCCACTCTTCACTTTGTTGATCTATTTGAAAGTTTAGACATGTGTCCTATCTCAGATGATCTCCTTCCTTCAGATGAAATCTTCCTAGAGTCTTTGATACAGTCTAACCTTATTTTGGATGTTGGTTCAGTTGTGACTAAGTCTAACCCTAATTTTCCTAGTAAGCATGACCTTTCTTCTTATGTTGGTGTTGTTGAGACTTTTGACTCTTCCTTTGAACAGCAAGTTAGTGATCCTGATGAGTTTGATTTTTCTTATGAATTTTTCAACTCTTGTGATACTGAGTTTGTTCCTGCAGACTCTATATCCCTTGTTCATTTTTTCTCTCCTTCTGAGGTTGATCTTACTGATTATAAACCCTCAATCCTTGGTTCTATAGAATCTTCTTCAGTTGATTCTACCTTGACTTTACCTTTTGTAGAGGATAGCAAAGTCACATGTGTTTCTGCCAAAGTGACCTGCATCGGATCTTTTCTTCTGAATATGATCCTGATGTTGTTGTTTCTTGGAGACAGGATTTGTAGTTGGATTCACAACTATTTACTGGCCTCACCTTGTTGTTCAAGTCGTAATTGCATTTGCATGTGCCCTGCTCACGCTTATCATCCTGATGCCGGCTTTCACACTTTTAGCTCGTTGTATACACCCTCATCTTTGTTCTCATTGTCGCTAACCCTTGTATCATTTTTCCTTTGCAACTTGACACCCTTTACCTTGAGGAGATATTCCCCGAGTGTCCTTATCTTACTCACTTTCCTTGCATTATGCATAGGTCTGTTCCTTGTGCTTGGAACTAGTTTCGCCTGTCTATGACACTCGTCTCCTCGCATTTAGAGCATTCTTTCTGCTCTCCTTTGAGCTCGTTAAAAATAGTAAGGAGGCCGCGAGTTGACTTTTCCGGACTCGTTAAAACTTCACAGGAAAGATATTGAGTTTCTTTAGGCCCAAGTCTGACTCCTCAAAATAGACTTGACTGCCGAGTAAACTTGTCCATTCAGGCTCGTTAAGAATATGTGAATGGGCATCCACATTGGTGGTAGGTTATCTCTTTCTCGGACCATGTGGAATAATACGGGAAATGAACACTCTCTTTTCTTCGGAATTGAGAAGAGCATTCTCAGGCATAGGTTTATCGCTTTTCCGGACCTGAGGGACTAAACTTACGGAAAAGGAACCCTCGGTATGAGCTTAGTTTTCTCTTTTTCATGCTCTGGACCAAAACATGAAAAATATTTCGAGTGTACTTTATGTCTTTGTCATGTTCGTTAAACCCTAAAGAACAAAGCATCGAGTTTATTGTTGTAAGCCCCATTTCTCGTAATCAAATGGATCTTTTCGAGTGATCTTGCCTTCCTTCACACTCGTAAAACTCAGGCTATATGCTGCTTTTGAAGGAGCGTTGGGTAGGTGGTAATTTAACCTTTTTCAGACCTTCCTGACTAAGTACGAAAAAGGTGCACCTTTTCTTCTTTGAAAGTTAAGAGAGTTCTTCTTTGGTATGCTTTATACTTTTTCGGCCTCAAGAGACTAAATTGGATGAAAAAAGCACCACCCCTGGAGTCTTCTTTGGAGTTTTCAAACTCTCTAAACTATGAAAACACCGTCAAGCATGTACTAGTTCGGCCTCGTAAAATCCACGAATTAGTGTTTTATCAAGCATTCTTCTTTCTTTTCTTCGAGCTTGCCAAAAATGAAGATGGTCCCGAGTTTGCTTCCTTGGACTCGTTAAACCTTTACAAGAAAGAGGGGAAGGGAAGTTCATTCACATGTTTTTTACATCATGGTAGCAAGTCTTGTTTCCTTGAACAAAGCACCAGTTTTGAGTCTATCAACAGTTGGGTCCTAGTTTTTGATCTTATCTCGATTCAGAGTTTTTACTCCTCCAGTTGGTTTCTTTTCCAATTATATGGTGAATCGGTCAATGTCTCCTACATTGCAGATTTGTTTCGTTGGTCGTTTTGTGTCAAAAGCTGCCTAAGTCACTTTTGTGTCATGCTCACTGTTCAAGGATTAAACCTTTGTCAGCCATTCTGTAGTTGCCTTAACCTTTTTTGTCGGCCATTCCCTGGTATCAGTTCATTACATCATGTCTTTGGAATTCCTTGTCGTGAAATTCAATACCAATTCCAGACCTAATTAGTCTTTGACTTACCTCGTGTTGGATGATGAAGGATGCCTTAATGCCTTCCTTCCAATGGATCTCTTCCTATCGACTACAACACATCTTGCTCTGTGAATGAGATTTAGAGTTTTATGACAGTACCTTGGGGATTGTAGTCATCAGTGGCAATTTCCCTCGCTATTGGGTAGTGGGAATACCTTAATGTCTCATACTCAATGGATTCTTCAAGTGTTCGACTTCAAGTCCTTGTAATCACACTTGTTAGAATGTACTAGGTACCTTGGGAACCATTTTCATTAATGGTGGTTTCCCTCGCGTTTGTTAATGGTTCTCATTATTGACCGGTAATCAAACGGTTTCCTCCATGTTCAACTTCAACTCCTTTATTCGCATGGTTAGGATTCGTACCTTTTTTGGGTGGTTTGGATTGAAGACCTTGGGATGACAGTAGCATTATCATTTTTTTCTATTGCCCGAGTTGCGCAAGACCTTGTTACACTTTAAATGACATTTTGCTGAGACATAGATCCACCTTGTATTTTTGTGGCTATGATCAATTGTTGAGCATGGATCCACCTTGTTCATTTGTGGCCATGGCTCCTTTAGATTTGATATGGCACCTTTTTGCATATTGAGCGACCATGATAGTTTCATCAGTTATACATATGTTGGATCCGCCTGTATCTTTATGGAGATGTTTTGTATATGGATGTGTATGTCCCAGAGATCAGTTTTTCTGACATTTATCTCTCTTATAGGTACCTTTGTTTGAGCCTTTCGATCTTGGATTCTCTGCTCTCTCCATACTCAGTTGTTTCCTTTATAATGTATTTCGGCTATCGTCTTCCCCTCTAACCTCACACATTAGGGGGAATCTGTTATAGCTCAAAATGACACATCTCTGCCTGTGACCACTTTCCCATGATTCCGTCGCATGTCGACACTTCCATGACGACACTTCATGAAAATCACTGAAAGTCACTGAAAAAACACCTAACTTGGAGGACCTGTATCTTGAGTTTTGTAACTCCGTTTGACCTCATCTTTGCACTATTGGAAATATATTTCCATTAGCTAAAACTTTCTAGAAGACACCAAAGCCTGAAAATGCCTAGAAATACCCTTAAAATGAGTTTTTTTGTCTGTACATGAGTTGCTCTCTATAATACCCGCGTACATACGCGAGTTGCTCTCTACGATACCTGCGTACGTATGCGAGTTGCTATATATATACGTGACTTTCTGTATTAGCAACCCGCGTGTATTTTTAGTGTACATGACTATTGTATTCAGCAACCCGCGTACGCATCTTAAAAATGTCAAAAAACATGTCTTTTGAATTTTGGGTAGTTTGGGTAGTTATGCAACTGACTCCTTCAGTTGTAACTACTTTGTCTTCGCCCCTAGCTCTTCCTTAAGCATATAAATAGAGGTAGGGAGGTCCATGAGGGGGGAATTGAATCTTTGCATTGTTATGCTGGAGGATTTGGAGCTCTCTTTGCCCACACCTTTTCCCTAGAAGCATTCTCCTTGTGTTGCAGAGCTTGGAGGCTGAGTTCCTTGGAGAAGAGAAGCAGCAGAACCGGATCAAGGTTTTGTGAGGTGCCAAACTTGAAGAGAAGGTATATTTGTACTTGTTTTCAAGATTAATAAAGATGTGATGTCCTTCTTCTTCCCAAATCATTGTTCAATGTGTGATTGAATCTCTATTTATGATCATATTATGATGTTAGTCAGATTATTATTTCATGTGTATTTGATTATCATTGTTTTATATGTGGTCATAATGGTTTGAGGAAGGCATAATTCGTTTTCCAGGTCTCTTGGAGCAAGAGGAGCAAGAGGAGCAAGAAGAGGATTGAAGGGCTGCTTGGATCAACCTTCGTTTGGCTAAGGCATGAACCATTCTAATCTCTGATCTTGCTTGTATATGCTTGTTGAACATTGTGCATCTCTCTTTCAACCCCAGTATGTTGATGGCCTCTTAAACCCTAGCCATAGGATACTTTCCTTTACAACAGGATTTATGAACTATTCTGATTCAGATCCTCATAATTTGCTAACTAATCCTAATTACAACAAACTCTCAAATCTATCATATGACTTGCTACCACTAATTGAGGACTTTGTTATATGATTCATCAATTGACCCAATGACTCACTCATCCTCTTAATGACTCACCCAAATGACTCACCATCTATCTAGAATCAAATAAAACATTGGTTTATTTACAATGTCATGGTTCAAAGACCATAAATTCAGAATTTAAGACCCCTTCTAGGTCTGATCAGACATTGAGCTTGAAATTTGAATGGAGAGCAAGATGCTCCTGCATCAGACTCCCCATGAAGAAAGAAATATGACCTGGTCATAACCTTCTATCTTTAGTATGCATGGATCCCAAAATTTTTATGTAACTGAACATCCATCTCATCATGTTGTTTTGACCTAGTTTCCAAATTTTATGTTGCAATGCTCCACTAGCTTTGCTTCTACAATATTCTTCTGCCATTTGTCTTCTGCCACTGGTCTGCCTATTTTCTCTACTGATGTAAATATTCATTCTTTCCTCATTCCTTCTCTAATACATCTTCACCATCAGAAACCTTAGTTCTTCAATATCCATGTCCAGTCTATCCTTTGGTTGGTACACTTGCATCTTCTTTTTCTAATATTGTTGTTGTTCTCTTGACTCTTTGTTGTTATCCACTAAATTATAAAATAATGCAGTGCCTTTATCTACTATATTCTCTTTTCCAATGCTGCAAGCAAACATTAAACAATCATCTTTATCAATCCTTGGATTGATCAACCAATCTTCTAACATTTCTAACTCTTCATCATACTTTCTGTTATACACCTGAATGGCACCTCTCCATCCGAGTGCTGACATCCCTCATGTTGGCACACAAAAGGACACTTATGGATAGAGGTTTGCCCAAAACACTTTAGCTTAGCTTATGATGAAATACATTCCCTATATACCCAGCTGATTACTTTGTTATTTTACTATGTTGAGTTGTATTTGCGACTCTTCTTTTATACAACTTGCGAGTCATTCATGAGTCTCGGTTGATGCAAGTCGCGAATCTATGTATTCGCGGGTTGCCCTTATGATAAGTCGCGAATCATTCGCAGGTTTCTTTACTACATACCCGCGAATGTGTCTCTTAACATTTAAACATAAAACACACACTAATTGGAGATTAGTTAACTCATTTAACTTAATCTCCTTAACTGCTACAACTTCCCCAACCTTCGAGAACTGCCTTATTTCACCCATATAAATACAAGCCTTGGGGAGGGTGTTGGATACATACACTTGGAGAGAAAAGTTATGCTGGTGGATTGTTGAAAGAAGTCTTTGGAGTAGTGAAACTCAGAATCCTTTGGTTGCAGAGGAGTTCTTGTCTCAGACATTGGGTTGTAACCTTAAACTCTTTCCATTATTGATAATAAAGAGATTACTTCTTTCATATGTGTTTCATGTCTTGTGGTTTGATAAATGTTCATATTTCAGTATGATATGTGTTTTATCTAACCTGCTTATATGTACATGAATCATCTTGTATCTGGAAGAGTGTTTCTTGACAGGTGAAAGAGGAGCAATCTTGAAGACTTTGAAAGTGGAACAGAGAGGAAGAGGATAAGCAAGGATCGACCTTCGTTTAACAAGTAAGTCCTTCTAACCCTCCTATTTCCTATTCTGCACTTTAGAAGTCAATTGTCTGCAAGTAATTGAGTATGTTGGTAACCCCAGACCTATGGTTATTAGGTGCATAATCCTGTACAACAGAACTGGCGACTCTGTTGGGGATAGCCTAGACTGTTGTAGGTTGTCTCTGTCCTCCTGACCAGTCTTTGCTTGTGATTTTGTGTGTGATCTTTTACCCTAGTTCTTATTTGCTTCAGCATTTGAAAGTCTTTGGTTTTTTCTTGGTTTTTTGAGAAAAAATTTACACCCATTCACGAGTTGTCTTTCTAGACAGTCACGAATATTGGTTTGCATTCGCGGGTTGTAATACTAGACAGTCGCGCATCATTCGCGACTTGCTCTTATAGACAGTCGCAAATACTTCTGGAAATAGGGATTTTTAAGTCAAAGTTTGCTTGTTCTTTCCTTTTTATAATTCCTGTTTTCTAAGAAGATTTTCTTTAAGAATGTTGTAGAGTTTGTTTGGATGCCTCAGGTGATCACACTTCGTGATTTTTGAAAGCCCTTGAGTCTTTTGTGCTTGATTTATTTACTGTTTGCATCCTGAAGTATTTTGGCCTGTTTGGGTTGTGGGTTAAAGTGTCTTAGTCCAGATCAGTGATCAGGGTCTTGGGCTCTGTTTTTTCCAGTCTGTCTTCTGACAGTGGCTGGTTGTCACTTGCCTTTGTAAGTCTGCAGTGATTTTTATCATTGTTTGCACCCAAGCTAGGGTTCCTAGCCTTCCTCTTTGTGGTGGTCTGTTGGTTCTGTCTGCCTGTTTGCTTCAGTTTGTTGTTTTCATACAGTTTATAAGTTTCAAGTTTACTCAAGTAGAGTGCATTGTAGATGCATAGTAGATTTTTGAGTATTTTTAAAACGTGAAAAGAAAACATAGTTAACCTTTTGCATTGCGATTTTGCATAAGTAGTGTTTGTTTCATTTTAAAAATATAATCTCAAAATATGCAAAAATATAGGCTTAGTTTCTCTTATTGTTGCTTTCAATTCATCAATACATATTTGCAAAAAAATTAAAAAGAAGTTTGCTTTTATAATGGTATTTTTGCTTTGAATACACCTTTACTTTCATTTATTTCTTATTTGAGTCAAAACACCATACAGTATACCACTCCATTACCTCTTGAGTAAAGAACGACCCTTTAAAACGAACGCATAAATTAAAATTTACTAGTAAGTTTTTGTTTTTAGGGGCCTTTCACCTACTAGCTTAGGCTAGACTTGTGGGCTAGGAAGTGTAAACTTCCCACAAGTTATAAACTCAGATGTAGTGGACCTTTCTTTAGGAAAATCCTTGACTCTATCACTGTATCTGGGAAGCCCCTCTCAAACGGGAGTTAAGCACTAGTCCCCGTGGAGGCTTGGACAGAGGAGATAACCCTCCGAATCCTTGTCAAAGTGTAACTCATGACTTTTACGCATCTGGGGATTCTGTCCTAGACAGATTTTCGGGCTCAGCTACCCTGCCCATGCGTACGAGTTCGGCTGGTGACTGTCCCCCTAGACTGTTGGTATTGCCAAGGTAACCTTTAGTCTCTTGTCTTTTAGGGTTCATACCTAGGTAAACCAGAAGGTTATTTCTGGTTCACCTTGAACGGGCTTGGAAGGTAACCCTTGCTGAAAGTGTAGGAGGGCGGTGGGTGATTCCTCCGCTTATGCCTAAGAACCACTTCAAGGACGCCAAGGATGCCAAGTAATCTGTGGTTGAAGATTTAGCTCAAACCCCGTGTGCAATGTCAGCTTTAGAGGTGTTATAGAGTTGTCCTGCCCAGCGGGATAGTCTCTTAGCAGCTTTAGGTAGCATGGATTCTTCGAGTCTCATGGCGAAATTCAATCTATCTGATGTCAAAATTCGCCTGCCTTACCATGTAGCCTTATCAATAGATAATGTCCATGGTGGTAAGACCATTGGAAGGGAAGTTGTTGATGAGGGAGCCTCTACATGTGTTATGTCCCTGGCCTGTTGGAAAGCTCTTGGATCCCCAGAGCTGGTCCCATCAAACACTTTACTTACTACTTTTGATGGAAGGTCCTTCCGTCCTCATGGTATCCTGCCGGCTTTTGAGATTAAGTTGGCAGGCAAAGCAGTGTCTGTTGAAGTAGAAGTGTTTGATGCTCCCTTGGACTACAATTTGCTTCTGGGAAGGAATTGGACTTATGCAATGTCTGTTGTTGCATCGGCTGTTCTTCGTGTCATGGTTTTTCCACATGAGGTCAAGTTGGTTACTATTGACCAACTTGATTTTACCCGAAAAGGCCATTTAGAGTCTAAGGAATCCACTGTGCCATTGGTTGATCAGGCCAAACCTGCTGCACAGAGCTTGGGGGCTAGAATGTATGCATCATTGATGGGCACATTTGACCTTCCATCCCCGGTGAATTACATTGGTTCTACTAGTGTGGGGAAGTCCATCGCTACGGTTGTCGATAGGACTGATCCTTGGGTCCTCCCAACTCCCCATGAACCGGAAGTGCCCTTATCGGCAGTGGAGGTAGCTTATCAATCCATCACTCAAGCCACTGTTGATCCCATTCCAGATCCTCTAACAGTCTCAGACGATCTGGAAGAAGTCTATTTGCCTGCATGGGCAGAAAACTCTTTGCATTCCATAGATTGCTTAGATACCATTTTACCTTCCGATGAAGCTATTCTGGAAGCCATGAGTGGACATGATAAGATTTGTGAAGATCTTCATCATCGATCCTATTTTCTTCTAGAACCGGGCAAGATAGAAAACCAAGAGTTTAAAGTGAGACTGTCATAAGATATTGAGGTACCTATCAACCCTTTGCCTAGGGAAGGGGTGTTTGTTGAGGGGAATATGGAAAACATTTTCGCCACTATACCTATCAATACCTCTGTGAACCCAGATGTCATGGAAAACATCTATATAGGTGCAAACTGCTCTCCGGAGGAGATTGCCATATACACTGCCCTTTTCAAGGAATTATGCGATATCTTTGCCTGGTCATATGAGGAGATGCCAGGAATTGATCCATCTATTGTTCAACATGAAATTCGAACCTATCCTGATGCCAAGCCGGTTCGACAGAAATTAAGACCCGTGAACCCGCGTAAAGTGGCGGCTGTGAAGGCAGAAGTTGAAAAGCTGTTGAAAGCTGGTTTTATATATCCCATAGCTTTGACTAAATGGGTGTCCAACCCTGTTCCTATTGATAAAAAGCAAGGGACTATTCGCGTTTGTACAGACTTTAGAGATCTTAATAAATCTTGTCCTAAGGACAACTACCCCACACCATTTATAGACCAGATCATAGATGCATGTGCGGGGAGTGAGGTGTTTTCGTTTATGGATGGTTTCTCCGGCTACAATCAAATCCAAATCAAACCGGAAGACCAGCATAAAAATGCTTTCATTTGCCCTTGGGGTACATTCGCGTATAGAAAAATTCCCTTTGGATTGAAAAATGCTGGGGCTACCTTTCAACGGGCTATGAACTTTGCTTTTCATGACATAAAAGCCATTGTCGAACCATACCTTGATGATCTGCCAGCACATTCTCGCAAGAGGATCCAACATCCAGATCATTTACGGTTAATTTTTGAATGATGCAGATATTATAAAATTCGCTTGAATCCCCACAAGTGTGTTTTCTGCGTCGAGTCAGGGAGATTACTCGGATTCATTGTTTCTAGTAGAGGCATCCAGGTGGATCCATTGAAAGTTGAGGCCATTGTAAATCTGCCTCCTCCTTGTTCTCTCAGGCAACTTCAAAGCCTGCAAGTAAAGTCTAAATTTCTTCGACGTTTTATCATTAATTATTCCAATATCACTAAAGGTTTCATGTGCTTGCTCAAGCAGGACACCCCATTTGTATGGGATGAAACCACACAACTTGCGTTTGAGGCATTGAAAAAAGCTTTGCTGTCGGCTCCTTTATTACGTCCACCAGATTATTCTAGGGATTTCATATTATATCTGGCCACGTCGGAGTCAACCATTGGGGTAGTTCTAGTCCAGGAGGACGACAAGCTTGTTGAGCATGTCGTTTATTATCTTAGCCGTGCTTTGGCCGGACCTGAGCTTAGATACTCCCACGTCGAGAAGTTAGCCTTAGCAGTTGTTTATGCTATTCAAAGGTTGCGCCACTACATTTTACTGAGGACCACAACAGTAGTGGTGGATGTGAATCCGTTCCAATATGTTTTATCCCGACGGATTGTTGGGGGGAAATTTAACAAGTGGATAGTCATTCTCCAAGAGTTTGACTTGGATTTTCAATCCGCTAAGTCTAAAAAGTCCTTATTTTTTGCTGAGCTAATAGCAGAATTTCCCACTGAAGAGAATGTAGTTGTTGAAGATGACTCATTCCCAGATGAGCATATCTTCCTGATATCCACCTCTGATCCTTGGTATGGGGATATTCTTATATATCTCTAGACTTTGAAGTATCTTGCCACTTACTCTAGGGAGGAACGACGTAAGTTACGCCTTCATGCCAAGAACTACCTCATTATAGGAGATACATTATATCGACGAGGGGTAGATTCCGTCTTGCGTCGCTGCCTTACTCATGAGGAAGCGGAGATTGTCCTAAATGATTCCTATAGCGGAGCATGTGGGGGTCATTTATCTGGGTTAGCAACGGCCCAGAAAATATTGCATGCCGGTTATTTATGGCCCACGATATTTAAATATTGTGTGGAAGCAGTGAAGCGCTGTCATCCATGTCAGCTTTACACCAGAAAAATGCGGTCACATCCTGTTCTGTTATTTCCTGTTGTCTCGGTAGGCCTCTTCATAAAATGGGGGATCGATTACGTGACGTGCAACCCAGTCTTGGCTGGGGGTCATAAATACATCATTGTCGCTGTTGACTATTTTACGAAATGGACAGAGGAAATGCCTACTTTCAAAGACAACGGGGAAACAACAGCTTTCTTTGTTTTCAATCAGATTATTGCAAGGTTTGGTATTCCCAAAGTGATTGTCACTGACCATGGCAGTCATTTTCAAAATAATATGATGACAGAACTGACTACAATGCTTGGATTTAGACAAAAACATTCTTCTCCATATTATCCGCAAGCAAATGGTCAGGTTGAGGCTGTTAACAAGACTTTGAAAACTATCCTTAAACGGACAATTGATGCAGCCCGTTCTAATTGGCACATCATGTTATATCCTGATTTTTGGGCTTACAAAACTAATGTTAAGACTGCCACAGGTTATTCCCCTTTCCAACTCGTTCACGGGGTGGAAGCAGTTACTCCGATTGAATGCGAAATCCCGTCCTTGAAGATAGCCATTCATGTGTTACCTGATACGACTGAGCTTGAATAAAGTATAGTACATTTAGAACACCTTGATGAGTAACGTAGAGATGCGTTGGTTGCGAATCAGGCTCATAAAAATAGTGTTAAATCTGAATATGATAAAATGGTCAAACCTAGGGTTTTCTCTGAAGGGGAACTTGTCTTGCTTTGGGACCAAGATAAACAACCCTTGGGGGCAGGAAAATTCAAGGCTATGTAGTTAGGACCCTATATCGTGTCAAAGGTGTTAAGTAAGGGCACATATGAATTAGTAGATTATGATGGGAATAAGCTACCTGAGCCTAGAAATGGGCTCTACTTGAAGAAGTACTATGCTTAGGCTTAGCACTTTTTCTTGTATTTTTAGTGTATGTATTTTTATGTACATTAGGTTGTCAGTTTTGTTTTTTATATTTTCTGCTGGTTGTTGCAGATGTCTTCCGAAATGTATATAGGTTTCGCTGATGGCACCAGCCATCACACTTGTAACCTGGCTTTAGCAGCATGGGTTATCTATTCTCCCTCAGGACAGCTTGTTGCCGCGGGTGGCGCTTGTCTTGGTCCTGCTTCTAATAATGTTGCTGAGTATAGGGCTGTCATTGAGCTCCTATGGGATGCTTTGTCACGTGGCATCACCCAGCTTGAAGTCCGTTTGGATTCTCAGTTGGTAGTTTCCCAGCTCAATAGAGCTTATCAGGTACGAAATCCTATCTTGTTACGTCGGTTTATGCAAATTCGTTTATTGGAAAGACATTTTGAAGTTATTACTTTCAATCATATTCCACGAAACCAAAATTCATTGACTGATGCATATGCTAATTATATTTTGGATTGGCATCTCACACACATTTCATAAAAATACACAGCAAACATATAAAAAACACTTGTAAATAAGCCGACAACCAAACATCAATATATATATATGTAAAATATCTGTCTGTAGATAGATCGAGTCTGATCCGTAGATCCAGTCATATACAAAAAGTACAAAAATGTGGATCATAATCCATCAAAATGCCCTAGGTCTAAGTTGGACCGCCCTGGCCACTAGGACCACCTTGGTCCCTATGATCTCTATGCACCCTGGCTTCCTCAGCCTCCTCGGCCTCGGCAGCCTCCACCGCATCTCTATATACAAGTACTGCTCTAGCTACTCGCCTGAACAGACGTAGCCAAATCGGTGGAACCCCCACTACAAACTCCTGCATAGCTGTAGGTATATGCTCAATCCATATCGTAGGTACTCGTTGGGTTAGCCTGGCCAGCTTCCCCTCTAGTACCCGGATCAATCCTGGGTCTCCCCCTACAACCGGACGCATGAACATACGAGGGTTCCCTTCAGGGCGGACTGGTCCAATATCTGCATTTTGACACATGAATAGGATTAAGATTTGTACATATGTATATATTCTATCATTGGAAAATTCATAAAAATTTGAAAATGATAAAAAATTAAAAATTACTTACCCATCTCGCCCCATATTCCTCCTAAAGGGAGGACAAGGTCGGGGTCACCTCGGAAATCCATCCCGGCATATGGAAACTGCTTCAGCGCCGGCAGCTGTCGTTCCCACCATGTATAAAAGTCATCATCGTAAAGGCTGTGTACTATGTCTCCTCCTCCTTGACGGAGGAAGATGTCTCCCCACTGGCTCAGCCTTGGCTGACGTGGAGATCTGACCTGTAGTGGTATAGCAGGGCTCATGGTTGGTACTCTCTCAAAGAAGAACGCCACTAGTATGCTTGCATAGCCAAAATTCTTGTGTCTTCCCCTTTTACATTCGGATAGTTGTCTCTTCATGATGGGGAGAACTCCCGAGCACCAATCATAGAGAGCACCTCTAAAGCAGTCAACTGCCACCCTCATTTGATTCTTGGTGGCCATATGTAATCCTGTTGAACCTGCAAGTCTCACAAAGGTACTAGCTAATACCTAGAGTGTGAAATCTTGGATGTCTGCAATAAGAACGCTGCTGCCCTTCTTTTGCGTACCCGATGTACAGAATATGTCAACATATTTTTGGACACTCAAGGGGTCCCCGCCCCAGCCAGTGCCCTCTAAATTCATCGGTTCCCCCCGTTGTGACAGCCCGGTAATGAAATATATATCTTCCACGGTAAGCTCTAAGGTCTCACCTTGAAGATTGAACATCCCCATATCATGATCCCAGTAATTGACCATGAATTCCAGTAAGTGGACATTTGCCCGCATGGGCGATGTACAAAAGAATTTCAACAACCCACATGTCCTCAATGCTTGGATGGTGGGCGCGCTTTGGAGCGCCGCATGATCCATTATTTCATGCTCTCTTTCTCTCCACTCCAGCACCATATTTTTCCTGGCAAATACAAATAATTGAGTTCAGTATTCCATAATAAAATTTTGAAAATCTTGCATATTTTTAAAGCTTTGCCCCATCACGCAGCATTCGCGACTCTCCATTGGGGAAAGTCGCGAATCATTCGCGGCTATCTAGTTAGACAACCCGCGAATGAAACGCGTATTCGCGACTTTCATGCTTAGCAACCCGCAAATGCGCACTGATGTAGTTTGGGATGATGAGAAATACTGAATTCACCATTAAATTTAATATTTTTTTGGATCAAATTGACGAGTTTAGGGTGTAGAATTACCTGAAGCTGACGGATTCCAATTCTGACCGTTCAATTGTCCACGGTGATTAATCAAAGGTAGAGGGTAAACTTTCCTTTTTGGTTCAAAAAGTTCAAATGGTGAGAAATGTTTTAATTTTCAAGCTATTTATAGAAATAATATTTCATAAAGTGGGTCTTTTTATATAGTTTGAAATGTCAATTCACTAATATCACCCTTTTTGTGCCTTGGAACAGGTTTATCCACTTTTACAAAGTGTTGTTGCTTCTATAGGGTGGTTTTTGTTATTTCCAACACATGTTGGCATCTTATCACTCCACATTAACCTTAGTATTCAACATTTCTCCACGGACTATGGTATTCTAAGCCATTAGTCCCTTGCCTCTACCATTGTTCTTCCGTGGCTAGGGTCCTTATTTCATGAGTATCATCTTTATATGCCCTTGTAATCCTTTGGTACTCATATCGTCACTGTTTCAGGCCCAGGGGTTTCCTCATAGCTATTTTTCATCCCAAATAGAGCTTCTTATGAATCTCTTTTTACAAGCTATCCCTTTATAGGACTCCCCGCCCTTATGGAGTTTCTTTAGGCCCAAGTCTAATTCCTTCAAAACAGACTTGACTGCCGAGTTATCTCGTCCGTTCAAGCTCGTTAAGAATATGTGAACGGGCATCCGCATTGGTGGTAGGTTATCTCTTTCTCGGACCATGCGGAATAATACGAGAAAGGATCACTCTCTTTTCTTTTGAATTGAGAAGAGTATTCTCAGGTATAGGTTTATCACTTTTCCGGACCTGAGGGACTAAATCTACGGAAAAGGAACACCCAGTTTGAGCTTAGTTTTCTCTTTTTTGTGCTCTAGCCCCAAACATGAAAAAGATTCTGAGTGTACTTTGTGTCTTTGTCATGCTCGTTAAACACTTAAGAACAAAGCAACGAGTTTATTGTTGTAAGCCCCATTTCTCGTAACCAAATGGATCTTTTCGAGTGATCTTGCTTTCCTTCACACTCGTAAAACTCAAGCTATTTTATGTTGTTCTGGAAGGAGCATTGGGTAGGTGGTAATTTAACCTTTTTCGGACCTTCCTGACTAAGTACGAAAAAGGTTCACCTTTTCTTCTTTGGAAGCTAAGAGATTTCTTATGTGGTTTGTTTTATACTTTTTCGGCCTCAGGAGACTAAATTAGATGAAAAAGGACCCCCCTGGAGTCTTCTTTGGAGTTTTCAGACTCTCTAAATGTGAAAACACCGGCTGAGCATGTACTAGTTCGGGCTCATTAAATCCATGAATCAGTGACACTATCAAACATTATTTAACCATCTCTTCAAGCTTGTTAAAAAATGAAGAGGGAACTGAGTTTACTTTCCTGGACTCATTAAAATTTAACAGGGAAAGTAAGGAAGAATTTTTCTGTTGTTTTCAGTAATGGCAGCATGTCATCCTTGAACATAGCACTCTTTGTTTTTCGATATCCATGTTTCAGTGTCCACTTGTGTTCAACTATCACTTTGAGTTTCTTACTCCTCCTCTTGTCCATTATACCTGGGAAATCTGATCATGTCTCCTACATGACAGATAAGTCTAGTTGTTCTATCTATAAGTTATACATTGCCTTGGGTCATCTCTGTGTTGTGCTCACTGTTCAAGGACTCTACCCAATGTCTAATCTATAACATGATCCCATCATTGTTATATCTGTTATCTATTTGTGTCTCCCTTCTTTTTCCCAGTTCCTAATCACTCTTGTGATCCGTTGGAGGATCTGTTGCCTTCCTTATCACAGCATGGTTCCGTTTTCAGTACTTCCTAATGGCGAAGACCTAGAGTTTTGACGATCGTACCTCGGGATTCACTTTCATCATTGGTAAATTCCTTTTCTTTAGTTGTCAATTATCACCTATTGGTTGACAAACTGTTGAATCCTTTCCATGTTCAACTTCAGCTTACCCTTATTCACATGGCTTGGATTGTACTGGTTCTTTGGGATCCTTTATGAAGACCTTAGTTCACACTTATGGATTAAGTTGCGCAAGATTATGTTCTATCAATCTACATAGCTTCCAGATCTTTGAAGACTCATCATTATTGTATATTGTGGCTTCGAGCCACCTTTGTAATATACGTGGTTTTATACCCATATCATATGATGTACTCAAATATTGTAAAGGAGCTAGTGTTCCAGTAAATTGAACATAGCATCCTCAGATGTAACTTTGTATATGACATTACTATGTATTTGTTTCAGGTACTCTCTCTGCTCCATTGGATTTCTGAGTTTCTACAGAGCTAAAGATTATAATGTATTTCGGCCATCGTTTCCCTCTAACCTCACACATTAGGGGGCATCTGTTATACACCTGAATGGCACCTCTCCGTCCGAGTGCTAACATCCCTCAGGTTGGTACACAAAAGGACACTTATGGATAGAGGTTTTCCCAAAACACTATAGCTTGGCTTATGATGAAATACATTCCCTATATACCCAGCTGATTATTTTGTTATTTTACTATGTTGAGTTGTATTCGCGACTCTTCTTTTATACAACTCGCAAGTCATTCGCAAGTCCCGGTTGATGCAAGTCACGAATCTATGTATTCGCGGGTTGCCCTTATGATAAGTCGTGAATCATTCGCGGGTTGCTCTACTACATACCCGCGGATGTGTCTCTTAACATTTAAACATAAAACACGCACTAATTGGAGATTAGTTAACTCATTTAACTTAATTTCCTTAACTGCTACAACTTCCCCAACCTTCGAGAACTGCCTTATTTCACCCATATAAATACAGGCCTTGGGGAGGGTGTTGGATACATACACTTGGAGAGCAAAGTTATGTTGGTGGATTGTTGACAGAAGTCTTTGGAGCAGTGAAACTCAGAATCCTTTGGTTGCAGAGGAGTTCTTGTCTCAGACATTGGGTTGTAACCTTAAACTCTTTCCATTATTGATAATAAAGAGATTACTTCTTTCATATGTGTTTCATGTCTTGTGGTTTGATAAATGTTCATATTCCAGTATGATATGTGTTTTATCTAACCTGCTTATATGTACATGAATCATCTTGTATCTGGAAGAGTGTTTCTTGACAGGTGAAAGAGGAGCAATCTTGAAGACTTTGGAAGTGGAACAGAGAGGAAGAGGATAAGCAAGGATCGACCTTCGTTTAACAAGTAAGTCCTTCTAACCCTCCTATTTCCTATTATGCACTTTAGAAGTTAATTGTATGCAAGTAATTGAGTATGTTGGTAACCCCAGACCTATGGTTATTAGGTGCATAATCCTGTACAACACTTTCTAAGGTTAGAAATTTTTTCTTTGTCTTCATTAGTCAACTCTGCAACAACAATTTCTTCTAGGTACTGGTCATCCTTTTGAGACAATATAGTCTCTTCCTATGTCATGAAAGATTTCTTCCCGTGTCTTCTAGTAACATCACTATCAAAATATGCAAGTATTCTCTTTTGTTTATCTCCACAAGACCATGTCATCTTGTCCTTCAATCCCAGAACAAACTTCTAGCTTTGGTCCATGTCAATAATACATGGATATTCTCCTTCTTCTTCATTTACCCCTGGGATAACCTTACAAGTTTCATCATATGTTATTCCTGCAGATATACACAATTCATTAATTCGAGAATATTGAAATTTTTATCTCCCATTTACCCTCTTATCAACATATTATTTTGTTGGTCTGAACTCTCCCAAGATTTCATGAGACTTTCAGATAGTCCCTCTTCTGCACCATCTTTTCCTAAGATGATTTTATGTTCTACTTCACAACAACGAACATATTCTTCTGTCAATGGTCTAATTATGAACGTGTTTTTCTTTCACAAAGAATCCATCCTATGCTTCACAATATGCATAGACACATCATCTAAGTGTGCTTCAATACCTGCAGTCATACACCAATAATTAATTTCAAAAACACGAGACTCTGAAGTCCCTATTGATATTTTCGTTGGAATCCTCCTATTGTGTAGGTCTGAACACAACATCAATCTTTCACCATTACCCATTTCTTCAGACTTCATGACAGTCCAAGGTGACTCTTTAACTCTCTCCTTCATCAGAATACAATTTTGATTCTTCCTTGTAGAAATGTATTTGTACATTTCTTTTTCTTCCTTCATCTTCAGATCATCTTCAATTGTCTATGTTTCTCCATCAAGCAACTCATCAATGAGTTCCTTTTCTTGTAATAATTCAGATCTGTCTTCATTTGATAGACTTTCTTCATCATATTTGACTTCATCAAGTTTTAAGATAGTTTCAAAAGACTGCCCATCATCTGCAACAAAACCTGGAATCACCGACAAATCATTAACCTCAAAAACATAAGACCTTTTGGTCTCATACAACCTCACAATAATCTCTTCCATAAGTTGATCTGTGCTCTTTACAGAATTCATGAGACTCTCAATTGGTCTCTCTTTTTCAACTTCATCATCCTCTCCAATAAAATTACCATGTTCAAGTTCACATTATGAAACCTCCACCTCAGATTCAACTTCTCTAAGTTCTTTCTTCAATCTAGTAAACATATTTTGTTGTAGCTTCACCTGTAATGAATACCATCTTACGTCTCTTTTCATGACCCAACCATACCTCTTGTTCTCTTCTTTAGCAGCTTGCATATGCTTCTCAAAGCACAAATGTCTCTTTCTAACTCTAGCAATTCTGTGTTACATTCTTCTTGTCTCACTTTCTTCTTTTTTCTTCTGTTGTGGCTTTTCTATGAAACCCTGTAATGACCTTCAATAGTCATTGTTTTTGTCTCCTTCTCCTCTTTTGTGAACTTCATCATGTTCGCTTGTCGACTGTAACTAAGCCTTCACCTTCAACAAGTCTCCATACTTGTTTGTTATACCTCAATAAGCTATCTCTCCTTGAGATTATCCTTTTGGTATCTCTAGTCCTCTCACTAGAACATTTTAAGCATATCCTTTGCTCTTCTTGGATTCTGCAAGTCCACTCCTCCTTTGAGAACATGCACTGGTCCTCTCTTGTCCAACCTCTATTCGATTTCGTAGGTTCTACCACTTCTTCCTCTTTCTTCTTCTCAAGAACTTCTCTGTTCTTTGCTACGGTCAAATCTTTCCTAATAACCAGAGTCAAAATACAAACGTCAATCAATCCATGCCTTCAGATTTTTCACCTATACAGTTGGCTGAAAATATCTCCACTACTATCTTCAAAAGATCTTCTTCTTCAGGAACAAACTTGTTCTCTCACAGTTATCCAAGACACCTGTTATGTCTTGTAGATGTTGGCAATAAGCATTTATAATTGCTGGAAAATCTCCTGTTGCAGATTTGAAGTAAAGGTTATCAGGCCTAGTTGATGCCTTTCTTATTTGGGGCTAAGAATATGATTTCTGGGCATCCACAACTAGGAAAACCCATCTAAAATATGTGCACTCAATTAACAAAGAATGTGCAATTTGTGGAAGGCAAAGAACAGCTCAGATCATTCAGGAACTTTTCCTCCAAAGCTCTTGAAGCACTTGAAGTTTGTATTATGGTAGAATAGTCTCCAGTTTAGTCTGTTGGCTGGAATAAATGCATTGAGTGCTGGTCAAGTGCATTAAGTGCTAGAAGTTGGAAGTTTGACATCATTTTATTTATAGGTGGAAGTTATCTTTTGTATACAAACTCAACAAGGGTTTAGTTGGTCTTTAAGGTGGGCAGGCTTCAACTCGTCCAATTCATGTTGGATTCATTTTATTCTCGATACAACCAATGAGCCAAACTAATTTTTGTTTATCTGTGTTCTGAGCTGGTGTGTTGGCTAACTTGCTCCCATGTTGTCTGAGAATGCAACTTTTCTCTATGTTTTAAGCTTTGCTGCAGCCTGTTGTTAAATAGGTGCCTTAGTTCAATTCAGATGTGGATATTCACTGGATGAAAGGAGAGAAATGATTTCAACTTTCAGCTAAAATGGTTTCCTTAACAATACACTGATACAGGCATGCCAACGAAATTAAAATTATTTTTGAAGCTGTAGCCTATTTCTTTTGTCTACTTTTCAGGTAGACTTCCAAAGTTTTAATAAAATTAAATGGCTTTTGATGATATTTGAAAGACATTTACTTAACCTATACTAGTTATAACCACAACCTTTTTATTTGATTATTTCTTGTTCACCTGTTTCTAGAAAAATACCATTTGATTAGTACTTTTCACTGAATGACATGTTAATTTTTGAATTATATGGAGTTGGATTTACCACTTTTATATCCAGTATATGATTTTCTGTTTAAAATATATTATATATATCTTACCAATTTTGGGTATTTGTCTTGCAACAGTATGAATGCCTCGTGGAAGGCTGCGGAACAAAGTTCAACACTGATAGAGCTAGACATCGACATTTGGTGGATAAGCACAAGTTTCCTATGTCATTTGAATTCCATAAAAGGAGACATCCTTCAAAGCGACAGCGGCAGCCACAACGATTACGAGCTCGGCATTCTTCTATTACTGGAGAAACTCCACTTGACAAAGAGAACATGGAAGTTGAAAAGAATATTGATGCTTTGGCATCTGCTATATCAAACTTAACCACAGAAGATAATACCCCTGCCGTCACTTTTGGCCGCCGTCATAATCGGGCTTTTGGATTTGTCCCTCGCTCACTGCACAAGAAAACATCATAATATTTCAATCCACCAATTTTGGTCAAGTTTGGGATTTCAAATTATGGGGTAATGTAATGTATGCACATTGAAGGAATTGTGAGCCAAGTATGTTTAAGCTTGCATTCATAATTTTGTAGTCCAAGGAAACCCAAATTTATATAAATTATTTTCATATCAGCATCCCCAATTAATATCCTGGTATGGAAATAATTCAAGTGTTAAATTCTCTATATTTAGTGTTGAAGTTGCATGTTTATGTTAATAAAACAACTGCATTAGTAAATATTTTATAGAGATGTATATCTTCAAGTTTGGATAAGCAAGTCTACTTCAAAGCTTTTAGATATTGCCATTATTCATCATTATAACCTATACTACAATCCATTAATTAGTTGGGTGGCATGTTGCATAAAAGCTGTAGAACAGTTGACATGGATATATCGAAAAAGTTTTGAACACTACACTATAGTTTCATGTTGTACTTCTACCCCCCTATGCCGTACCCATACCTCTGTACCCACATCTTAAATTCTTAATGACCTCCTGTACAAAGGAAAATCGATGTATCCCCACACCCATAGTTCAAAAGACTTTCATCCTAATCGTACCCACCCCTGCATCTATAGTTAAAAAACTCTAACTCTAATCATACATACATAGCTCTAAACATACATGCATTCTGGCCTATTGGCTTGCTGCATAACTCTAATCTGGATTACAATCTTTTCTATCCCCTTGATTGTACTAGTTTTTACTGATTATACTAGCTTTCCCTTCTAGTCCTTGTAAGGGAACTATTGATTGTACTGTAACTAGATAAGATAACTACAGTAAAACACCTTTCCATCTCCATTTTTTTACTCAGCTCTTGTTTTGAATCTTTACTTTGCTCGTTGGTAATGATTTTATTGTAAATCATTATAGTTGATTTACATTGCTTGATATCATTTCATTGTAAATATTTTGTGGTTCTTTGTTTATAAGAAAAATGTTTGACAGGAATCTGACATCTTTTTTTCAACATGCATGTCCAACTAGGCATACTAATGGATTAAAATATTTCTATTGTTGTAAATTTAATTTCATCCACTTAGTGAAGTTCCTTTTACTGTTAATGTAATTTCACTTCTACAAGTGAAATGCTATATCTATAATGCAGAGACCTTTCCTTCACTATCATCATCGATTACATTTATTGGTCAAGTTGTATTCAGTATACAGAATTTATTTCAAGTGTAATTATTCGTGCGCTCTGGTGCTTTCTGATTCTGAAAGGATTTGAATAAAACAAAGATTGCAGAAGGAATCCGAGTCTCCATGAGACCAGACTAACCATTTTTTTTAATTTCATATCCAAGATGACTGGAAGCGAACGAATTTATGCACTTCTGTGGTCAAATTTATAAAAAAAGGCTGAAGATGTAGATATTGATATTTTTATGTGATGCGTCAATCTGAACAGCTTAGTGCAACTTATATAAATCGGTCTTGAATTGATTTTATAATAATTTTAAGTCCAATTACTTGGATGCTAGATATGGTAGTTTAGAGCGATACAAATTCTCTATGGTATTCAAAATTTGTGAAAGACTTGTCAGATAATCAAACAAAGAAAATGTCAAAGTTCTAAATATATTATTTATTATAATCACCAACTTTTTCTCAGTAACAAGCATCAAGTGCCTGTGTTAGAAAGAATGGATACAAACCAGATTTCATTCGGAGTCATCTAGTCCTAACCTCAATTTTTCATGACAAGCAGTTAGTGGCTTAGGAAGGGGGTCACGTCAGGGGGATATGCTTCTACAAGCATGCAATAGGTGATTACATGAGAGATACTCCAATTGCACAAGAAAGAGGAGAATCTTCTTAAAAATAGGAGCAGTATTCTAATCCCAAATGGGACAATGGCTGCAGTCTTTTACTACTTTTTATTATTCAAGTCCCAAATGGGACAATGGCTGCAGTCTTTTACTACTTGTTTTTATTCTAGTCCCAAATGGGACAATGGCTGCAGTATTTACTACTTTTTATGATTCTCATTCAGCGCTTGGAACATATGCATTCTTTTAAATCTTTTTTAAATTCTGCTGTGTTTTTTCTCTTGAAAGAAGTGGCATACGCTTAACAGGAAATCCCTGAGACCTGAATCATGCTAAAAGCTCCAAATTTTGTTTTTTAGTTTAGAAAGCTAGGAAGCTCCCTTGTAATGTGACCCGGCTTTATTTCAAAGGCAAGTATGGTGCAACAAGAGTGAAACAATTAGTTGGAAAATTAATATCTAAGAATTGAACTTAATGAATGAAAAAATGGAAAATTAACATAACCAGCTTTATTTCAAAGGCAAGTATGGTGCAAGAATACTGAAACAATTAGTTGGAAAATTAATATCAAAGAATTGAACTTAATGAATGGAAAAAATGGAAAATTAACATAAATTATTTTACGAGCTCATTGCTGGCAGAATAGATCAAAATGAAAAATGAAAGGCGAGGCTTTTAATTCCTACCACATTGCTCCAAAATGGAGATATTTCTAAAAGAATGATGCTCATATTTCAAAATAAAAAAATCACACAAATAAGACTCATGATAGATTATTTAGAAGGGTAGCGCTGTGCTACTATTAATATCCCAATTCCATAGTTTTTGAAGGCATTTTCATTTCCAAATGGATTAGAATCCCAATTCCATAGTTTTCGGAGGCGTTTTCCTTTCATAATGGATTAATCCCAATTCCATAGTTTTTAAAGGCATTTTCCTTTCAGAAGTGGTTCCTTTCAAAATGTCTGAGCCATTCTCTAGACAAATAATACTCATTTGACCACATGTTTATCTTTGTTCTATGGATTTATATCGTGAGAATTATTTTTGTCGCATCTATACATTGGGTCATTATTCTTGGCCTTGCACAATTGATTAATTAGGGTGGCACCCTATTTGGGGGGGTTTCACAACCAATTTTTTTAATATATTGGGGTTTTATTACCATCTTGTTCTTGTGATGATTTTTTTTTTTTTAACAAGAATGGTTGAAGAACTTTTTATAAAAAATGGTTAATAAAGTGTTACACTAGACTGGACACAGACTGCTCCTAGAGGGAGACTAAATCCATGCCTCCTTTCGCTTCCTTTTCTATTATATTTTTTCATCATCATTTCCTATTCTATAAGTGTTGTAACTCCTTATAAACTGCCTGCCCAAGCAGGAGGATACAAAAGCAGAACATGTAAATGATGAAAATGACAGGTTCACTATTAAGGGATCCAGTTTCTCTCATAATCTTGTTGATCACATAACAGGTTTCCACAATCTAGTTCCACTCCCTTATTGGTCATACTATCTGCTTGTTTATTATTTTCTCTCAAAACATGAAGGAAGTTGATGGCTTTGTAATCATTTACCATGCATTTTAATAGATGATGAGTCTTGGTGACTGGATTCTTTTGATTCCTTGCTAGTTTCTTCGCTTCTCCAATGACCATGCATGAGTCACCGAAGACCACCAGTTCCTCAATGCCATCTTTCCTTTGCCAACTCCAGTCATTTTATTAATGCTAACCATTCTGCCCCATTGTTAGTCTTCCTGCCGATTCCCCAAGCGTACACTTTCAGCTTGATTCCTTCAAAATTGAAATAAACTCCCCTCACTCTTGCCATCCCCGGATTACCTTTCGAGGCACCGTCAAAGAACAAAAAACTGCAACCCAGTTTCTTCCACCAGCATTTGAACTCTTTCGAATTCATTCTTATTTGCCAAGATTGCAAAATTGAATTTTTTTTGGGTTGAGTCCATGGTCGATGTGGCGGGAGAATTAGCAATTTGGAGACCCAATCTCTTTCTTCTGCTATCAATGGTTCCTTGTTGATGCTGTGCATACCCCTCATGAACAAAAATTCCGCCCAAAGAGCTTTTGCAGCTGCTACAACTTTGCCCGAACTGTTTTTCCCCCCCTCGAAGATCTCTTTGTTTCTCGCTCTCCATATCTTCCAACAGATATATCTTGGAAGAACTTCCCAAGCCCTCACAAAGTCCGGTTTGTTGAGAAGTGATCCTTGGTAGTAGTCCTTCCAACACGCAAATAAATTGTCCCAATTTGTTGGCAATGTCAATTCGAATTGCAGATCTTTGTAAGCTTGGTGCCTTGGAAAATTTGCATTCTAAAAAAAGGTGTTCTAGAGATTCCTCTGACTCTTTGCAGAGAATACATCTCAGCGGGCCTTCCATTCTTCTTTTTCTTAGATTCTCTGCTGTTAGTGTTTTGCGGTGGGCTAGTATTCAGAAGAACACGGTAATTTTGGGCAGACCGTCTTTGTTCCAAATCTTCTTCCATTTCCTGTCGTTGTTGTAGCTGTTGTAATCCACGTCCACTGCTTTGTAACCATCCTTCATCGTATAGCACCATGTTCTTCCCCAGCAGCGTCCATCCTTCAACGCGCGGTGGATAGGGGTTGGCATCACCGTAATGAGAGCGTGATATTCAACATTGAGTTGGTCAATCTCCAAATCGAGCCAACCATCCCACCTCTCGTTGATCGTCCAAGCAGAGAGGTCATAGATGGCATCGATATTCATACTGTCTAGTCTCTGCTCCAAAATTTGGGAATGACTGCACTAACACGGCTGGGGAAACGATTGCATAATGATTAGACCAAATTTTAATATCCTTCTCGTTGCCTAGTGTCCATTTCAATTGCTCAGTTAGAATATGTGCAATGTTTTTACATAGCTCCCATATCGACGAGCCTTTCCTGTCCATGTTTATGTTGTCCAGACATCTCTTTTTGGTTACTCATGCATTTGTTTTGGATGATTTCCTTCCACCACACTCATTTTCCTATTACAATTCTCCATAGAATTTTAGCTCCAAGAGCTAAGTTCATTTTGCTTGGATCACATATTCCATCTCCTCAATAGATCTTTGGTTTGCAAACAGTTTCCCAATTTACCAAATTAATTTTTTTTAACGATGTCTAATTTGCCTCCTTGCCACATAAATCTTATGATTTCTCTTGTAAAGTCTTTCATAATTTTTTTGGAGCAAGAGTAAATGGGGTAGGCAGAAAGGACGGAATTGATAAGGGTGAGATTTCCAGCTAGATTTAGCCACCTTGTCCCCCATGAGTTGATTTTGTTCTTGGTCTGGTCTATCATCCTTTGCCAGTCAACAACCCTTTTTGCCCTTTGAAGATTGGGATCCCAAGGTAATTGAAGGAATTCCAAGTTGCATTTCCTTTGAATCCAAGGGTTCTTGCTATCTTTTCCAATGTTCCTGGGGGGCAGTTCTAGTCGTAAACTTTGGACTTGGTTGAATTTACTTTGCCATCAGTTGCTTTGAGGAAAGTAGACATGGTTGATTTGAATCTCCTTGCAATTGTGATAGATGATCCTCCTAGCAGAATGGTGTCATCAACAAACTACGCATGGTTGGCAGCTTTCACTCCTTTGGCTTTCTTCAAACCTTTTAAATCTCCAGATTCCTGCAAATATTGTAGCTTTCTACTTATAGCTTCAACCACCAGGAGGTAGAGGAATGGGGACATCGGAAAGCCTTGCCGAAACCCCCTGGTTATCTGAAAGAATTTGAAACGTCTACCATTTACTAATGGCGCGATCCACGGCCTGCTTATACATGCTTTTACCCATTTTACAAATCTTTTGGAAAATCCAAACTTAGACATGATTTCAAAAAGAAAAAAGTGATTTACTCTATCAAATGCATTTGCCATGTCCAGTTTAATGGCCATGCCTTGTTGCTTCCTTTCCACGTTGGAGTGTATTGATTTTTGGACATTGATGATGTTGTCTAGAATCTGGAGCCCTACTACAAAACCTCCTTGCGAATATGAGATGAGACAACCCATGATGCTTTTCATTCTCGTAGCTAAGATTTTTGACAGGATTTTGTAAGAAGTATTGCATAAAGAGATTGGTCTGAATCTATCAAGCATTAGAGGACTCTTTTCTTTTGGAGTCAAAGCCAGGAAGGATGAGTTAGTTGCCCCACCAATCTTATTTTTTTATTATTATCCAATTTAGCATTTTTTTGAGATCTTCTTTTATTATATCCCAGGCCGCTTTGTAAAAATTAATTGTGAAACCGTCTGGCCTCGGTGCTTTATCAACATGGAGTGACCACATTAAATTTCTTATCTCGTATTCCATGATGGATTTCGCCAACTCCCTATTCTCTGCATCTTTTATGAGCAAGGGTATATCGTGGAGTAAATCCACTTGTGCTTTCGGATCTGTCTCACCCGTGTCTGCATATAGCTCTTGATAATGACTGTAGGCGTGGTCCTTCAGTTCTTCTTGCCTAGTTATCTTGTTTCCATGGTGATCTTTCAGCTCCTTGATGACATTGTAACTTTGTTGGATCTTGGTTTGCTTGTGAAAGTACTTAGTGTTGTTGTCTTCCCCTTTCAACCACGTCTGCCTGGATTTTATTCTCCATCCCTCTTCTATCTATCTATCTTGCAGCATTTAGAATTCTGATGTTTAGCTCTTTCTCCTACTTCAGATGCATTGGAGTCACCTCTTCCACTTCCATTTTGGATTGCATAGCAGCTAATTCACTTTGTAGTTTGAGTCTTTGCTTGTTTGGATTCTCGAAGTCTTCCTTCACCCATTTCTTTAAAGCAGCTCTCACTGTTCTTAGTTTTGATTCCCAAATGTAACTAGGGGATCCATAGTGTTGGAGATTCCACTCCCTTTGGATTAACTCCATAATTTTAGTATCATGCAACCAGATTAGGTTGAATCTGAATGGAATGGCCCAGAGATTGACTGGAGGGGATAAGATCATAGCTATTGGTTTGTGGTATGACACTGCTGAAGGGAGAGCAAGAGAGGTAGGGAATATGTCTTTCTACAAGAAGGTGGAGCTTATCAGACATCTGTCCAGCCTTGCCGTTACGTGCCCTATTCCAGTCCTTCTATTGCTCCAAGTGTACTTTTCGTTCCTCAATGGGATGTCCAGCAGATCTAGATCCACCATCAAGTCCTCCATCTTCTCACCAAAAGGGTCCCTGACCTTTGTTCCTCCTCGTTTCTCAAATTGTGACTTAGTGGTATTAAAGTCCCCAACAATAATGAGATCTTTTCCACACAGCTCCTCCTTTAGTTTGTTGAGATCTTCCCAAAATGTTGTCTTGTCCTTGTAGTGTGTTGACCCGTATACATTACAGATGTATAACGAGATTAGGTCCTCCTTTTTCTAATTTTCTTTCAATAACCAGTGATGGCTTTCCCTGGTTGATTTGACCAAGAATTTTCCTGAGATTATGGTGGCTATTCTCCCAGATGCTCCTTTGGAGCTTATGGCTTTTCCTTTCTTGTTTTTCTGGAAACGACATGAAAGATCCATAGCCTCCACATCTTGCATTTTTGTCTCTTGGAGAAGCAGTATGTCTGGCCTCTCAGATTTGATTATCTCCTTTATTGCTTCTACTTTGCTTAAAACTCCCAGACCCCTGCAGTTCCAAGAGACGGTTTTCAACATTTCTTTACTGATTGAGATCCTGCTCAAGATCTACCATCTATTCTTGCCCCTCCTAGATTTTTAGGGTGCTGGAGGAGTTATGTTTCCTCAAGACTTCTCTGCATCCCTAACTCCATCTCTCTTTTTGCTTCTTTCTCTCTTAGGCATCTTTGCGACTTCCTTCCTTTTGTAATTGGCTGCAAAGCCACTTCGTGCGATTCTTGTGATCCTTGTGAAGGCAACCGTTATGGAGAGTAACCCTGCGGCGTGACTCTGCTATGTTTTACCATCTCTACCTAGGTTCCCCCTGGTGTTGTAGACCCTTCTAGAGCTTTTTCGTTCCTTTCATTTTTGGGAGACCGAGGAGGGACACTCTTGGCTACATGGGCTTCCTCTTCTTTTGTTTCAACTATTGTTATTTCCAAAGGGGGGATTTCTCCCTCTTCCATAAGCAGTGCCTTGAATTGGTTATTGGTCGAGACTTCTTTTGCTTCTTTGGGATTTTCCTTGCTTATCTTTTGTTGCATCTCACTTGTTACTGGAGGAGTTTTTCTTCCCCTTTTTGATTGCTGCCAACCTTCCTCTTGATTTTTTTCTGATATTTCTTGAACCACCTTTGGACATTTTTTGACAAAGTGTCCATACTCGTGACACTTCTTGCACTTGAACGGTAGCTGCTTGTAATCTATCTTTTTCATGTGTTCCCATCCGTCCATGAATAAGTTTATGACCTCTGGCAGGCCTTTCTCCAGATCTACTTCAACGCAGATCCTTAAACAAGAAAACAAAGAGCCCTTTGGTTCAGCTTTGTCAATGTAATTACCGAGAGAGTTCCCTATTGCTTGTAGCGTTTCATCATTCCAGCAGTGCAGGGGCAGGCGTGAGAGGCGGACCCAAACCGGGGCCGCCGATGACACATACTTTTTAGGAACGAATGATATGCTCCATCGATTTAGATATAAACCACGAGGACCCATGAAATAGGGATTGTTCCTAAAGATAATTGTCATCTTTGCTTTCAAATAAGAAGGAGACGAATCCCTTTCCGCAGAAGCAGTGTTGCAACCCCCCAGATATCAAGGGCATTCAGTTCTTATTTATCCAGACCTCCATAGTCTTTGGTGAAGGTCAGATTCCAGTGAACTGACCTATCCAACCTTTCTCACTCAATGCTAAGGCTTTTAATCTTGAAGTTGTTGACGTGATCTAGATTCTAGGAGTGTCTGCTCACTTCACGAAGTTAAAATCGTTGTATTCTGGGATGGACGAAGGTGGGGTAGAAGTGGTATCCACCAAAGCCTTGAAAGCTTCATCTAAGATTCTTTGACGCTCCTCCGGGCTTAGATCCGGGGGTGGATCCATTCCTACAGCTTCACTAGTAGATCCCAAAGCCTACTCAGTTGATGATCATGCTGCGGATCTGATCGAGATTTCAAAAATCAGGTTGCGTGTAGTTTTATTTTTTTAATAAAACTTTGACTGAGCCGACTTTGTGTTTGACTGAGCTGACTTATAATTTTCATTGGGTCGACTTCAAAAGTTAATATCTCATCAACCATGAGGAACCACGTGACGTGCCACATACCGTTGGAAAGGGCATGACGAGGGCAATCATCTTATGAGGGTCTTGCTTTCATTGACAAGATCCTTTACTCATATTTTCTTCAATTTGTGCAGGCCATCATGAAATGACTTGAATTCTTCTTGATGGCTTCTTCACGAACTTTTAAGGCTGCTCTCGGGTCTTCAGTATCATAAGCTGGGTGGTGGCATCAATGACATCATGACCATGTTGGCATCAATGACAATTTCATCAACAGTATCCACCAAAGCCTTGAAAGCTTCATCTAAGATTCTTCGACGCTCCTCCGGGCTTAGATCCGGGGGTGGATCCATTCCTACAGCTTCATTGGTAGATCCCAAAGCCTACTCAGTTGATGATCATGCTGCGGATCTGATCAAGATTTCAAAAATCAGGTTGCGTGTAGCAACAGATCCCAAAAACCAAGCAGCGCTGGCTTCCCCACAGATCACTGGCAAATCTGATGCTGGGCCATAGACCACAGGATCGGTCCTGCTACACGATCAGATTTGCATGCACAAGACCGATGTTGGTCTCAGGCTTCGACTATGTTCAATCGTATCCTCATGATGAAAAAAATCTTACAACATAAAATTTTGAAAATTTTACAAAGGAGTTTTTACATTTAAACATAATGGTAATTATTTATTTTAGAAAGAGAAATGGCTTAAATTATATATAATAAATGATAGAAATTTAGCTTACAGTTAAGTTGATTTCATGTTTTTTCAAAAAAATGATTTGCTAACTTTAACTTCCTTTTTTTTCATTTGGTTCATGGCATCGAAGATCAGTGCTCGCTACATCTACAAAAAAATTCTTGGTATTTCGTGAGGAATGTGGGAAGGCTAGATATTATCGCTAGAAAGGTGGCTCAACAAGAGAAAAACATGCCCATTTAAGAGTTCAACATGTCACTTACAAGGACTAAACCTGTGTGGGGAGGGCAACAATCATTCCTCTCAAACACCCAAGCTATTGAAAGTTTTTGGTGTTCAAACCTAGCCCGGTTTTAAGTTAAATTTATGGAGAATTTAATGCCCAATCCAGGTTTAATGAGTGTTGTAAATTTCACAAAAAATTCAGACTTTAAAACACTCTATGAACATCACATTAACATGCAACAAATTAAATAATGCTTGTAGACCATGAAATTTAGACTCATTTTTTTGGAAAATCGCCCAGGCAAAGCTTAGAATGAGAACACCTATTTGAGAGGGGAGGAAAATTTTATTTCTTTCAAATTCAAAATTTACAGCAATCAAATCAACTTATCTCAACAAATCTTAGTCTCGAAAATTGTGCACCAGTTAGCCTTGTTTTTTGTGCTCAGACCACTTCGAAATTTGTGTTGGAATTTAATGCTGGGCAATATTGCATTGTAAGAAATCAGTCCTCGAAATTCATGCTTCTGTCTGGACTTGGTCTTGGGGATTGTACTTGTTGTTTCAGTGTCCTCGATTTTTGTGCTATGCTTAGAAAACCATGAAATTTAGACTCATTTTTTTGGAAAATTGCCTAGGCAAAGCTTAGAATGAGAACACCTGTTTGAGAGGGGAGGAAAATTTTATTTCTTTCAAATTCAAAATTTACAGTGATCAAATCAACTTATCTCAACAAATCTTAGTCTCGAAAATTGTGCACCAATTAGCCTTGATTTTTGTGCTTAGACCACTTCGAAATTTTTGTTGGAATTTAATGCTGCGCAATATTGCATTGTACGAAATCAGTCCTCAAAATTCATGCTTCTGTCTGGACTTGGTCTTGGGGATTGTTCCTGTTGTTTCAGTGTCCTCGATTTTTGTGCCATGCTTAGAAAACCGTGTCACCTTGCTGATGTATGGATTCACTTTTGTTGTATGGTAAACCTTCATTAATGACTGTATAGACTCATTTAATGCGCCTGGAACCTCGAACTGTGTTCCCAAATTTCACTCCTTCGGATTTGTCTTAATTTATTGTTGTTGTACGGAAATTTTCTTGGGATGCATGCCAAGTCTCTTCCTCTCTACTGCATTCTCCTTCTTATCTCCAGAATTCAATGGCTCTCTCTCAAAAACTCAATCAAGTGAATGAAATGTCTTTCTATTTCCTTTTTGTTTGGATGCTTGTGGTGAATGAAGGGTCATCTAATAGAAGGACCTGAAATGAATTAGATGTGTGGATGAGAATTAATGCATTTTTAATTCTCATAAAAATTAATTTCACTCACCTTACTTAAATTTATCAAAAGTCACATTAATCTCTAAAGTGGAATTAAATGCTTATCACAAGTCATTTAATGCAAGGGTTACTTTATTTCCCCATTTCCTAGTGACTTAGGAAAAATCACTTAGGGGAACAACTTCCAAGGCACAAAACTTCAACACTCCCTCTTACCAAGAAAGTTGTTCTTTACCACTCCCAACTTGTCCCTAAAGAAGACAAACTTGCCCCACCCCAAGGATTTTGTGAGAATGTCTGCTACTTGCTCATCAGTGGATATGTACCGTAACTTAAGAGATCCTCTCTGAACATGATATGGGATGGAATGGTATCTGATCTCTATGTGCTTGGACTTGTCATGGAACATTGGATTCTCAGAGAGCTGAATGAAATTCTGATTGTTATAGTAAATCACCATAGGCCTATGCTCCTGATCAAACAAATCTACCAAGAACTTGTGAAGCCACAGTGCCTCACAACTAGCCTGACTGACTGCCATGTACTCGACCTCAAAATGATTCAAAGGAATGGACTTTTTCTTCTGAATGAACCACAACATTGCTGCCGAGCCCAAATTGAAGCAACAACCGGAATTTCTCTTCCGGTCCGTCACACTACTTGCCCAATCTGAAACCGTGTAGCCAACCAAAATAACCACTCAATATACTATAGTCCAGACCATAATCCACTATCCCTACAAGGTATCTCAACACATGTTTTGCTGCTACCCAGTGCACTCTCCTAGGCTCTACCATGAACTGACTGAGAGTGTTCACCGCAAAATAAAAGTTTGTCCTAGTGTTGACTAGATACATTAGTGAACCAATGAGCTGACGATATAAATTAGGATCCACCAACTCTCCCTCAAAAGCATGAAGCTTCTTCCAATTGTTGATCATTGGTGTGGCCATCGACCTGTAGTCCTCCATCCGAAATCTCCTCAATGTTATATTTTCTTAAGATTATAGCAATATATATTAATTGCATTTATCAATAGGATCACTAGAAGATAGACAAAGCACAGAACAATAACACAAGTATTTTTCACCTGGGAAACCCAAATGGGAGAAAACCCAACAACCTTCGTCTAGAGATAATAAATATGAGATCAGAGTACAATGAAGAAAGAACAAAAAAATATGGAAATGCTTTTCAAAGATTGAAACTCTGAAAATAGTCTTCTCCTGTAGTGTATGAGAACTTCTCTTAGTTGCTGTGTAGCTGCACTCTCTCCCAGAAAACTGCGTACTTCACTTGTGCTGCTATGTGTCAAAATGAGGAGGGGTGCCTCCTATTTATATTGTTTTCCCACTAAAAATTTAATGGGGCCGACTTCACTTGGTGGAGCAATATAATTTTATATTTTATAATTTTATTTTATTTCTTTTATTGCTGGCTTTTCACTCCAAGGTTTATATTGTTCTTTCTAGGGTTGTTTTGAATGATTACAACAAGTTCAACTCCCGAAGGAGGACAATAAGAATAGCTTCCAAATTTTCACAAACTCCAACACTCCCTCTCAACAAGGAATATATTCTTCGGTCTTCATCAACATCAGGATCATTTGGGTTTCATCTGTACATCTATAATGTCTCCATCATTTCTAAACGTACTGAAGGTTGTCTTTATGAATTTGTTCTATCCGGATGTCTGAGAGATAATCTTTTGCTACCTATCTATCTCTATTGACGATGGAATACTTCCATGCTTGGATAGAGATCCTAGATAAGCAAGTGTGTATGACCATCTACTACATGTTCGTCTCATCTACTGATGGTGTACTCCCATACCTGGTTGAGAACCTGAATGAGTAAATGTGCATGACCATCTACTGCTTGTTCGTCTCATCTGTTGATGGGTTACTCCCATACCTGGTTGAGAACCTGAACAAGTAAATGTGCATGAGCATCTACTTCCTGTTTGTCTCATCTTCCGATGGGTTACTCCCATACCTCGCTGAGAACCTGAAAAAGTAGATGTGCACGACCATATACTGCATGTTTATCTCATCTGCCGATGGGTTACTCCCATACTTGGCTGAGACCCTGAACGAGTAGAGGTGTCTGTGCAATCACACGACCATCTTCTACCTGTTTGGCTCATCTGCTGATGGGATTTCTCCCATACCTGGCTGAGCACCTAGAAAAATAGAGGCACCTGTGTGAACCCGACCACCTACTACCTGTCCGTCTCATCTGCCGATGGGATTTCTCCCATACCTGGATGAGAACCTGGACGAGCAGAGGTACCTGGGAAAAAGTATGGTAAATGTCTCTTAGTCATCTCTCCCTCTCAAGGAGGGATACTTTCTCTTCTACTCCAAGTCTTCAGCGAAAGTATTCAAGCTTCATCATGGGAAGAGGCTTGGTGTGAACATCTGCAGTCTGGTCGTTTGTCAAAATATAATGGATCTCGACTGCACCTTTCTACACCATATCATGTATGAGGTGATACCAAATCTCTGTGTGCTTCGACTTGGCGTGAAATACATGATTCACTGACATTGTTGATCCTAGATTTGTTATCACTTTTGGCAGTTAAATTACTCATTTAAACATATGTTTTGTTATCTTTTTACATATTTTATGTCACGCAGATCATTATTCATCCCAGGTATGTATGAATTTAAGGTTTATATAAAATCCATTTATTATTATCATTTTATGATTTTATTGATTCAAATTGACATTATTGAAGCGCATTTTATATATTAATTGATTTGTATATTTGTTTGCAGGTTATATAATCTTTTGGATAAATTAACAACAAACACGCATTGAGCTTGCCATGCGCACAACATGTCCAGCTCGCTGTGCGAAACTCCTTGGGAGGTTTCCAAGCATTTAAATATTATTACTGTAGACCATAGTCCTTAAGTGCACCAACAAATAGACATCGCATTCGTCCTAGATCTGCGCCCAGCATATCCAGCTCACAGGCCATCTCGTTGTTCAGCTTTCCGTCCAGATCGCTAACCAGACTGAGCACTGTTGAGAATTGATTCCAGGCATTAAAACGTTGAAATATCCTGCAAACTGTTTACTGTCCATGCGTTCGGATGATGGAGAACCCGCTTCTAGATGATCTACCATCACGCCGCCCCTGCCCGACACCTCACCAATAGTCCACGCGTTGGGTTGATGCATTTAACCCATGTTCTAGAGGACTCGTCCATGTGCTCTCCTCTGTCCAACACTAGCCCACCTATGTACTAAGGAAGGAGATGTGCGCCACATCACGCACGCTGAAGAGAACCAACCATTATGGAGAGGGAGCCTGTGCGTTACACCATCCAATGAAGAGAGCCGACGCACACTGAAGGAGGAAGATCCTGTGCATTGGAGTTTTATCAGTTAAACGCCTTTATGGATTGACTAAATTTAGAGAGCAGTCGACCACTAAAGGGTCGACTTGCTCATTCCTGTAAATGTTGTATATAAACACCTCCTTGTGCAGAGTCAGAGAGTTGATCATTTTATTTGTTAGACAGTCATTTTTGGAGAAGAATTCTGTATTTCTGTTCCATCATTTGAATAAAGAGCTGTATGGTTTGTTGTTTATGATTACGTTTGAGTGAGCGTTAGCCAGGCATCACCCCTAATTGTTGAGAGGGCCCCTCATCAACCAAAGGTTAATTTTCTTGTTTATTTCTTTCATGTTTTCTGTTGTAGTTAGTTTAAATTTAAGTTTGTTTTATTATTTCATTTTCCTGTAATGCAATTTTATTTCTGAAGTTAAATAGTTAACTACACGCATAGTTTGCTTTCAGATTTGTTTTCAGTCATTTCTTTTCAGTCTATTGTTCAGTGCATTTGCAAGCAGATAGAATAGATTTATTTTATCAAGTTAAATAGGTTCAGTTTTGTTTATTTCCTTTCTGTTACAAGTTATGCAATCTGAATTTCAGTTTGTTTATTAACATGCAATGATTTCTTTATTTTCATGAATTTATTTAAGTTCATTTCATTGTTAAATTTGATTAATAAATAGGTTTGTTTACAGTCTTTATGCAATAGATTTACATGTACACGAATTCAGCTGAAGATTAGATCATTTAGGTTAATTTCTATCATTTTAATTGTGTAGACTGTCATTTGGACAGCCTGTTTAAACTGTCATTCAATCACCCCTTTCAGACCTACAGTTTAGTATGTCATTCAACCCATAGTTTTGTTTTTAGTGTTTTGAGATTGTTTTCAGTTCAGTTTATTTAATGTTTGAAGTATGCTTTGACTGATATAGTTAGATGATAGTTTTATTTAACATTAAAGTTAAATTGGATTGTTTTAGGTTATTTATTAAAAGTTACCTTACTTCTTTTCACCTTAAATTTGTATTGAGCTATTTTATGTTTTGTTTCTTGAATTTGTTTCTGATTTCTTTTTACTGATGTATTGTTTCGTGTTTATGCCTTTGGATTGATTTATCCGTTTGCATGTAAAATTCAGTATTATAGGTGTTATCCTTAGTATGTTTTTAGGTTATTCTTTTTTCATTGTGTGATTACTGAAAGAGACTTGTAGGACAGAATTCAAAGATATTCCTATTAAGTTTTCTACTTGTTTCTTTTTATTTAATTTTCTTTATTAAGTTTTCTACTTGCTTATTAATTAGGTCTTCCTTGCATCTTAGTTTCCCATTTAAAGATTAGTTGTTGATAGTATCTTTTCCAGTTTAAAGTTATTTGCTTATGAAATAAATTATTGATTATCCAGTTTAATATTTTGTTTCGGTTTAATTACCTTAATAATTGAATTCTTAGGAGTTTGACTCAGTTTTTCATTTTGAAATATCTTTCGATCTTTTGTTTGTTAAAATATTTCCACGACACCATAGGAACCCCTCTACCTTCACATATATTTTGTGTCAACTCTAAGCCTACCAACCTCGGTCGATAATTAAATATTAGGTGAATTAATATAGACGTTATAACACACCAAAAATTTTGGCACCATTGCCGAGGAGTTGTTCTGTAAGGTAGAGTAGAATTCTTTATGAAGTTTAGTAATAGGTTTGTGGTGGGTGAGCGGTAAGACGAGAGGTAAGAACCTGCACATCTATTATAACAGGAGCCCCCAAATCCAACAATAGCAGTAGCATAGGTTTTCTTTTGTTTAAATTTTTTCATGAGCAGACTTAGAGATCCTCAGGGTAGATTTGTTAAGACATGAAAACTTATTGAAATTCCTACTAACTTTTCCAGGGGACGTAATACCCCAAACACTAACTCAACAGAAAGGTATCAAAAGACGCCTATAGGAAGTAGTTATACCCTGAAACCTAAGGAGATTCTCTCAGGAGATCTTACTGGGGAAGCCATAGAAGGAGAAGGAACCTTGGCAGGAGGTCCTAAGGAGCTCATTCCTGAGGAAGTTCAAGAGGATCAGCCACTAGGAACCTCTAACCCTCCACTAATCTTGAATACAAATAACACAACTTTTTCACTAGTAGGAGATCCAAACTTCGTTGACTTTGTTGATCCTGCCCAGGTAAAATCTCTCTTTGGAACCTCAGTAGATCTAGTCATCTCACAAATTGAAACATCCACAGTAGAACCTACTATCCCTCTAGGATTCAATAAAAACACAGTCGATTAGAGGACGATCTCTCTCGAAAAAGAACGTTGGGACACCCCATTATCACCTCGAAAGGAGGCTCCTAAGTATATTTACGTTAAGAATCCAGCTTATATGGAGAGACAAGGAGAAAACGAAGATCATGATGAAGTTAGAAATGAAGAAGGAGAATGGGGAAATCGAACTAAGGCTACCTCTGGGTTCTCTATTTTAGACACAATGTAGGATGTAACTATGAAAAACATCCCTCCTTCCTCTTTACCTACTTTCTATGGAAAAAGTAATGAGGACCCAAACACATTCCTGTTCAAGTTTGATATCCTTTGTAGGAGCTATAATTATCTACAAGATGCTCACAAACTAAAACTCTTTCCTGCTACACTAAAAGATTTCTCCTTGAGATGGTTCATGGGATTAGGAGAATTCACTATCAGGACTTGGGACGATATGAAAACTTCATTCTTGCGAAAATATCAAGAATACTGCAAACCTAAGGACTGTTGAGATGATATATTCAAGATACAACAACTTGAAGATGAGAGCCTGGAGGATTATCTCGAAAGGTTCATTTATACATTACATAAATCAAAATATAGTGACCTATTTAATGTTTGAAGTATGCTTTGACTGATATAGTTAGATGATAGTTTTATTTAACATTAAAGTTAAATTGGATTGTTTTAGGTTATTTATTAAAAGTTACCTTGCTTCTTTTCACCTTAAATATGTGTTAAGCTATTTTATGTTTTGTTTCTTGAATTTGTTTCTGATTTATTTTTACTAATGTATTGTTTCGTGTTTATGCCTTTGATTGATTTATCCATTTGCATGTAAAATTCAGTATTATATGTGTTATCCTTAGTATGTTTTTAGGTTATTCCTTTTTCATTGTGTGATTGCTGAAAGAGACTTGTAGGACATAATTCAAAGATATTCCTATTAAGTTATCTACTTGTTTCTTTTTATTTTAATTTTCTTTATTAAGTTTTCTACTTGCTTATTTTATTAAGTTTTCTCCTTGCTTATTAATTAGGTCTTCCTTGCATCTTAGTTTCCCATTTAAAGATTAGTTGTTGATAGTATCTTTTCCAGTTTAAAGTTATTTTCTTATGAAATAAATTATTGATTATCTAGTTTAATATTTTGTTCCGGTTTAATTACCTTAATAATTGAATTCTTAGGAGTTTGGCTCGATTTTTCATTTTGAAATATGTTTTGATCTTTTGTTTGTTAAAATATTTCCACAACACCATAGGAACCTCTCTACCTTCGCATATATTTTGTGTCAACTCTAAGCCTACCAACCCCGGTCGATAATTAAATATTAGGTGAATTAATCTAGACATTATAACACACCAAACAGACATCAGCACACAACTCTTGGTTATCATAGTGAATCACGATTGGCTCTAGAATCTGGCCAAACAATCTTGTAAGAAGTTTATGAAGCCAAACTTATTCTTTGGTTGGTGAACTAGCAGCCATATACCTGGCCTCTACAGTACTGAGAGCTACTGAGTTCTTCTTCCTATTGTACTAGGAAATTACTGCAGAACTCAAACTGGAAGAACATCTTGAAGTGCTCTTCCTATATGTAGTGCATCCAAACCAATCTGAGTCTGTAAACCCTTGCAATCGCAAGTCATAATTTGAATTCTATCGTAGATCATATCCCGTAGTGCCATGTAAGTATCTGAGCACATGTTTTGTAGTATTCTAATGAATATTCTTCGGTTCACACGTGAACTGACTGAGGGAATTCATATCAAAACAAATATATGGCCTGGTGTTTGTCAGATACGTCAAGGACCTAATCAACTGGCAATACATGGTGGGATGTAGAGCCCCTACTGGGTCTCCTTTAGGATTCATTTACAATCAAGAATTTAACTATATATATATACATATACAGTTTGATAATCAAAATGCTGTTTGATCTATTCTGACAATTTACTGTTTTAATTGTGCAGGTAGCAAGGATGATCACAACATATAAACCTTTAATATTTAATAAACAGAATTTGCCATCTAAACTGCTGGAAAATACCTGTAGATAGCTAGTAGATCCACCGTTGTTGATGTCCTTGCTTGTCGTTTCTCCTTGCTTTTCCCTGCAGCCAAAAGTCCTTCCCAAGCTCTGAAACTCAACCAGCCCAAAATAGTTTTGCCACCCTGCCAACTGGTGAGGTCTCGCCGACCACCCAGCTCCAAAGGTACCCCTTTGGACCCCCGAGCCCAAACCGAGTACAAGGCCCCCAGCTGTTGTATCCCTTCAAAATCTCCAACAAGAAATCATTCTTTGCAGCTTTCTCTCCCAAACTCTCCAAAAAAACTAAACATAAGAATCCCCCTTCTCCTCCCTCCTTTCTCCATTTTATCTCCATGTTCTCCAACCTCCCCCATTACTACCCCTATCTTTATCATCAATTCTATCCAACCCCCATCCACCTTCCATCTACCATTTGAGCCCTCAAT
>LPNX010557974.1:547352-658967 GCA_001517045.1 Pseudotsuga menziesii
CTAGGAAGGTCAAAGTTACAACAAAGATTATGAAACTGAGATCTAATGTGGGTGTACGCAGGGCAATCTAAGAGGAAGTGATTTTCATCTTCAATGTTCCTATTCTCACAAAAATACTATAAAAATAGCTCATCAATATAATATTTTTTAATCATTGTAGCATTACTAGATACTATAAAAGTAAATATAGTATGTTTCTATATAACTCTTTTTATAATATGTATATACATAAAATTTCTTTATACATATAATGTTTTTTTTATTTTTCAATAATATATTATTATTATTATTTATTAATAAACAATTTAAACATATATAATAAGGAATAAAACTTTTTTTATAATACGTGTAATTTCTTTATATATATAATGTTTTTTATTTTTCAATATATATTATTATTATTATTAATTGTTAATGAACAATTTAGACATGTACATCATAAAAACTTATAATATGTATATATCAAATCTCTTTATATATAATATTTTTATTTTTTATTATATATTATTATTATTTGTTGATGAACCAATTAAGCATATACAATATGAACAATATGAAGAGACCACCTCCTGTGAATCCAACCGACTAGGCTACTCATCAAAGCTGAAAGAAATATAATAATAACATCTTGATTATATTGAATTATAAAATATCTTTAAATATAATAAAAAACATGAAATGGTATTTTTAACCAATTTTATAATTATTTATATTATTATTTTAACTTTGGTGTTCCTTCTCTTTCCCAACATACATGTCCACATCCTACAGAGAGATCTTAATTTTTTTTTCCATTTAATCCAGAAGCACTTTCCATTATATATATACGTTCAATGTACTTACTTTCATTAGTGTTTTTTCCTAAAATTCTTGAAGAAACCATAGTTAAAATACTTGAAGAAACCATAGTTCAATGATCAGAGTCGCCATTCTTCAATCCCTTGTAACCATCCATCTGACAGCGAATGGACGACCTTCCACATATGTTTATATCAGACCTTTCTCCATGAATGTTCATTCGTTATGTGGCCATGAAATTGCTCCGTCCCTTCTTTTGCTTAATAACAGATGTGGGCATGCAATTGCTGCTTCAACGCCTGTTGACAATTTCTTTAGAACTCCTGCAATCGTATCAATGTTTCACGACCTGGTATCTCCTCAAATCTTTTTTATTAAGGGTGAATACCATAGGTCAGAAAATACTATGGATCACTCAACTAACTAACTAACTAAACAAGTGAGGTTACATTCTTTAACACACCCCCTTAATCTCAAGTGGTTGTACATCTCAGCATTGTCAATGCCTAAGTGCTCTCTCTGATATTCAAATGCAGATGTTCCCAATGATTTGGTGAACATATCAGCCAACTGCTCCTTAGAGCCACAAAACAGTAAGGAAATTTGTCCATCATTGAAATGATAGCGAGTGTCAATGTGTTTATTTTTTCTATGAAATACATTATGTTTGGACAACTGTATTGCAGAACTATTATCACATAAAATAGAAGTGGGATCATTTTCACTATGTCCCATATCCTTTAAAAGTCTTCTTAGCCAAATTGCATGGCAAGCTACTGTGGTGGCTTCTACATATCTCTGCTTCCGCAGAAGACATGTTGACAATGGGTTGTTTCTGAGATGCTCAAGAGATCAGATTTGTACCCAAATGGAAAGCATAACCATATGTGATTTTCCTATCATCAATACTGCCTGCAAAATCACTCTCAGTGTAGCATGTGAAAGTGTTGTCTGGTGTATGAGTGTACCAAAGGCCATATCCAAGTGTGCCTACAACATATCTCAAAATGTTTTTTCCAACTTTCCAGTGAGAGTCTTTGGGAGACTCCATAAATCTGGAAATAAGACCGACACAATACATCAAATCAAGTCTAGTTATAATCAAGTACATTAAACTTCCAACATCCTATGACTCTTGAATGCATCATGTGGTGGGTTATGACCTTGTGTGTGTTCATTGTACATGAGTTGTGACCTTTCTAGAAGACATGACATTCTAGAAGATATGCCAAGTTTATATATTATGTTCATTAGTGAAACTTCATTGTAATTTTTTCACTGTTTATGTTATGTACATTGGAATTGATAACTCATCTCAAGGACCAACTTTAATGCAGTGACAAGTGGAGTGTTAAAGTTGAAAGAGATGAAAAATTATGTAGGGATTTATTACAACAGTACTTTTTAAGATCTACCTTTATTATTAACTTCTCTTTATACAATGATGATAAAAATATACGTGACAATATAACTTGAGAGAGAGAAAAGATTAAAGTCATTGGTCTTGTTAGCCCTCTGGGTAAAATGGGTTGATTGTACACCTTTACGGTACACCTTGGTCTTTTGGGTATGGGGGTTTCTTTACGATCTTGTTGTGACCCCTTTTGTTGACTTATGGTCCTTCATCTTCTATTTGGTCTTAGCACCCTTATTGTGTGTGGTACCTTGACCACCTTTAGTATGATTACTTAACCTTATTACTTTTATTGTTTTATTATTATGTGACCACATGACCTTTGATACCCTACTCTAAGTGTACTCAACTTTATTTTATGTTTTATTATGGTAATCACCCTAAAACCTAGGGTTTCCTAAGTGACCATTCTAGAAGACATGCCAGGGTTATATATTATGTTCATAAATTCACTCTTGGAGTATCTTGGCATGAAACAAGTATATATATGATATTTGCTGGATGCATGAAGTTGAGTATACTTAAAGTAGGGTACCAAAGGTCATATGGTACCCCTTCTAGGGATTCTAGAATTGTGTTGTGAATTGTAAACCGTGATCGCCAACCCTTGAGCTCCAACCGTGAAATGTGAACCTAAACCATCAAAACTCTCTCTCTCTCTCTCTCTCTCTCTCTCTCTCTCTCTCTGAAGTTATGTCTTTTGACTACTTGTCCTTGCAATGACAAGAGCTGACTCAAAATTATGTCTAAGTAAAAGGCATATCCAAACCAGATCTATCTAGCAATATTGTTGTGCTTTAATTACTATTCATTAGTTAAACTTCATTGTAATTTTTTTACTGTTTATGTTATGTACATTGGAATTGATAACTCATCTCAAGGACCAACTTTAACGCAGTGACAAGTGGAGCGTTAAAGTTGGAAAAGATGAAAATTATGTATGAATTTATTACAGCAGTACTTTTCTATATCTACCTTTGTTATTTACTTATGCTTATACAATGATGATAAAAATATATGCGACAATATAAATTGAGAGAGAAAAGATTAAATTCATCAATCTTGTTGGCCCTATGGGTAAAATGGGCTGTGTGTTACCATCTTGTTGTGACCCCTTTTGGTAACTTATGGTCCTTCATCTTCTATTTGGTTCTAGCGCCCTTATTGTGTGTGGTACCTTGACCACCTTTGGTATGATTACTTAACCTTATTAATTTTAATATTATGTGACCGCATGACCTTTGGTATCCTACTCTAAGTGTACTCAACTTTATTTTATGTTTTATTATGGTAACCACCCCAAAACCTAGGGTTGCCTAAGTGACCATTCTAGAAGACATGCCAGGTTTATATATTATGTTCATAACTTCACTCTTGGAGTATCTAGGCATGAATGAAGTATATATCTGATATTTGTTGGACGTATGAAGTTGAGTACACGTAAAGTAGGGTACAAAAGGTCATATGGTACCTCTTCTAGGGATTCTAGATTTGCATTGTCAATTGTGAACCGTGATCTCCAACCCGTGAGCTACAAACGTGAAATGTGAACCTAAACCATCAACACTCTAACTCTCTCTCTCTCTCTTTGAAGGTATGTCTTTTGACTACTCGTCCTTACAATGAAAAGAGATGACTCAAAATCATGTCTGAGTATAAGGTAGATCGAAACCAGATCTATCTAGCATTATTGTTGTTCTTTAATCACTATTCATTAGTTAAACTTCGTTGTAATTTTTTTATTGTTTATGTTCTATACATTGGAATTGATAACTCATATCAAGGACCAACTCTAACGTAGTGACAAGTGGAGCGTTAAAGTTGAAAGAGATGAAAATTATGTATGAATTTATTACAGCATTACTTTTCTATATCTACATTTGTTATTTACTTCTGCTTATACAATGATGATAAAAATATATGTGACAATATAACTTGAGAGAGAGAAAAGATTAAATTCATTGGTCTTGTGGGTATGGGGGTTTCCGTACCATCTTGCTATGACCCCTTTTGTTTACTTATGGTCCTTCATCTTATATTTGGTCCTAGCGCCCTTATTGTGTGTGGTACCTTGACCACCTTTGGTATGATTACTTAGCCTTATTACTTTTATTGTTTTATTATTATGTGACCACATGACCTTTGGTACCCTACTCTAAGTGTACTCAACTTTATTTTATGTTGTATTATGGTAACCACCCTAAAACCTAGGGTTTCCTAAGTGACCATTCTAGAAGACATGCCATGCTTATATATTATGTTCACAACTTCACTCTTGGAGTATCTAGGCATGAAAGAAGTATAGATCTGATATTTGTTGGACGCATGAAATTGAGTACACTTAAAGTAGGGTGCAAAAGGTCATATGGTACCTTTTTTAAGGCTTCTAGAATTGTGTTGTGAATTGTGAGTCGTGATCTCCAACCCGTGAGATCCAACCATGAAATGTGAACCTAAACATCAACTCTCTCTCTCTCTCTCTCTGAAGGTATGTCTTCTTACTACTTGTCCTTACAGAGACAAAAGCTGACTCAAAATCATGTCCGAGTATAAGGCATATCCAAGTCAAATCTATCTAGCATTATTATTGCTCTTTAATTTATATTCATTAGTTAAACTTCATTATAATTTTTTTATTGTTTATGTTCTCTACTTTGGAGTTGATAACTCATCTCAATGGCCAACTTTAACGTAGTGACAAGTGGAGCGTTAAAGTTGAAAGAGATGAAAATTTTGTATGAATTTATTACATCGTTACTTTTCTAGATCTACCTTTGTTATTTACTTCTTCTTATACAATGATGAAAAAAAAATGTGACAATATAACTTGAGAGAGAGAAAAGATTAAAGTCATTTGTCTTGTTGGACCTATGGGTAAATGGGTTGTTTTCCACCTTTACGGTACACCTTGGTCTTGTGGCGATGGGGGTTTCCTTACAATCTTATTGTGACCCATTTGTTGGCTTATGGTCCTTCATCTTTTGTTTGGTCCTAGTGCCCTTATTGCATTTGGTACCTTGACCACCTTTGGTATGATTACTTAACCTTATTACTTTTATTGTTTTATTATTATGCGACCACATGACCTTTGGTACCCTAGTCTAAGTGTGCTCAACTTTATTTTATGTTTTATTATGGCAACCACACTAAAACCTATGGTTGCCTAAGTGACCATTCTAGAAGACATGCCAGGTTTATGGTATCTTGGCATGAAAGAAGTATAGACCTGATATTTGTTGGGCGCGTGAAGTTGAGTACACTTGAAGTAGGGTACCAAAGGTCATATGGCACCCCTTCTAGGGATTCTATAATTGTGAACCGTGATCTCCAACCCATGAGCTCCAACCGTGAAATGTGAAACTAAATCATCAACACACACTCTCTCTCTTTCCGAAGGTATGTCTTTTGACTACTTGTCCTTAGAGTGACAAGAGCTGACTCAAAATCATGTCTGAGTATAAGGCATATCCAAACTAGATCTATCTAGCATTATTATTGTTCTTTAATTACTATTCATTAGTTAAACTTCATTGTAATTTTTTTACTGTTTATGTTCTGTACATTAGAATTGATAACTCATCTCAAGGACCAACTTTAACGCAATCGGACAAGTGGAGCTTTAAAGTTAAAAGAGATGAAAATTATGTATGAATTTATTACAACAGTACATTTCTAGATTTACATTTGTTACTTACTTCTGCTTATACAATGATGATAAAAAAAACCTTTTGCTTGGGATAATTTTTAGAGGATAACATCATTGACTTATTTATTTGAGGGAGATATGAGAAGATGTACTAATAATGATTGACAAAGGAAACCATAGTAGATTCAATTAGTTTTTGGGATGGTATTGTGCATCAAATACTTGTTTTGGGATGGTACCCCCCATGGTGCATTTGTGCATATGGTATTTTTTCATATGGTTTTGCATCAATCCCAAAAACATTCATCCAACAAATGAAATTGAGTTGATAAGAACTGTGGACCTCTATTTCCAAAAGGGAGTAAAAGCTTAGCATTGAGCTCAATTTCTAAATAATTTTTAATCATGATTTTACAATATGTTTTTAATTACAAAACTATTTTCTCCATAGAACTAGAATACAAATAAAACAAAAAAAGGTGTAGGGGTGATTTGAACAAAACTTTAAAGACATTTCAAGTACATAAGTTGAGCAACACAATTTTGATCGATTACTTAATCCATCAATTCTTAGAAAGCTATTAATAATTCTAAGGGATGTCAAGCAATTATAGCTTCTTAAAACTAGATCAATTATAGCTTCTTAAAACTAGATCAAATTGAGGCATTACATAAAGAATTAAGCCTATAAAGGTAAATCTATCGCACATCTATAGCTATGGATGGGAACTCCTTGATTGATGGACGTAATATGAATGAAATAAATGTAGGCCCATTGGAGGTGTGGATCCAAACATTAATTATCATCGTAAAGAAATAAGAAACTCCTCCCATGAATCTATAGAATCTGCAAAATTACTCAAATACCAACAACAAAGATGTTTGTAAAACATGGGTTGAAGAATAAGCTCTGAAATGCATTGCATGTTAAAAGTGATCTCTTGTGTAGAAAAAAATTGCATTGTCTCCACCAATTCATGTCAATATGTTTTTATGAGGCATGAAGGGAAGCTACTAGTGGTGGAAGAAAACCAACCAAATCAATGGTAGATGAAAATAGAAATGGGTACATAGGCATTAGGTAAGATAAATGGCCAATTCTTCTACTTGAAAATTCACATATCTAAAAATAACAAATTTATATATATGGATGCTCGGTGACACACTTTAAGCATTGTATGGTGACACACTTTAAGCATTGTATGGTTTAAATGTCATCCATGCTAATTAAAATGTATCTCTACAAAACTCAAAACTCTCATTTTCACAATGTTAATCATTAAGACTATCAACCTTGAGACTTTAACCCAGAAATCTATCCTTACAAAACTCTCATCTCATTTTCACAATGGTAACCATTAAGACTATTAACGTTGAAAATTAATGAAAAAATAAGCATATCATAAACTATAAGACAGTTCAAGCATCTTTAATATTAAACTTTAATAATATATTCTAACAATGTGATCGCATTAAACTTTAATCATATCCTCTTGCCGTATGAAATCTTCTTACAATGTGATTTCATAGAACCGATTGAAAAATGTTAATGGATAAATGGGTATTATTATGGATAAATGGGTATGTTAATGGATAAATGTTAATGTTAATGTTAATGTTAATGGCAAAACGGTTTCCACCTCCCTTCGCTTTAGGCTGTCAAAGAGATAGTGAGAAATCACACTGCAATTACTAAATAACTCACATGTTCTTTAATTAAATTAATTAAATTGCAATTAATAATAAAAAACTTGGTATCCTAACAATTCAATTCAATATTAGAAAAACGGATTGAGAATAATAATTAGATAGATTATTAGAAAGATGAATTCTAAATAACATTTAAATAGATTTTAAGTATAATAAATTTAAATAACTATTAGTATTGTTTTTATAATAAAATACAAGTTTTTTTAAAACCCAATTTAATAAACAAAATAAAAATTAATAATATTATTCAGAATATAATTCAAACTTTATCAATACTCTAAACATTTTATTAATAATATTATTCATAATATAATTCAAATTTTATCGATAATCTAAATATTTTATGATTTTACTGTATTATGAATTTGAAAATCAAAACAGAGTAAAAATCCAAAAAGATTATGAAATATTATTTAAGAGTAAAAATCCAAAAAAATTATGCAATATTATTTAAAAGTAAAAATCCAAAAAATTATGAAATATTATTCATATCATTAAATATGAATTCTTATTGTACTACTTTAATATTAAATAATTAAAATAAAAATAAGAATTAATATTATTGTTTTTATAATTAAATATAAGTATTTTTTATATGTAAACAAAAAAATTATTATTCTCATAATTAAATATAAGTTCTTATTGTACTTAAAAAAAGTTATAAATTAGTATTATTAATTATATAATCACATATCAATTATATAAATATTAATTGAAATTTTAAAATGAAATAATAATGTTAGTTTAATATTTTTTTAATTAAATTTTAATTAGCTAACAAAACTTTTGTAAAATTATAAATTTATTTTTTATAAACATAATTTTTATAAAATTAAATGACAATTATATTAAGTTAACAAATTTATTGATATTAAATAATGTGCATACTATATATTCTATTTCTACTCAACTTTGTTAAATTAATTGATTAAATTACAATTAATAATAAAAAACTTGTAATACTAAAAATTGGTTGTTAAATTAATTGATTAAATTACAATTAATAATAAAAAACTTGTAATACTAAAAATTGAATTTAATATTACTAGAGAAATGAATTAAAAACAATATTGAGATGGATTTCAAGTATTATTAGAAAAATGATTTTAAATAATATTTAGATGGATTTTAAATATAATAAATTTAAATAGCTAATATATTAATATTGATTTTGTAATAGCTAATATATTAATTAAACTTTTAAATTAAATAATAATATTAATTTAATATTTTTTTAAATTAAATTTTAATTAGGTAGTAAAACATGTTTATTAAATATTAATTTAATATTTTCTTAAATTAAATTTTAATTCGGTAGTAAAACATGTTTCAATTGTTTATGAAATTAAGTCACATACAGTGTTAAGATAATCTGATTTTCATGGAATATTGGCCTCATGTTCTCTTTTTGAGGGAAGAGCGTTTGTCTATCTACTAGTTGAGTTGTTCTTTTGGCCTTAGGATTTTGGCTTTTTTATTTGATGGATTTTTCTCGGGGTTATTTAGGGACTTTTCTCTTCTGTGAATTTTTTGTGCTGTTTGGATTGGTATGGTTTTTTTAAGTTTATCTCCCTTTTTGTAAATCTAGGTTTTTATCTTTTGCGGTGATGTTTTATTTTTATTTTTATTTTTATGATAATTTCTTTTCCTTCGGGTAAATATGCTTTTTTTTTTCTTTATTGAAATTTTTTTTTTACAAATAATAAAAGGTGTATGATTTTTATTATCATAATTATTTAATGGAAATATGATGCTTTAGTTGTTTTATTATTTTGTAAGTTAGAAAAACGTTATTGTTTTTCCATTCATGTTTTAAAGTTTATTTAAAAGTAAAATTAAAAAGATTTTATATAGTTTAAAATTCACACTTTATCATAATTAATTTAAGGTAATGAAGTGAGTCTCATATCATAATCTACTATGATTGAGACCCACTTCATTACCTTAACCATATCTTTATATTAATTGTGAACTAGATCATAAGAACCATGAACAAATAATCACTACCACAGAGTATCATTCAAGGCTGAAAACATAATACTAGAATTCATCATATTAAATTATTAGAAAAAACACATCTTAAGCTAAATAGGATATGGAATATGGTTGTTAATAAAGCACTCACCACACATTTGAATAACCACTCTACTTAAGTTCCACCCTCAACATGGGGCTATAAGATAATAATAGTGGTAGTTGTTACATATGATATCCTTCAAAATTCGCTTAAGAGTATGTATAAAGACACTAAACTAGTTAAGGCCTATTATGTTATTTAAAAATCCACCACATACTATATCTAATGGTTGGTTATAGCATAAATGCACAAATTATTAATGAGCACATTAGGAGTGGACACAAGAAACCTCTTTGTTGGCAAGTGTCTTGGAAGAGAAAAAGTGAATTGTGCAAGATTTAAAATATCATCAAAATGTGTTCATAATGTATGTTATTGAATGATGTTTATTATTGTTGCTCAAGATCATCTTTGCTAGGGAACAATGCCAAGCCACCCTTTGAAGCATTTGAGCTTCCTCTCTTCCGGTTATTATAAAAGAATTTAGTAGTCGAAGCACGTATCCCTTAGTCTTAAGATTTTTCATAATGAGAAATAAATTTGTATAAAAGGATGAGAAAAATTATTAGAATTATTGATAGAGCGATGTAGACATATTTTTTACAAATTTTGAGCAATGTATTCTAGTTTAATTAGACATTTTTATCTATAAGGATGATAGATTTTGAAGGTCTTTGAGTTTCTTGAAATAACAATGAGGATGGCAATCATTGAATCAAATATAACAAATAGTTAAGTAGTACATAGATCAAGAAACTCTGTAATATACTCAAATGAAAGAAAATGTACTAGGTATTTTTAGATGAATCCAATAGTTCATGAGATGAACACAAATCTTGAGGCATGCTTAATTTCAATAGAATGAAGATCCTCTAGATATTGGATGGAATAGTTTAATGCACCTAAAATTAATAATTTATTATTATTTTCTGCTAAAAATACTTTAATTATTATTTTTATTTTTTTTACAAAAAGTAAAAAATAAAACATTTGTAATAAATTATTCTTTATTAATAAAAGATATTGAAGGGGGACAGAAGTGGAAATAGCTGTTGAAGAGTGTTTGTTGCCCCACAAGAGGAAAATGCAAGTAGTTGAAGCTACTAAGTGACAGGGATGATTTTAAGGAACCATACTTATTTAAAAGTGTATAAATGTTGCCAAATATTATCAATTCTTAAAATGCCAACTATAAAATGATTGGCGATATTTTTCAAAAAATATTTTAATTTCCAAGGATTTTATATGGTTTATATAATAATTTGGCGATTTTTAGGGTGAAAAAACTTTACCCCATCAAAATTGGGCGAAACAGAGCTTCAAAAAATGCAAAATGGAGAATATTTTTTGGGAGAAAAACATGGAAAAATAGCCCACTGGGCTAAAATTTGCCCCTAAAATTATCCTTGCTGAGTGAGAACTCAAGATGCAGGAGGCATCATCCCCAAAAATCAGGTCACAACTCCTAGTTGAGTGCTAAGGAGCAGGAGGCTCATAAATGACCAAGTCCTAGGAAAATTACTATATAATAGTATGTCCATAAGCAAGAAGGGGGCTAGCTGTGGATGGGGATTGAATTTGACAATGAAAGAGATGGCGCATTAATAATATTTTTCTCTTTTGGTTCAACAAACAAGCTCGGGGGTTCTACAGCAAGTAACTCGGCTGCTCCAGGCGTTGGTTGGGAGGAGGAACAACTTTTCCACTTCTGTTTTCCCAGCAGTAGTGCCAGGTTCTTATTCTATATTTTAAATTTACAGTAGGGCGTTTCATTCTAGATCTGGAATTGCTAAATATAGCACCTAGTATGCAATGATTTGTTCTAGCATGTTTATCAATTCTAATTTTGTTTTGATTATATTTATAAATGTTAAATAGTTTATATACTGGAAATCAAATTTTGTACTTAATAGATAGTTTATCAACTTAAACCTATTTCTTTCCTATGCGATGGATTTATTTAAATGTATCTTTGTATTTGTTGCCTTCTTACAGTTTTCCTAGGATGTTAGTTAAAACGATACATTAGACGAAATTTCAACTCAAAATGGGCCTTTTAACTCTAAATCAAATTCCATGTCATCATGTGTTAGCCAATGAAATTGCTTTAAATTTGAAATACCGTATAGGTATTAAACACGTTTATAATATAAATTTGGGGATAGGTATCATAAAAAAAACTACTTTTTTTGTTTGTATTTTCGACTTATCTCCCTGTGTTTTTACTCAAATTTTGATCAAGAGAGCTCGTTGGATGCGGAATCAAATTCCGCATCCAACAAGTACCCACTCGACATACTTTTGACAGACCCTGCTACCCCAAAACCAAGAAATACCTGATACAACGAGCTCTCCCGATCGAAATTTGAGTAAAAAAACGGGGAGATATGTCGAAAATACAAACAAAAAAGTAGTTTTTTTTCTTTTCTTCCTCCAAAATTAATAAATATTATTTTATTAATTTTTTTTAGGAGGCCCATTTTGAGTTGAAATTTCCTCTAATGGTATGTAGGATAATTTAATCTTCTTTTGTTTATTAGCATTAATCTAAATAAGTCATGATTGAGGAAGACAGAGGAATAATCGTCATGTATTTATTATAATCCTCTACAGTCGAAGAGTCCTATGATTATGTATAGAACAAACCCTTTTATAACAAACTTATATAGTACAAATATTACAAGATCGATCACCTATAGGTTAAACACAATTATTATATATATATAAACAATCATTTACAGATCCAAGTAAACGGTCATAACCAGATCGAAGATCCAAGTAAACAATCATAACCGGATAGAAGATCCAAAGTAAACAGTCATAACTAAAATAATGTTTCATATATACAAATATTTCATTATATGATGCCCGACAAGCTTTAAAATCTAACAGTAAGATCATGTGTAATTACAAGTCAAATCGCATGCTATCTAATTTTAAGCTATGATTTGTTACTTTTAAACTTTCCCACATAAGTCGCACGACTCAACAAGTTGCTTAAACAATCAACAAGTGGATTAATCATGGTTTCCCTTTAGTTTACAGAAGATTTCCACAAGCTACACCTACAAAAATAAAAACAGTGTGAAATAATCCCATCCGAAACCCTCATACGGGTTAATACTAATATAAACTCTAATATCTCTACTTATACTATAAACAAAGGTAAATACTATACGTGAAAATCAACAGAGTTACTTAAGTCGTTATAAACCCTCTTACGGTCTACAATAAGTTTAAGAATAATAATATCTTTATTGAAGGAGCTAGATCTAACTCATAAAACGGAGCTCATTAAACCAAGGCATGGTCGTAAGACCATTGAAGATATAGTTCGCAATAAAGACCCTAAGGGTCGTTCATTTAAAATATACAGTAGTCACTTAAACAACACAAGTCACACTTACAGGAGTCAAAACTAGTGCGGTATAACCCAATAGAAAATTCCTCATATGAGATGGTGTTATCATAAGAAAACCTTTAACTCTACATACTGGTATTATAACATAGAGTAGGGTCTTAGTCTTGAAACGATTTCATCAATTCTTATACATGGTCGTAATCCCATGAAAATGAAATAAACCATCTGGTGTTTAAATGAAATAAAACTTATCTGATGCAGAGATGGAGTCCTCTCTTCTCGATTCCTCCACACTCAGGTTAAAGCACCTGCGGCAATATATACAAGTTGAGTATTGTAAGCCACGACTTGTTGTAAAATACTTTTCAAAAGGAGAAGCATAGAGATAGGGATGCGTTAAATTACCTGTGGCATTTAAAAACACAGGCCTGGGAGGAGGTGACCATGTCACCTCGCTCTCCAACGCCCTCCACCTACAAATATTTTAGGTTATAGTCAGAACCTTTTAAAAAACAAAAAGGAAAAATGGAAACAAGTTTTATAAACTTACTTTCTTACCTTGGCGAGTTGCAAAGAGGGCCAGGGGTCGGCTCCTCCGAGGGTTACCATTATCCCTCCTCTGCATGCACCCACAACAAGTGCACTATCAGTAAACTTTGCAAATATTGGATTTATACCAATAAAAACATAAGGACAAGTTCCAATTTTCTTCTCACCTATTAGCAGGCAGTATGCTTGGATGAGGTGATGGCATGTTCGTTGAGGTACAAGCATTAGAATGCAAACTGTCGAGAAATCCATGGGAGCCTGGAACACCTTGGAATGGATTAAGCACAATACCATTAACACAATGATAACTACACCAAAAACCCTAATTCCATAGCCATTTTTACAGAGCAAAGATTCAACTCTAGCAGGTTACATACCAAAACGACCAAATGCAACTAACGAAGGTTCTGACAACCAAAAGACATAATAAAAACCTTGTGAAACCCTTGTAATCTCACCATATAGGTGTAAGGATGAGATTCACTCTCGAGCCAACTCGAGAGACCTGGATGCATTGTCAATTCACAGCCAGGACAAACATTTAAGTCAACCAAGGTACCACTTATTAGCTCATGCCTAGGGAAATCATGGCTCATAAATCATTGCATTTATTTATCAACATCAAGCTCAAAACCATGTGTGAAAACTCCAAGGAACAAATGATATTATTTATCATAAAAACCATGGCATAGAGCATGCCATATCATACTCATATATTATGCCACGAAGAACTTTGAATTATAAGTTATATCATTTGCATTATAAACAATGATGGGTTACATACCCTTGTACACCTTGGGACTAAGTCCTTGGCATAGTACCATGAGCTTAGGCTATGGTGAGGCCCATGGCCTTTAAAAAGAAAACTATATGTAGAATCTTATTATATTAATAAGTGGGGTCAAGACTATGAATAGTCTCCCAAAAACCTTAGGGCTGCTAAAGCCCTAGTAAGAACTATTAAAATGAAAAGAAGAAAACTAAGACATCACCTACAGGAGTAGGTAAATGTTATGAAGGAGTTAGCCATTGCATCAGCCAACGGAACTTAGGATAGTAAGCAAAACAAAAAAGATAAATAACTTGCATATGCATAAATAACTTAGAACATGAGTAAACTGTTGATTAAATTATGGTTAATCAATGCATGTAATTTTTTTTTTACGAATTTTGAGGTGTGTTAAAGAATGGTATCAAAGCATGGTTATAGCACTAGGCCTGAACCGACTCAATACTAAAACTAATAAAGGAACTTGAAAAAATAATTTACTTTATTTTTTGGTTTAATTTTCTTACAAAACAGAAAGAGAAAGATAACTGTATTTTTGCAGGAAAAACATGGTAGATGTAGAGATGTCGGAAGAAGAAGAGATTCACCCGGACAATCCTTTAAACAATGAAGAGGGTAATTTAATGTATGGGGAGATCTGGATAAACCCAAACAAAAGTCAAGATAATAAATCTAAACTGCAAAGAACTGTTGAGGAATTAAGGTCATAACTAAAAAAAGTTAAGGAGGATAATGAACGAATCCTATAACTTGAAATTGACCACTTAACTAACGTCTTCCAAGAGAATGGTTATAATAAAGATCAAATTAGAAGGGTCATCAGGAAAGCTCGTAGCAGGTCTCAAAAACATAATAGGTTCCTTGATGGAGCCTCGATTACTCTTCCTTATATCAAAGGGACAACCGATGTTATAGCTAGGATTCTTCATAAAAAGAACATTGGTGTCACTTTTGCACCTCCAAACTCGATAGGTAGAATGCTAGATACCTTCAAAGACCCAGTAGAGCCCTTAAAACAGAAAGGTGTTTACAAGATTCCTTGCTCATGTGAGATCCCCTATATTGGGGAAACTGGACGCTCTGTTCAGGTGAGGCTCAAGGAACATTGTGCTGACATCATGCACGATCGCCACCAAAAATCAGCTCTTGCTGAACATGCCCACCATTCCCGCCACCACATACGCATTGAAGAAACTCAGCTTATTACTAGAGAGGAACATTACAAAAGGCGGAAAATTAAGGAGGCTATTGAGATAGAAAAATTTCCTTTGAACCTAAATAGGGATGACGGCCTTAAACTCAATGAGTGTTGGCGCCCGATTATCCGCCGCCTCAAAAACACTAATAGACAAAGAACAAAAACTAGGGTCTTCAATTATTAAAATAGATAATTAAAATGTTTCATTATAAAAATTAAAAAATATTAAAAAATTAAAAAAATTAAAAATTAAAAAATACCATTAGTATCATAAAGGTTAAAAAAAATTATAGACTTAATAAAGAACTCTTAGGGCCATCATTTTAACATAAAAAGGTTTTATTTAATTAAAAATGTTTAAAAAAAAAAAAATTTAAAAAAACTTTGAGAGAAAATTAATTATTTAGTTTGGTTTGAACTTTTTTAGCGTTTTAGGTTAGTAAAAGTTACATAAAAATTAGAAAAAAAATCTAGATTTTGTTAATAATTTTAAAAATTTTATTTTATTAAAAAAAAAGTTTTATTAAGGCGTTTACTAAAGTTTTTAAATTTTAAAATATTATTTAAAAAATTTCATTAAAAAAAATTTAAAAAAATTAATTACAAAAATTTAAAAAATTAAAAAAAAATTTAGGGCTAAAATTTGTTGGCTAGAGAAAAAATTTCAAAAAACCTAAAAATTGTTTATTAATAACCTATTTTCCAAAACTAAATTAACCACGAGAAACTTCCTCCTGATGATGAGCCCTACTATGTGGCTCGAAACGTCGAGAACAAATTCAGCCAACGCAGTTTTCCTCTTATCTTCAATCTTCACTGCGTAAAAACCATGAATAGTTGAATCCTAAAAGATCAAGAGGAATTAAATACTATTTTATTAGCTAAGATACATTACGATGAGAAAGAGAAAAATAACGAATCTGAACATATCGTACTAAAAACTACACCTTACAAACGTAAGGGAAGGAAATTGGAATTTTCCAGTCATAAACTTGAAAGTAGTGATGACAATAAAAAGAAAAAAAAGTACAAACTCGATGAGGAAATCTGTGGGGAGTTTAAAAAGATTAAACCACCAATGTTTAATGGTGATATTGAAAAAGGAGAAGAAGCGGAAGTGCGGTTGCCAGGGTTGAAGAAATACTTCCAAATATACAATTATTCTAACAAACTAAAAGCTAAAATAGCCATCTATAATCTAACTGGAAATGCAGATATATGGTGGCATGATATAAATAAGGTCAAAGGAATAAAGGAAAAATGTGTAACTTAGAAAACTTACAAAAAAAAAATACATGTCGGAATAGTACTACGAAGAGAAGGCCAAAGAATTTTACGAGTTAAGACTAGGAGCTATGACTATGAAAGATCTTTGTAGTAAATTTATGATCCTACTTCGTTACGTACCTTACATAATTGACGAAAAACCTAATATACAATGTTTTCTTAGTTGTTTTCCTATCATGTTTAAAGAATGGATTGAGTATGGCAATATGAAGATGCTAGAGGAAGCAAGGAGAAAGGAATTTTTTTGTTACGAACAAAATAAAAATAAAAGAGAAAGTGTACCAACTTGAAAGAATAAAAGGAAAAATAACTTTTATCCAAGAAAAAAACAAAATAAACTCCACAAAAATGCATGGAACAACTATAAAGGATATCAAGGTAATCACTACACAAATTTTAAGCCACAAAATTCTACAGTAAAAGAAAGAGAAGCCTCTATTGCTCTTAACAAGAAGACTGCATAAAGGAAACCCTTAAAATGTTGGGAATGTGGTGAGCCACATTATTTTAAAGACTACCCAATAAGAAAGAAAACTTTTAATGTTCACTCCATACATGAAGCAGTTACAGTGCGAGACATGGCAAGGAGCATGCCCAAAATTAGCGTTGATTTGGAAAACCGACAAGCAGACCATGAAACTTCCATGGTCGAGATTGAAGGTATGATATAAAGTCAGCCTATTTCCATTTTGATTGATCCAGGTGCAAGTCTGAGTTTGGGGTCTAAAATTTTATTATTTTATTATTTTCCTTAGTAGACCCATTTATAAAATAATAGTTAAAATAATAAAATAATATTTATTAATTTTGGAGGAAGGAAGAAAAAAACTACTTTTTGTGTTCATATTTTCGACATATCTCCCTGTGTTTTTACTCAAATTTGGATCAGGAGAGCTCGTTGGATGTGGAATTTGATTCTGCATCCAACGAGTACCCACACTGCATACTTTTGATGGACCCCGCTACCCCAAAAACAAGAAATACCTGAAAAAAACGTGATGATGACTTCAACATCACATTTTTTCAGGTATTTCTTGTTTTTGGGGTAGCGGGGGTCATCAAAAGTATGCAGTGTGGGTACTCATTGGATGCAGAATCAAATTCCACATCCAACGAGCTCTCATAATCCAAATTTGAGTAAAAACACAAGGAGATATGTCGAAAATACGAACAAAAACAGTTATTTTTTTTATGACAAATATGTCAATTCAACCATTATGGTTGACTCATTTTATTGAAATTCTATTGGTCCTTGAATTCCAACTCACAAGAACTTATTTTGGCACGTTTTCTTATAAGGCCCATTTTAGACCCTAAATTTCCTCTAATGATATCACCTAGAATAGTTGAATTATGTAAATTAGAACCAGAAAAGTTTCATAAGTCGTGGTCGGTACAGTTAGCCATCGGGACTAAACGTAAAGTTTCTAGTTGTGTTAAGAATTGTGAATTATTATTGAATGAATTCATACACATGTTGATTTGAATATTATACCTTTAGGTTCCTATGACCTGTTAATAGAAATGGATTGGCTAGAAAAACACATAGTGATGCTAAATTGTTTTGATAAAACCTTTACATGTATAGACGATATTGGAAACACTATAAAAATAAAAGGGATTGCTAGGAAAGTTAAAATCAGAGAGATCTCTTCTCTACAAATGAAAATATCAGTAAGAAAAGGATGTAAAGTGTTTGTTGTTTATGTGATGGAAGATAAAAATATTAGAAAAAAAACTTAAAATAGAAGACATACTACCTATCTTAAACGAGTTTGAAAACATATTTCCGGAAAAAATCCATGGACTTCCTCCGAAAAGAGACATTGACTTCACGATCGATCTAATACCTGGAGTGGTACCAGCATCGAAATATCATTACCGAATGAACATAATATAGCTTACAAAGCTCAAATTTCAATTACAAGAATTAATTGATAAAAAGTATATTCGACCCAGTGTTTCCCCTTTGGGAGCACCGATCTTATTTGTGAAAAAGAAAGACGAAACCTTAAGATTGTGCATAGACTATCGACAACTAAATAAAATGACAATTAAAAATCGATACCTGTTACCCTGGATAAACGATCTATTCGATCAATTCCACGGAGCAACTATATTTTTGAAAATAGACTTAAGGTATGGTTATCATCAAGTGCGAATCAAAGATGAGGACATCTTTAAAACTGCATTTAGGACCCATTATGGTCACTACAAGTTTGTCATAATTCCTTTTGGGTTAACAAATGCACGTACAACATTCATGTGCTTAATGAAGAGCATTTTAAGTAACTATCTGGATACGTCTGTAGTTGTCTTTATAGACGACATACTAATCTACTCAAAGAACGAACAAGAACATAAAGAACATTTAAAGATAATTCTACATGTACTAAGAGAACAACAACTGTATGCTAAGTTCAATAAATGTGATTTCTTTAAGGATGGGATTCAATACCTCATACACGTAGTGTCCAAGGATGAAATCTCTGTTGACCCCGACAAAATCAAAGCCATCACTGAATGGTCGGTTGTTTAAAATGTAACCAACATAAGTTCATTTATGGGGATTATCGGATACTACCAAAAGTTCATTGAAGGCTTTTCTAAGATTTTCCACCCCATAACCTCCTTGTAGAAGAAAGATAAAAAGTTTGAGTGCACTGAAAATGCATGGAAAGCTTTAATAAACTAAAACATCTACTAACTACCACCCCTATCATAAAGATTGTTGATCCTTTCAAATATTTCATCTTATGTATTGACGCTTGTAAAGAAGGATTAGGCAGGGTTTTAATACAAGAAAATTACGTCGTAGAATCTAGAAAATTAAAGGAGCATGAAAAGAATTATGCTACGCGTGACTTGGAACTTGTTTCCATACGCTTTGAGTCGTCATGCAAATTTATTATTTGCAAGCCGCAGTTATGAATCTGATCTAAAAAATCAGATCCTAAGTGCAGAAAAATCTGACAAGGAATACCAAATTTTAAAAGAAAAGACTGTTAAAAATGAACAGAATTAAGTAAAAATAGATTTCAGCCTAAATAAACAAGGATTGTTGCTACATAAAAACAGGTTGTACATACCAAATATAGCAGAAATCAAACTTATAGTCATGAATGAGTTACATAAACGACCATATTCAAGACATCCTGGATACCAAAATATGATCACCATGATCAGAAAATATTTATTTTGGCCAAACATGAAGAAATAAGTGGTAGAGTACTTAGCCCGCTGCATAGAATGACAGCAAGTTAAGGCATAACATCAACATCCTGCAGGACTGTTGTAGCCACTACCCATTCTGGAATGGAAATGGGAAACAATTAGTATGGATTTTATAACATGCCTACCGAAGAATTTCAGACAGCATGATTCAATCATGGTCGTAGTTGATAAGTTAAGAAAGGCTGCTCATTTCATTCATGTTAAATATACCTATAAAGTTGTTAACATTGCATATATTTTTATGAAAGATATATTCAGGTTACATGGTGTACCAAAAGTAATAGTCTCAAATAGAGACGCAAAATGTATAAGTAACTTCTAGAAAGCCTTGTTTAAGGGGTTAGGTACACAGTTAAATTTCAGTACTAAGTATCATACACAAACGGATGGGCAAACTGAAAGAGTAAACCATGTCCTAGAGTACATGCTAAGAATGTATGTCATGGACAAACCAGGTAAGTGGGAAGACTACCTACACTTAGTAGAATTTGCTTACAATAATAATTTTCAAGTATCTGTAGGTATGAGTCCTTTTGAAATTTTATATGGACGAAAATGTGAAACTCCAATTTCTTGAAGCAGTCCAGTTGATAGGTTAATGTTAGGCTTTGATTTAAGTTAAAAGATATGGATCTAACCATGAAACAAGTACAACAAGACTTGAAGGCTTCCCAAGACAGGCATAAAATTTATGTTGACCTTAAAAAAACTCCTAGAGAGTTCCAGGTGGGTGAACATGTGTACATAAAGGTAAATCCCAAGAATATTTCCTTGAGATTGGGCAAGTATTCAAAGTTGGCACCCACGTATTTTGAGCCATTTGAAAATTTGGCTAAAGTAGGGTTGGCTACGTACTAGTTATCCCTACCACCCACTACTAAAATACATAATGTTTTTCACGTTTCTATTTTAAAAAGATATATTCATGATGCTACTCATGTGATCGATTGGAATGTGATCCAAGTGGGATCGGAGCGTATTCTCAACAAGAGAGAAATTTTACTCTGGAACCGTACCATCTGAGAAGTCAAGGTGCAATGGAAGCACCTTAGTCTGGAAGAAGCTACTTGGGAACTGGAAAGTGATATGAGAGAGGCATATCCAGTCATATTCCAAGATAAGGAAATAGAAGAATAAAATAGAAAGCTAGTAACATCGAGAACAGTGTTATCCTCTAAGGGGAGAATCTATTATTAATTTCTGCTGAAAAAAACTTTAATTATTATTTTTATTATTTTTGACAGAAAGTCAAAAATAAAAAAATTTGTAATGAATTATTCTTTATTAATTACAGATATTATAGGGGGACATAAGTGAAAATAGTTGTTGAAGAGTGTTTGTTTACCCACAAAAGGAAAAGACGAGTGGTTGAAGCTACTGAGTGAGAACTCAAGATGCAAGAGCCATCATCCCCAAAAATCAGGTCACGACTTCTAGTTGAGTGCTAAAGAGAGGGGGGCTTATAAATGACCAAGTCCTAGGAAAATACTATGTAATAGTATGTCCATAAGCAAGCAAGAGGCTAGCATTGGAAGATGATCGAATATGATAATGCAAGAGATGGAACATTAAGAGGATTTTGCTTTTGTGGTTCAACGAACATGCTCGGGGGTTCTAGAGCAAGTAACTTAGATTCTCTAGGAGTTGATTGGGAGGAACGGCTTTTCCACTTCTATTTTCCCAGCAGTGGTGCAAGGTTCTTATTCTACGTTTTAAATTTACAGTAGGGGGGTTTCATTCTAGATCTGGAATTGCTAAATGTAGCACCTAGTGTGCAACGATTTGTTCTAGCATGTTTATCAGTTCTAATTATGTTTTGATTATATTTATAAATGTTAAATAGTTTATATATTGGTTATAAAATTTTGTACTTAATATATAGTATATCAACTTAAACCTATTTATTTCCTATGCGATGGATTTATTTTTAAATGTATCTCTGTATTTGTTGTCTTCTTACAATTTTCCTAGGTTGTTGGTTAAAATGCTAGTATGTAGGATAATTTAATCTTCTTTTGTTTATTAGCATTATTCTGAATAAGTCATGATTGAGGAAGACAGAGGAATAATCCTCATGTATTTATTATAATCCTCTGCAGTCGAAGAGTCCCATGATTATGTATAGAACAAACCCTTTTATAACAAACTTATACAGTACACATCTTACAAGATTGATCACATACAGGTTAATATATATAAACAATCATTTACAGATCCAAGTAAACATTCATAACCAGATCGAAGATCCAAGTAAATAGTCATAAACGGATCGAAGATCCAAAGTAAACAGACATAACTAAAATAATGTATCATATATACAAGTATGTCATTATTTGATGCCCACCAAGCTCTAAAATCTAACAGTAAGATCATGTGTAATTACAAATCAATTCACATGTTATCCATTTTTAAGCTACGATTTGTTACTTTTAAACTTTCCCATATAAGTCGCATGACTCAAGGAGTTGCTTAAACAATCAACAAGTGGATTAATCATGGTTTCCCTTTAGTTTACAGAATATTTCCAGAAGCTACGCATACAAAAATAAAAACAGTGTGGAATAGTCCCATTTGAAACCCTCATACGAGTTAATACTAATATAAACTCTAATATCTATACTTATACTAGAAACAGAGGAAAATACTATACACGAAAATCAACATAGTTACTTAGGTCATTATAAACCCTCTTACGGTATACAATAAGTTTAAGAATAATAATATCTTTATTCAAGGATCTAGATCTAACTCATAAAACAAAACTCATTAATCCAAGGCATGGCCGTAAGACCATCGAACATGGAAACCTGCAATCAAAGATTATGAGACGAATAAATATTCGCTCACACAATGAATTCACCAAAAGATTTGGTAAACCAAATAATCCTTAATAATAATATATTTGTATTTAAGATAGAATAGATAAACAGATTACAATGATGTCTTGGCCTTAAATATGGCTTGGACACTTGATGTTGATGAGATGCTTCCTTTCATAATAACTTAATTAACCTAACTATTAATTATTTAATTATTATCTTATTTATGTTCGTTGCATTGCCACTCTCTTAGAAAGGTTTTGTCCTCAAAGCCTTATAATGTTTCTGTATCATTTTTTGTGGTGTCATAGCTGACAAAACATGTCGATATGAACTACTAAGAGTTGAGCATAAATTCCGACATGTGGACGAATCAATCCATCCCAAATTTATTTCTTGTGGACTGTTGGCATTCCATACTGATCTATCGTTAGGAGCTTTGATCACATTGGTACCATTAGCTTTCGACAGTTCCCACTTTTTAGGATACCGGTTTTTATGGTTGGGGTGTCAATAGGGAATTTTCACAATGTTATTTTATTTTATGAGTGTCATATTTTGAGCATTGATCTGAGCTGTGAGTTGTATTTTCATCCCTTGATGTTTTAAGGTTTAGTTCGGTATCTTTTCCAACTTGTTTTCTAACTGCATGTTATCATTTTGAAACTTTTTAATCAATTCTATGGTTGATTTCCTGTCATCTTCAGAATTCTTAAGTTGTTCCTTAAGATCTTCGTTATGACTTATGATGTAGCTATTTTATTCCTTCTTGTCTAGAATGTTTCCTGCAATGTCTTCCATAGATTGTTCTGTCTTCCGACTATTTTTCAACATCTTAATTTTTGTGACTAGTGTCTTGTTACGATTTCTTAATCTAAAAATTTCTTCGAAATTGTTGGATAGTGTTTTATTACTCTTTGCGATATCCATCTTGTGTGCCTTTTTAGAGTCGTTATTTTGTTGTTGAAGAACTTTTGTCTGTTGTCGACATTGGTCGACCTCTGATTCTTGACTTTCTAATTTATGTCGTATCTGTGTCTGTTCTTCATCCTTGTCGCTGATGATTTTGTTCACGCATATTATTTCCGCTTCGTAATCGTTTATTTCTTTTTTTATATCTTGATTTTTTAGTCTCTGATTGAAATCATTTTTGTCTTTTAATTCTTCAATTTATGCAGATAATTTTTCTATATGATTTTTCTGGTTGAAAATGTTTTTTCCTTGTACTTTTCTTCTATCTTATGTATTTCAATTATTACTTCCAAATTTTTATTCCTGTCGCGTAAATCTTCGTTGTCTCTTTGATAGTGCTTTAACTTAGCTTCTAATTTCTCTATTTGTAGTCGTAAACCAAATTCCATGATCTCTGATTTCTTCGACACTAGATGGTCGTCTAGACTATAGACGGTCTTCAATTTTCTTCGATTTTGTATTAGGTTAAATAACATTTTTTTCTTTTCTTTCTTTTTTCCAAAAATAATAATTATTTTAATAAAATAATAATAATATTTTTTTTTTACTTTGACTCTTTTTTTTCCTTTTATTTTTTTGTATTTTTGTATAAAGTAATAATTGTAAATAACACAATTATTAAATAATTATTATTATTATTATTTATTACTACTATTATTAAAAATTTAATAATAATAACAAATATAATATATTACCAATTATTATTTAAAAATAATAATATAGTATATAAATTTTTTGTGAATTGGGTTGAAAGGTTTTTTGAAAAATATATAACAATAATAAATCTTATTATTACTAATAGTATTATTGATATATATTTTTTATGAATGAAGTGGGAATTAGAGTTTAAACCCTAGAATTAAAAAACAGCTTATCAAAACAAAACCACTTTTGGTTTTACTCTTTTATTTTTACTTTTGTTTTACCTTCCTTTTTTTATGGCATTTTCTTCCTTCTTCTTCTCTTTTTTTTTACTTCTTCCTTTTTATTTTTTATTTTGACTTTCTTTTCTTCTTTTACTTGGTCAAAGCCCATAACTTTAGGGACTCCCTAGGATTATGATTAAAAATCACGATATGGCCAAAGGCCTAGATCACAAACTAGCTCTGATACCAAATGAATCGACTAAATATTTGCCCACATAATGAATTCACCAAAATATTTGGTAAACCAAATAAGCCATAATAATAATATATTTGTATTGATGATAGAATAGATAAAAAGATTAGAATGATGTCTTGGCCTTAAATATGGCTTGGACACTTGATGTTGAGGAAACACCTCCTTTCATAATAACTTAATTAACCTAATTATTTAATTATTATCTTATTTATGTCTGTTACAGATTACATACGGGATATATTTCGCAATAAAGACCCTAAGGGCCAGTCATTTAAAATATACAGTAGTCACTTATACAACACATGTCACACTTACAAGAGTCAAAACTGGTGCGGTATAACCCAACATAAAATCCCTCATACGAGATGGTGTTATCATAAGAAAACCTTTAACTCTACATACTGGTATTATAATAGAGAGTAGGGTCTTAGTCTTAAAACAATTTTCATCAATCCTTATACATGGGCATAAGACCATGAAAATGGATGCCATTATAAACAAAAGTCTAAACAAGATGTGCATACAGAGTGGTTGTAAGTCCATATTGAATGGCTTCCACCTATTTTAAAAATCCACATATAATTTATTTTAACAGAACCAACGACGTGGAGGTAAGACCATCCATGATGGCACCCCACCGCGTCATCACAATCCGCATAGGATTGTAAACTAATACACCTAAACCCTCACAAAGAGACATGGTCGTAAAGCCTCTATAAAAACAAAGGGTAAACCCTCTGAGTTTTAAATGAAATAAAACTTATATGATGTGGAGATGGAGTCCTCTCCTCTCAGCTCCTCCACACTCAGGTTAAAGCACCTGCATCAATATATACAAGTTGAGTATTGTAAGCCACAACTTGCTATAAAATACTTTTCGAAAGGAGAAGCATAGAGATAATGATGAGTTAAATTACCTTAGGCATTTAAAAATGCAGGCATGGGAGGAAGTGACCCTGTCGCATCCCTCTCCAGCGCCATCCACCTACAAAGCTCTCAGGTTATAGTCAAAACCTTTTAAAAACAAAAAGAAAAAATGGAAACAAGTTTTATAAACCTTACTTTCTTACCTTGGCGAGTTGTAGAGAGGGCCAAGGGTCGGCTCCTCTGGATGTTTCCCTTATCCCTCCTCTGCCTGCACCCAGAGCAAGTGCACTATCGGTAAACTTTGTAAATCCTAGATTTATAACAATAAAAACATAGAGACAAGTTCCAGTTTTTTTCTCACCTGTTAGCAGGTAGCATGCATGGACGAGGTGATGGCATGTTCGTTCAGGCACAAGCATTGGAATGCAGATCGTCGAGAAATCCATGGGAGCCTGGAACACCTCAGAAGGGATTAAGCAGAATTCCATTAACACATGATAACAAATATACACAAGAAACCCTAACGACATAACCATTTTTACAGGCGGATCTTCTGCTCTCGCTGATTACATTCCAAAACAACCAAATGCAACTAATGAAGGTTTCGTCAACCAAAAGACATAATAAAAACCTTGTCAAACCCTTGCGATCTCACCATACAAGTGTAAGGCCGAGATTCACTCTCGAGCCAGGTCAAAGGACCTGGCCACGTTGTCAACTCGCAACCATGACAAACATTTAAGTCAACCAAGGCACCACTTATTAAGTCTCATCCAGGGAAATCATGGCTCATAAATCATGGAATTCACGTATCAACATCAAGCTCAAAACCATGTGTTAAAACTCCAACGAACAAACCATATTATTTATCATAAAAATCATGGCGTAGACCATGCCATATCATACTCATCATATTATGCCATGAAGAACTTTGTATTATAAGTTATATCCTTTGCATTATAAACAACGATGGGTTACATTCCCTTGTACACCTTGAGACTAAGTCCTTGGCATAGCACCATGAGCTTAGGCTATGGTAAGGCCCATGGCCTTTAAAAAGAAAACTCTAAGTAAAACCTTATTACATTAATAAGTGGGATCAAGACTATGAATAGTCTCCTAAAAACCTTAGGGCTTCTAAATCCTTAGTAAGAACTATTAAAATGAAAACAAGAAAACGAAGACATCACCTGCGGGAGTAGCTGAATATTATGAAGGAGTTGGCCATTGCATCAGCCAACGGAATCTGGCGTAGTGAGCAGAACAAAAAAGATAAATAACTTGCATATGCATAAATAACTTAGAACATGAGTAAATTGCCGATTAAATTACGATTAATCAATGCATGTAAAAAAAATCTATTTTACGAATTTTAAGGTGTGTTACAAATAGTATCATATACTAAATCCCATTGTGAAAATATTGATCTTGATATAACTCACAAGAAAAAATATAAAGCATTTAAAACTGAATCACTACTTGATATTATAAAACATACTTAGTTACAAAGACAATACTGACAAAAAATCTACAGTAACAATCTCCGTAACTAAAACCAACATAGATCCATCATAAACACAGATCTATCAAGCATCAAGATGCATCCAATTTCTTGAGGTGTTATTTTTCTATCACTTTTTATTTGGTTTAGAATTTGTATTGTATGAGCGATATGGTTTTTTAATGACTTTTTATTTGATTTTAATTTTTTATTATATATTTTTATAGACAACTAGAATAAGCAATTCATGGGACTGAAAAACACATAAACTATAATTATAAATTGATAAAATCTACATCAAAGTTCTATTCAAAAGTTGTTATATTCATGTTCTATCTTCTTTTTTGTTGATATTTGGCACAAGATCATGTTGAATAGCATAGGATTTTGGTTGGTTAACCTTTTTATTCTTGTCCATTCATTACTGGTGGGATGATTGAACTCAACAATTTTTTTGAAAGCTACATTTAATTCTGTAATTAAATCAAAGGAAGTTGGAGGATGGGTTTGATATAAATCATTAACAACATTTAGTAATTTAGAATTACAAAGTAACCTTTCCTAAATATGTTTCCTATTTAATGGTCGTGTCATATCCTGAAATATTTATAAATTGTTCCGCTGATTTAACAGATTGCTATGATAACACTCCAAAGGACGCACATCATGAATTTTGCATGTCTCGTTGGATATTGTGTGTGTTGCTAATCCATTTTTTGCAATGGGATTGTCTTGAAACACCTCGTGTCGCCCATTCATATATACAACCAGAACTTACTTGAGAATAGGTGCTCATATAAATATGTAAATATGGGAAAATATGTCACTAATTCTTGACTCCCCTAAACAAATTGATATTTCAGAAAAAATGTCCCTAGTTATCTAAAGATGTAATCAAAGTTCTAGAATTATTTGCTATGCAATCATTGCACTCGTGTCCATAAGGGAGGAAAACCAAACTTATATAGATGACTCAATTTGTTCTTGAAAGTTCTTGTATTACAATTAATGACAATCCATTTACTAAGCTATTTGAATGAGTCATTTATCAATGCACTTTCTCTATTTTCATTCTCCTATTTATTATTGACAAAAAGAATATAAGTTAGAATAATATATATTATGAAATAATAATAATAAAACAGTGCATTTCCTATTTATGCTATTTTATTTTTCAATCTCCATCAAACATGGTTTATTTCAAGTTGAATATGATTCTTAAGAGTTTCATTTTGCTGCAACATATGAAACCAAAGCTAGAAAAACATTCATTGTATTCAAAATTTGATCCCAAATCAAATGCTTTGCACCATTCAAATATGTGTTTCCAGTCAATTTTTTAAGCTTCATCCAATGTATTTTTCGTCCTTGCAGATGGTTTGATTTTCATCTTTCCTAGACGACTATTCTTTTTTTATATGACAAGTAATGACTCTTTTTCGGGGATTTATGTCATATCATAAATGTCCTTTACCAATAAAAAATAATTGATCATTGAAATTCATAAGTTAATTAATTTATAATTTCAATTTTAATATATATACTTTTTATTTATATATACATTTTTTAAAAACATAACAAAACATCTTCAAAAATTATATTACAAAGGAAAGCTAATATAAAGTCAAAAGAGTTTGCAGTTTGACTTGCAAATGAAAAGGCTAATAATAGAAAACTAACTTTGGGACTTTGAAGTGAATATTTTAGTGAAATGTGTTTTTATAATAAAATTAGCTTAAAATTATAAGTTATATGTATTTTTACAAAATGTGATTAAATAATAATAAAAAGGATGTGAGTTGTTCATTTAATTTAGCTTGGGTAGTTGGGAGTAATGATTGTTACTTTGCCCATGTTCAATCTTTGTAAGTGATATGTTGAGCTCTTAAATGAACATATTTGATGCAGACACCATTTATAATTTCAATAATAATAAAAACACTTTTATGTATCCTTGAATTCTTAAATTTTTGAGATATATTTTTTTAATTTTTAGGGTTTTTCCGATATTATATTTTTTATGGATTTCTATAAAAATGTACAAGAGAATTTTGATCAAAAAAAGTGAAGAGAAGGGGCTATGACCTTAGTCCTTGATGCCAACACCTTGCCCTTGGTGGCATAATTTTTCCACCTCTGAGATTAAACACATGAAATTCAGAGCATGGAGGGACTTTAAACCTTTTCTGACAGCCAAATAGTTGTGTTAAACTTTCTTTTGATACCTAAATCCTTCAATTTTTGGGCTTCCGCAACTATCTGTTCCACCTTCCGACTTTCTGCACTTCCAATCTTTCCACACGCTCTCTTCCGCACTGGGATTTTTCCATTAACCTTTCCGCACTTCGGAATGTGGAAATCAAATCTTCATTCCAACTTGTTTTCGAAGTTGGGTTTCCCGCACTTCAACTCTTCTGCGTCGTCGATTCTTTTTAGTCTCGCTATCAATCGTTGATCTGTCTCTAGATGTTGATCACGATCTAACTCTGCAGATCTACGTTACTTTGCTGCGGAAATAAACGACAACCGTTGGATCTGACTTTCTCCAGATCGACGGTGGACTTCAAATGTCATAAGGTGGATTTTATTAAAATTTTGTGCACATCAAAATTTCTTTAGACCGTGCAACTTCTCCCTACGAAATGGCTCACAGTCGTTGATCTGCTTCGGGGATCAACCTCATCCGTTGATCTCAATCCTCTTTGTAACGATTACTTTCAAATTTCGCATCCCAACTCCTTTGTTATCCTCCTTGCTATTTCGATTGTGAAATATGTTTCTGACCGTTGATCTTCGTCGGCTTCAATCTCCACCACATGATCTTGAAGCGTATGAATGTTCAGTTTCTAGGAATATGGTTTATAACTCTCGATTGTGAAATTCCTCCACAACAATAGATCTTCTCCTTCCATGATCTTGACCGTTCAAGCCTGCATAGGCTTATATCTCATTTTTTATCGATCCTTACAGTGACTGGTCTCTGCTTCGTAACCTGCAACAAGGTTATTTGTTCATGAAATCTCAATGGATTTTCACCTAATTCTCCTTTGATTGATTAGAGAATCAATCAATCGATCTTTGTTTCTCACCCTCTTATAAGCCCTAATTCACACACAAGCTCTATCAATCATTAACAAATTTTTAAACAAACATTCAACTCATGAATTCACACACTCAGACAGAATTGAATTTACACACACAGAGATATGTCAAAATGGGATTTTTCATTCACTCAATGAAACTGTACATACAAATTTCTCTCAGAACCTGTGTTCTGATCTCCTTAGGCCTGATACATCTTTGATTGGCCTTGCTTGAGCCAAATTTACTCTGTTCTGGCTACTTCTCCTTCATCTATATATTCTTCTATCTATCTCTGTATCTTCTGTCTTAAGTCCATCTATGCCTTGTAGGCTTACATATTTACACACAACAAGATTTATGAACCATTCTGATTCAGATCCTCATAATTTGCTAACTAATCCTAATTACAACAAACTCTCAAATCTATCATATGACTCGCTACCACTAATTGAGGACTTTGTTATATGATTCATCAATTGACCCAATGACTCACTCATCCTCCTAATGACTCACCTAAATGACTCACCATCTATCTAGAATCAAATAAAACATAGGTTTATTTACAATGTGATGGTTCAAAGACCATCAATTCAGAATTTAAGACCCCTTCTAGGTCTGATCAGACATTGAGCTTGAAATTTGAATGGAGAGCAGGATACTCCCGCATCAAACTCCCCATGAAGAAAGAAATATGACCTCCTAGTCATAACCTTCTATCTTTAGTATGCATGGATCCCAAAAAAATTTATGTAACTGATCATCCATCTCATCATGTTGTTTTGTCCTTGTCATCTTCAGTTCTCCCGGTTTCCAAATTTTATGTTGCAATGTTCCACTAGCTTTTCTTCTGCAATCTTCTTCTGTCATTTGTCTTCTGCCACTGGTTTGCCTATTTTCCCTACTGATGTAAATATTCATTCTTTCCTCATTCCTTCTCTAAGACATCTTCACCATCAGAAACTTTAGTTCTTCAATATCCATGTCCAGTCTATCCGTTGGTTGGTACACTTGCATCTTCTTTTTCTAAAATTGTTGTTGTTCTCTTGACTCTTTGTTGTTATCCACTAAATTATAAAATAATGCAGTGCCTTTACATGCTATCTTCTCTTTTCCAATGCTGTAAGCAAACATTAAACAGTCATCTTTATCAATCCTTGGATTGATCAACCAATCTTCTAACATTTCTAACTCTTCATCATACTTTCTAAGGTTAGAAATTTTTTCTTTGTCTTCATTATTCAACTCTGCAACAACAATTTCTTCAAGGTATTGATCATCCTTTTGAGACAATATAGTCTCTTCCTATGTCATGACAGATTTCTTCCCATGTCTTCTAGTAACATCACTATCTAAATATGCAAGTGTTCTCTTTTGTTTATCTTCACAAGACCATGTCATCTTGTCCTTCAATCCCAGAACAAACTTCTAGCTTTGGTCCATGTCAATAATACATGGATAACCTTACAAGTTTCATCATATGTTATTCCTGCAGATATACACAATTCATTAATTCGAGAATATTGAAATTTTTATCTCCCATTTACCCTCTTATCAACATATTATTTTGTTGTTCTGAACTCTCCCAAGATTTCATGAGACTTTCAGCTAGTCCCTCTTCTACACCATCGTTTCCTAAGATAATTTTATGTTCTACTTCACAATAATGAACATATTCTTCTGTCAACAGTCCAATTATGAACGTGTTTTTATTTCTCAAAGAATCCGTCCTATGCTTCACAATATGCATATACACATCATCTAAGTGTGCTTCAATACCTGCAATCATACACCAATAATTAATTTCAAAAACATGAGACTCTGAAGTCCCTGTTGATATTTTCGCTGGAATCCTCCTGTTGTGTTGGTCTGAACACAACATCAATCTTTCACCATTACCCATTTCTTCAGACTTCATGACAGTCCAAGGTGACTCTTCAACTCTCTCCTTCATCAGAATACAATTTTGATTCTTCCTTGTAGAAATGTATTTGTACATTTCTTTTTCTTCCTTCATCTTCAAATCATCTTCAATTGTCTGTGTTTCTCCATCAAGAAACTCATCAACGAGTTCCTTTTGCTACAATACTTCAGATCTTTCTTCATTTGATAGACTTTCTTCATCATATTTGACTTCATCAAATTTTAAGATAGTTTCAAAAGATTGCCCATCATCTGCAACAAAACCTGCAATCACCAACAAATCATTAACCTCAAAAACATAAGACCTTTTGGTCTCATACAGCCTCACAATCATCTCTTCCATAAGTTGATCTATACTCTTTACAAAATTCATGAGACTCTTAATTGGTCTCTCTTTTTCAACTTCATCATCCTCTCCAAGCAAATGACCATGTTCAGGTTCACAATATGAAACCTCCACCTCATATTCAACTTCTCTGAGTTCTTTCTTCAATCCAGTAAACATATTTTGTTGTAGCTTCACCTGTAGTGAATGCCATCTTACCTCTCTTTTGATGACCCAACCATACCTCTTGTTCTCTTCTTTAGCAACCTGCATATGCTTCTCAAAGCACAAATGTATCTTTCTAACTCTAGCAGTTCTGTGTTACATTCTTCTTGTCTCACTTTCTTCTTTTTTCTTTTGTTGTGGCTTTTCTCTGAACCCCTGCAATGACCTTCAGTAGTCATTGTTTTTGTCTCCTTCTCCTCTTTTGTGAACTTCATCATGTTCACTTGTGGACTGTACCTAAGCCTTCACCTTCAACAAGTCTCCATACTTGTCTGTTATACCTTAATAAGCTATCTCTCCTTGAGCTTACCCTTTTGGTATCTCTAGTCCTCTCACTAGAACCTTTTGAGCATCTCCTTTTCTATTCTTGGCTTCTACAGGTCCACTCCTCCTTAGAGAACATGCACTAGTCCTCTCTTGTCCAACCTATGTTTGATTTCTTAGGTTCTACCACTTATTCCTCTTTCTTATTCTCAAGAACTTCTTTGTTCTTTGCTACGGTCAAATCTTTCCTAATAACTAGAGTCAAAATACAAATGTCAATCAATCCATCCCTTCAGACTTTTCGCCTATACAGTTGGCTGAAAATATCTCCACTGCTATCTTCAAAAGATCTTGTTCTTCAGGAACAAACTTGTTCTCTCACAGTTATCCAAGACACCTGTTATCGTCAAATATACCTTACACAAGACTACACATACGCACTCACAATTATCTATCTTCAAATTCAATAACAATTTCCAGAAATTATTTACCTTTGCTTTCTCCAATCCCTCAAGAGTAGTTAGAAACTCTTTTTATGCATCATAACGCCTTTCTTGTATCTATCAAATCATATCCTTCCAAAGGATTTAACAGGTACTCCCCTGTGGCTAACCATCAAATTTAAACCACACTTTTCTCTGTCTGCAAATCTTAATTTAAATCAATTCTAAATCACCTTACTAACCCTCTTAACACAATTGTTAGTCTTCAAATTAAAATGAATGTAAGATCAGAAATTGATTTACCTCTTACGCATAATCCTTGTTCTTCTGCTCTGATACCAAAATAGATGCCAACCGAGCCCCCTCGGTGGCATACTTTTTCCATCTCTGAGATCAAACACATGAACTTCAAAGCATGGAGGGACTTTAAACCCTTCCTAACAGCCAAATAGTTGTGTTAAACTTTCTTCTGATACCAAAATCCTTCAATTTTTGGGCTTCTGCAGCTATCTGTTCCACCTTCTGACTTTCCGCACTTCAAATTTTTCCTCACTGAGATTTCCACATTCACCTTTCTGCACTTCAGAATGCGAAAATTGGATCTTCGCTCCAACGTGTTTTCGAAGTTGGGTTTCCTGCACTTCAACTCTTCTGCTTTGTCGATTCTTTTTCGGCCTTTCTCTCAATTGTTGATCTGTCTCCATATGTGGATCATGATCTAACTATGTGGATCTATGTTACTTTGTTGTGGAAATTAACTAAGACCATTGGATCTGACTTTCTCTAGATCGACGATGGACTTCAAATTTCATAGGGTGGATTTTATTAAAATTTTGCGCACATCGAAATTTCTTTAGACCGTGCAACTTCTCCCTACGAAATCGCTCATAGCCATTGATCTTCTTCGGGGTTCAACCTCGTCCATTGATCTCAATCCTCTTTTCAACGATCACTTTTGAATTTCACGGCCCAACTCCTTTGTTATCCTCCTTGTTATTTTGATTACGAAACCCGTTTATGACTATTGATCTTCGTCGGCTTCAATCTCCACTACATGATCTTGAAGCGTATGAATGTTTAGTTTCTAGGAATATGGTTTATCTTGGTCGCAACTCCCTATTGTGAAATTCCTCCACAGCTGTAGATCTACTCCTTCCACAATCTCGGTTGTCCAAGCCTGCATAGGCTTGTATCTCAGTTTTCATCGATCCTTATAGTGATCGATCTCTCCTCTGTAACCTGCAATAAGGTTATTCGTTCATGAAATATTAATGGATTTTCACCTAACCCTCCTTAGATTGATCAGAGAATCGATCAATCGATCTCTGTTTCTCTCCCTCTTAGAAGCCCTAATTCACACACTGTCTTTATCAATCATTAACATAGATTTAAACAAACATTCAATTCATGAATTCACACACTTAGACAGAATTGAATTTACACAGAGAGATATTCCAAAATAGGTTTTTTCATTCACTCAGTGAAACTGTACATAAAAATTTGTCCTTGAACCTGTGTTTTGATCTCCTTAGGCGTGATACATATTTGATTCGCCTTGCTTGAGACAGATTTACTTTGTTCTGGCTACTTCTCCTTCAGCTATCTATTCTTCTATATATCTCTGTATCTTTTGTCTTATGTCCATCAATGCCTTTTAGGCTTACATATTTGTGCACAAGAGGATTTATGAACCATTCTGATTCAAATCCTCATGATTTGCTAACTAATCCTAATTACAGCAAACTCTCAAATCTATCCTATGACTCGCTACCACTAATTGAGGACTTTGTTACATGATTCATAAATTGACCCAATGACTCACTCATCCTCTTAGTGACTCACCTAAATGATTCACCATCTATCTAGAATCAAATAAAACATAGGTTTATTTACAATGTGATGGTTCAAAGACCATCAATTCAAAATTTAAGACCCCTTCTAGGTCTGATCAGACATAGATTTTTAAATTTGAATGGAGAGCAGGATTCTCCTACATCAGTCCTTCAATCCAAGGGTGTTTAGAGATCAAGGTCAATGCCCCTACTCAAATTTCAAAAGACACTCCTCCTACTGAAGGCAGTAATCTTGAAGAATTATCCAATGGATAACCATTGTAGAGCTCACAATGCCAATCGTTCTAAAAATTCTTGTAAATCCTTTTTAATATGTCTAAGATTTTTACATTTACACTAGAGTCAAGAAAATAAAAAGGAAAGGAAGAGGAGGAAGAAGAATAAAAACCTAAGGAGGAGGAAGAAGAAAAACCTAAGGAGGAAGAAGAAAAAGATGAAGATGAACCTGAGCCACATGCAATACATGTCACATGGGATGTGTGTGAGGGAATAGGTGATGATGAAGGAGATGTTGAAGAAATCCATGCTCTTTTGGGATAGAATAAATATAGCCTAAGGAGTAAGGACCTATCTCTTCATCAACCCCTCCAGCTAGCGACAACATCAAATTCCACCAAGAAAGATACCAACTAGGGCAAAGGCTAGTAACTTGATACTAGGTCAAAGTAGCCAAAACCCTTATTAGGGAAAACGATGAACTCCAAGGCCCACAGTGGAGATCACCTTCAAGAGGAACGTACCCTCAAATAAAGTTAATGAGATGCCAATAAAACCCTAATTTACCTTGCTTACGGTGTACAAGCAACATGAAACAAGAAAATGGAAAGACATTTCCAACATCAACCAAGAAAGAGAGAAAGAGATACTAGTTAGATCCTTCCTTAGAGATGAGTTATCACAACTATTATTAGGATTAACCTTGTAAGATAACAAACCCTATAAATATCATCACTCTACTTTCATCACATTTCATTCATGCCAAAGAGAGAGGTGTGTATCACTCAATTGCTCCAATAAACTAAGATAAAGAGAAAAAAGTACATAATTAGAACCCTTGTTTTGTTTAAAAATGATGCTAGGATCGTTTATTTATAGGAGGCTTCCTAGACTTATCTAACTTTAGATCCTTCCATACTAAAAAGTAAAAATAACCAAAAGTTAGGGTTTGTCACCCATAAGCTGGGGATTAAACCACAAAATACTAGAAATAGCGATAAATAGTCAAATTGGTTTCATCCAAATGAAGTGATGAGATGAGGGAGGACGTCATGCCCCAACTAATCCCAATAATATAGAAGATCCCTCAATGTCCAAGTGAGCATAAAGGAGGTTTGCTAAATTGGCTATGGAAATCCTTACATGTGTAATAATCTCATACATAGTAAAATATGTGTTGCTAGGAGCTTCTAGGACACATGTCCTAATGGGCCCATCCCAAGAAACACTTGGCACCAACCCAAGGCACAAATGGATCAACATGATGGGGGACTTCTACCCATCAAGAGGTAGTCAACAATGACACTAAGCCAACAGTTCCTGGAATGAAAACCAAGAGTACCTGCAATAACTAGGCCATAGGTCTTGAATCCTACTAGACTACCACTTCTACACAAACAAGCACAAACTTGGCCTTTTACAGTGGAAAAAGGTCTCCTCACTCTAGTATATCATGGAAACCATGTTGTAGACGATATGGGCTATAACAATTGGCTCCAATTGCGAGACATGCACTCTTATAAGGAGTGTGTGAGAACCTCTGAAACATATAGGACCTATAGACCTACACAGATCTAATAAGAAATAGTCAAATGCATCGGAGGAAAACACTTCTATCCCACCTTATTCAAATCAAAATCAAATGCATTAAACAATAAGTGCAATGTGTGGGTAAAAGTAAATGATTTAATTAAAAGAAACTAATGTAGGAAATTATGAAACCTACTTAACTTCTCTAAGCATGGTGAGAGAGATAAGTCAATTGAAATCATACCACAAATGAAGCCATCTTATCCTATCATTCATGATAGGGATCCTTTATTTGTCTTTGGCAATAGTCCAAGACAAAATGACATCAATGGAAATTTGAGTAGATGTCATTATAGTTATCAGAACATGGATAGAACAATGGGAAATATGAAGAACCTAGATGTCTTTAAGTTCCTGCCAAGAAGAAGGGCCCCTTTCACAATCCCCCTCTATCCAATCTTGGACAGGGCCCAAGTACAAAATGGCGTCATCATAATCCTACACATTCTCTTTGTTTGTTTCCCCAAATGGTCCTCAAAACCAATAAGGAACCCTTCATAACGATGCCAAGTCAATTATGCCATGCTGTTCATAAACCTATGCCTATAATCGTCATCATAAAAAATATTCCAATCTTCAAAGTTAACAAGAGCTAAAGGTCCAAAAATTACTTGTACTATTCCTCATTGTAGAATGACCTTGTAAGGATAAAGAACAAAACCAAATGCTTCTAGGGAATCATCCACCTAACTCTGAGCTCTAGGAATCCCTTGTAAAGATAGGGCACCGGAACTTTATATGGCCAATTACACTACATCCGTGTACCTTTTTAAACTTTGATTTCTGCATGCAAAATTTCCTTTTGTTGTCGCCTTTCACACACCTGGGGGTTAAGCGCAGTAGAAATCTTCAAGCTATGAGGTGTGTCCTTAGGTGAAAGTATCGATTCAAGTGCTATCACTTGATATTAACTCCTCTATTTAGGCCAAACTCCTAACGAAGCCAGGGGGTGGTGTTACCACCTAAGTTGTACTTAGTGGTTTTTATCAAGTGAGCCCGGTGAACCGGACAGGGTTAACTTGTTCGGACTTCAAAAAGACCTTTGGAAGTACTTCTGGAAAGTGCTTGTTGTATCATATCACATGTTCATACCCCATGGGGAATTGTAATAAATGTTCTAGCATGATAGTGTCTGTAAAAGACTCGGTCTCTTAGACTTCATTTGTCAATCCAATCAGCCCAGGGTGTTTTTTCCCTTGGTTATTATTGGTTGTTGAATAAACGACTGATAATTTCTGAGTTTTTCACTCCATACCTCCAAAGTTGGGGTGGTCGGCTTGGAATTTGTGCCTATTGAGGTTATTAGAGTCTATGTGTCAATGTGTAAGCATGCTAGACATCATTTTTGAGTCATATGAACATGTCTAAGTCCCCCTAGGTGTTTTTCAATTTTTCAATTTTTTAGTTTTTTCAATGTTTTTTATTAAATTTTAATTTTTCCAAAACTTAGGCTATTTTTTAATAGTTTAATTGGAAAAATTGAGTCTGTAATAAAAGTGGGCCAAGTAATCAGTTTCAGTCATGTAGGTGCTCATTTTAAAGCTAAGAGCACCATGTAAACCCATGGACCCACTATTTCCTAGTTTTGAGTGATTTTCCATCACTCGGGTCAGAAAGCCCCAAAAATCAATTATTGATTTTTTAATTAATAAATTGATGAATAATGGAGCAAATCCAAAATCAATAAATCAATGGATTCTCAGCCGATTTGATTGAAATCAGTCAGATCTGAAGCAGATTGACTGGATCTGACAAATCCTTGACTGAAGGAGGTGATCAAATCAGATCCAGAGTTGATCTTGAGCATCCTTTATGGGGAATTTCGCCCTCCCTCTCTCCTCAACACGTTTTTGGCTCAACTGGATGATTTTTGGTGGATTCTTCAGTCAGCAGGTTGAGGTGTCAGTTAGATCAGCCCCCCGATTGATAGTTGCACTCAGTGAGACTCAGATATGGCTCAGCTAGACACAGATCAGGCATTGATGGACTCTCCATCAGTTGATTTCACTTTATTCCATGAGTAATTGCACCCCCCCTGGGCTAGATGGCCTACAAATTGTATAAATCAACGCACATCCTCCTCTTCCAAGCTAGTTAGAACTAGGATTGAGGTGCTGTTGCTCTTGTGCTGTATTGTTTTTTCATTCTGGAATAAAGAAGCTTTGGAGGAAAGATCTATGGTGTAATGGTCTTCATGTGTGGATGCTGATTGTCAAATGCTTATGAGGTATAATCTGCTTTTGTTTATCATTGCTTTGCTGGTTAATTGTTGGCCTTGATTTGTATGTATTTTAAGTTTAATTGCATGCTTTCCAATCATCTCTTTCGGCGGCACCTATGTTTTAACCATCTGTCTGTGCAAGGATTTTAAAGCTACAGATGATCTCGCTGGTAGAAGAGGTTGAGCTGGTTTGAATCTTCCTCATATTCAGTATCTTACGAATGACATAGTCCCTCGGTGTTCCACCAAAGCGGAATCCAAAGCCCAACATTTCCAGGCTTCAAACACTCTTTCTCTCTCTTCCTCCTTTAAAAATTATTAAACTTTCCTCAAACTGGTTACTTTAAGGTTTCTTTTTAAATTTGATCTATCTCATCAAGAAAAGCATACATAGATCTAATTATCAAGATCCCTCCAAATTTCTAGATCTTAGTTTCATTTTGTGCATAAAGTTCAAATTCAAGAGATCTAGCTAAAATTGCCTTAGTTTCGCAAGTATTTTAGTGAAAAATCAATAGCTTGCTGTTAAGGTAGTTTCTTTTGCTGTACGATAAATTCAATATTCTGAAATATCAGTGCTTCTTAATTGGCTGCACAAACAGCAATTCAAGATCCCAAGGAAAGCTTGCTTTCCTTGGTTCCTTTTTGTCGGTTTAGCTAGTTTAATTTCATTATTGTTTGAGATAAAGTAGGCTGACCCAAAGGTACTCTTAAAGTGCTTTGGGGAATTTTTTATTCTAATTATCTCGCTTTCATTTAGCAGGTATGACAGAGGAGAAAGGAAGCTGCTGTCCAAAGTGGCTTTTGGAGCGCTCAAATCCCCCCAGGGGTCTCTCTTTTGTCACATAATTTGTAATTTTTTTTGTATAAACTGTAATATCTTGGTTTCAGCCTGTATAAGGACCAAGAAAGCTATGTTTTATCAGTGTTTTGATATTGTAACCTCTGTAATAAAATCATCCTTTGAATAGGCTCTTGCGAGCCCATTCCCCATCCCCCCTGGGGGGATTCGCGTCAGTGCCATTTTCGTCATTTTCTGTTGATTTCCTTTTACTAGAATTGATCTGATTTGCAAGGTAGTATATTTTATCTTGTTGTTAATTCCATATTCCATATCTTACTTTCAAAATTAATCATAATACTTACCCCACGATTTCCCGAGTGACCCGAAAGGGGAAAGAGATTCGTGGTAGGATTAATCAGAAAATCATATTTGTGTAGTTGTTTTATTTTTTATATCATTTGTTTATCAGCAGCTTTAAAATTAACCCCTCCTCGATTCCCTGATTGAGATCCACTTGGATCGAAAGAGGTTCTTGGAGGCTTTTCTTTTAAACAAGAACACATCTCTTAATAACTTATTAAAATTTACAAGACTCCAGTGTGTATGCTCTGCACTTGGCTGCGGTTTGTCTGATCATTCAAGTTGTATCAAAAGCACTTGGGTGACTAGCATAATTAGGACTCACCTTCCCCAATTAACAAACCATCAGGTGAAAATCCAACACCTCGATCAAACCTTTACGGTGGTAAAATACCCAAAGGAAGCGGGAACCTACTGAAAAGTGACCTCGGGGCGCAGATCTCTGTCACACCCTAACGGGTGCATTACGAACATAGCCCCAGAGACTCCATTTCAGCCCACATATTCCTTGCGGGTAGCCGTGTAGGTTTTGTTTTGGACATACTCCAAGTACTCTCGGGTATATCAGAAGTCCCCCTTTTAGCCTAATTTAATCAATTCATACTTCAATTTTAACTTAAAACATACCAATATGCAATCGCAAAACATTCACTCCAAACACATGCAAGCACATTGATCTCTTTTGATTTGACTCCATTATTAAGGCACTGGTCATTTTTGTTTCATATATATATTGTTTATCAGCTTTGTGCTTTCGTGTGTTATTTTCGTATCTTGTCATCTTCAATTGTTTATAGTTAAAATCTTCAAACTCCTAAATAACTGATCCAGTTTAACATCACCACACTAAGAAATCATCCTTAGTAACTTAATAGGGTCTACCCCCCTTGGCTTCGTTAGGAGTTGAGCCTAAACGGAGGAGTCAAGAACAAGGTGACAGCCTTGACTTGAGACTTGCCCCCAAGGACACACCGAGTGGCTTGAAGATTTCTGCCATGTGATCCAGGTGTGTGAAAAGGCGGCAACAGGTGGTCACTAAGAAAGAGTTTAACTAAGGCTCTTGTGTTTTAGTCGTTAATGATGGAAGTAAGTGTTTTAGGAGATTTTGAAGTAAAATACTGAGACAAGATTGTTGCAAATTTAGACAAATAGTTCACCAACATATATATAATAGCATAAATACATAAGGATTAGCAACAATAAAAAGTCGATAATAATCGATAGTAGAATGTTGCAAATTTATATTAGTGCCAATGGAGTTAGAAATAAAGAAATAATGTTGCTAAAAGATTAAATGTTTTGCAATGTGTCTTGGTCAGTTTTAATTATTAAAAGATGAATTTTGTTATGGGAAGGGGATTCTCGATATACTATAAATTATTGAGAATATGTCTGAAATATGATGAAGGTGGTTCTTCACTCAGAAATGTGGGATGAATCGGAGTTTCTGGGAGGTGTCCAACACTACACCAACAAGAGTGTAGGTTGACGGTATCATGAGGTCACTATTCAATGGTTCTCGCTTCCTTTAAAGAATTTTCCCACGATTTTCAATTGTTGCTACACCTAATTTTCGTAATGTTTTTTTTGGAGTTGATTTTATTAATGGATTCTTAAGTTAATGTGTGGAAATTAGAAAATGTCGCAAATCGCTTTTGATTCTCCAATGACCAGGAAAATCCCACAAAGGGAAAGAGCATACACGAGGTTTACTATGAAGTGTTAATTCCAATTAAAGAAAGCAAGATGTTGTAAAAGCATGTAATTAAAGACAAATTGAAACCGAAAATTATGTGTCACTTTTTGATTATCCACTAATAATCGACAAAACCTTTGGTTAGCAGCGAGAGCATACTTCGTGGCAACGAGTCGGGAATGAAATTATTACTTTATTCTAAGATGAAATCAAAAAAAATAGCTAACCTATTGATCCTTTCTAGAAGGAGGATTGTGTACATGTGTTTGTTAGAAAAATAAAACCATAAAAGACATTATGAATCTCCCCCAGGGGGGATGGAGTGTGGACATTGTGTATCCCACTTTCTTTATTTATTATTAAACTTTACAAAGTAATGAAAAGATGAACTAAAAATGCACTTTGATCCTCTAAAAGGATCAAAAGGCTTACAAGATTATTGAGTGAGAAAATGAATGAAGAAAAGGGATGAAAGAAATACGTTTTGGTGTCCTGGGTGACCCGAAACATGATTTTTTAGTAATATGTCCTTCTCTTTTTTCTTAAAACATGGTAAAAACCAGCAAGCAAAAGATGTTAGAATATCACAAATCAGTCAAAACAAAATACATAATTTACACTACTCAAAATGCTCGAAAATTGTGAATTTTTGCTTTAAAAAGGCACTTTGAGAAACTGCTTCAGGTCTAGTTCGAGATGAAACTTTTAAAGAAACCTAGATCTGATATATATGCATAAGTAAAAGTAGATTTTAAATACCGGGTTGATGCATCTAACTTTTCTTAAGCATGAAGAACCGGTAACTGAAGATGCTCCCCTATGCTCATAAATTCCCCAGGAAAGATCCTCAACCTCCTGACACCTCAGAGACAAGTCCCATACAATATGCCTTTGATTTAGGAATTGGTTTTTCTCCATTTTTTCCATTTATTTGACCCTCTGATTCATTTTGGAGAGAAAATCAAAATTAATAATTTAAAATTACTAATTTGACTCTCAAAAGTGGGTTTAGGGGTTAAGTGTGTGCTTTGGGTCCAAAAACGAGCATCCCCATGACCAAATTGGATCCCTAGGCCCAATTTTATGACCTTTTGAAATTTTACAATTAAAATGCACCTTATCGATGATTTTATTAAAAAACTAAAAATTAAAAACTCCTAGGGGGAACTTAGTGTATGTCCACAAAACTTTGGGAATATGACTAGCATGGTATAATACATAGACCATAGGCTTTAATAACTTTCCCAAGTCATAATCATTGAATTCACCATGCCGTCTTTGGAGGATTTTGAGTGAAAAACTTGAAAATTATGTCGCTTAAAAAAGCATCATATAATTAACAAGGGAAAAAACACTCAAGGATGATGGCTTTGATAACCAAGTCCTAAGAAGGCCAAGATTTTTACATAAGAAACCGTCATGCTATGTCATTTATTACAATTCCCCCAAAGTGGTGTGAACATGCGAAAAAGGGACCACAACTGGTCCTGATGAAACCGTGGAACTTCCGAGCATTGAGTAAGAAAAATTGATTTGTTTCGATCCTTGGTGGCTCACTCGAAAAATAACATAAGTGAAACTTAGTGGATAACAACTTTGACTTGCATCACAAGTAGATTAGAGTTGCCAATAATATCTAAGAACTTAATACCATAATTTTTGCTAACTCAAGGCCATGCAAGAGAGATTTGTATTCAACCACATTGTTAGTACCTTCTAATTCTATGAGAAAAGTGAAACAACGGCTATAAACACAAGGGGAAGTTAATACAATACCTACACATATACCTCACTAAGACTTGACCTCATCAACATTCATCGTCCAAAATTGATCAGCAACATTGGTGGTGAAGGTTGTAGAGGACCCAATACCATTTTGAAAGCAAACCATTTCATTATATGGATATTTTGGGTCTTCTTCATGGTGCCTTCTCATGGGCATTGGCTCTTCCACTAAAGGAAATTCATCTTCTTGTTGTCCAAACCCTAGATCAATCCTTGAGAAGAATGGTTGGAAATGTTGGTTGGGATCCACCCTAGGAGAGGGTAAACTTGGTTGCTCAATATTTTGCAAAAGAATTCTCCATATGCAACCCTATATCATCTTCAATGGAAAATAGATTGGTTGAACCAATTCATAATGATCCTCATCAAAAGTTGGTCTTTAAAGGTGTTCAAAATTTACACTTCCCTCATTTGAAGAGTCATATATGGGCTCTCTAGCAAATTTCCAATGGTCCACATCCATATCATGACCATTATGAGGAAAACACAAATTTGTGTATCCATTTAAATCATAGTTTGGTGTCAAATAGATCCTCAAATCTATCATCCTCAAAAAAATTATCTTCGGAGGCAATAAAGAAAGGAAGGCCCATCAAACTCTCATTACCATGAGGATAACAAGGAGAGGCATCAACCATACCTGCATCAACCATGTCTATGACATCCTCTTTAATTGGAAATGGTTATTCAATTAGAGGATCATTATCTTTTTCTTTATCTTCATGGGTATCCTTCACAAAATCTTTTCATGTTCTTCCAAGTCTGCAACAACCAACGGATAGGAATCCTCAAAGATTTATTCTTGGACATGTTGTTCTTCCAGTGAAGGAGCAAATAGGTTTTCCACAAAACCTTCATTAAGATCGGGATCCCATTTCTTACAAAACATCTTAACAACATTTTCAAGTGAAGATATCCCCTTATCCAGAATCTCCTTAAACCATTCATTCACATCCTCACATTTTCTCAAAAGAGACATCGAAAACATCTTCATGTTAACATCCTCATGGATCACAACCAACTTTGAAAGAACTTCCATGAATGATGCAATATGCAACTGAATTGAATTCTCATATCCTTTGGATGGTTCCCTTCCACTTTTTATTGTCAAAATGATTTGGATATCTCAGGAATTCGAGAAATCTAATGGATAAAACTTATCAAAGAACCATGGTTGCTCGAGAAATTCCATGTAATAACTCAAAAATTCATAAAAATTTAAAATTTTTCATTTGACATAAAATGTCAAATGTCATCGCTAATGTACCCCTAACTATTAGCGGATAATAAAACAGTTTGTAAGAGAAACACTGATTACTCCTTTATAAGCATTTGTATTATCTAGAGGCTTATCTTTAAAAAAAGAAAAATTGTGTTAGTACTGTTTTCAACTTAGTAGTTGTAAATCTTCCAGAAGTAGGAAACATACTTGTGTTTTACTGATGCTAGGTATATTGTTGATTACTTTTGTCAAGTAGGGAAACTTTCTTATGTGAAATCAGGGCTTACTTAGCTTAAAGCTAACACAGTGGGACTGATGGTTCTTTACAGGTTTTAACAGGTAAGTGTATGTTCCAGTTAAAAATATTATTTATATTCAAGTCAAGAAGATACTTCTCTAGCATGATTATGATGTTAGATTTAGAATGTTTACAAGCAGCATGTCTCCAAAAAGGTAATGTGGATCTTGATTATGTCGTCAAACTCCGTAAGGATGTTAAACACAAAACTACATATACATGGGATAAAATTGCCTAGTCAAATACTATCAAAATGACATCAAATCATTTGGATGACTATAATTACAAATCTAATGAGCACTTGTAATCATGTTCACATTAATTAAAGTCTAGAGTTTTAATGGAAGGAAGTAAAGTTCATAGTTTAAACTCTAATTTCTTTTTATTGTATCTTATACCTAAATTTCCTGGTGTACCCATTAGCTAAAGCCACACTTTTTACACAAGGATGTCTAAAAAAACTCTTGAGGTAAGTTTGTTGATTTACGAGACATAGGAGATCTTTTTATTGGTTTGGTTCTAATTATTATTTTTCTTTCCAACTCTAAATCAAAAGACTAAGTCTAGGAATCATTATATCTCCATCTTACTATAGTTTAACGTTAAAAGAAATTATGTTTCTTACACATTTTTCATCAAACATAGTCAATAAAAGAACTACCTCACTTTGACCCATAACCTTACCCAAAAAGGAAATCATTTCTTGTTTCTATAGTTTATAAACTAGACATTAAAGTAGATCAAAGTATATTTCACCAATGGTAATCAAGTTATAATATATAAATGATTACTATTTTAATTGTAATAATTCTTATGCAGTTTGAAACGACATATGTGACTATAGGATTTCTACCCACACTCATGAAAAATCTCGAAGGACACATGGAGGATTTAACAAAAGGATAAGTTGACTTTGAGCTTTCCCTAAACTTCATTTGTGAGAGAATGAGGGTTCTTCCGACTAGTGCGGTCGAGCTGTGAGCTCGTGACTGCCATTAGTCCTTACTGATCTCTAGTTTTTCTCATTTCCATCACGAGCTGGATCCTGTAAAGAAATACCTTGGTTTTTAAGTGTTAAAGGCTATTGTGGTAAAACGTGTGGGAAAAACTTCCTTCACCAGGCTGAGGACTGTGAGTCTTGTTCCACATCAGTCCGGAGAACAACATTTTTAAGTTGAGTGTGCCCCTCGTTCAGGTTGGGGTTCTGTTCGTTCTATCCCAAACATGACTTAGGGTTTCGGGTTTTACAGCACAATAGTTACTGAGGTGAACGCTTTCCAAAGTGCCCACGAATTGGCCCAAGGGCTGTGCATTCTTGGTTTATACAAACTGAAAGTGTTACAGGTAATGACCTATCCGGTTCTTTTTTCTCTTTTTTTTTTAAAAGAAGGATATTAAAATTTATTTTTAAAAAAGATTTTAACGATTGAAATGGTTATTCTGTGCATATTCTCTTCGCAGTTTCTGATGTTGGAGATGAGCTCATTCTTTCAACCTTCCGATATGCAAACCCTGGTAAGCCTCGGTTGCACTGAGGGTTTCTCCTGCATTGGTATTATGGTGGTCGAAAAACAAGAGATTTCACTGTATTGGTTAAGGCTCGGCCTTGGTTTACTTGTTAGGTTACTTCTTCATGTTGTTTTGTTTGTGTTAAACTTTTAAAAGCCTAAAGGGTATTAAGGCAAGAAATTCTAAAGGTTGTAGTAGCCGTGACTTGTGATTTTCTTGAAAATGCCTTACAGCCTTGGATATGTAAAAACATTATGTTTTTCACACTCAGCTTAAGCTGTGATGATACTATTTCGATTACTATTTGGTTAACGAGAATGGTAAAAAAAATAGGTTTATGGCCGTATTGGTTTCCAATTCGGGTTACTGTTTTGTATTTGCTCCTTGTTTTTTTATACTATTTTTAAACCCTAGAGGTTGTTATGTGGAAATATTTTAAGGTTGTTGCAGTCGTGACTTAAGGTTTTTAGTTAAGCCTTTACGGCCTGGAAAGATGTAAAAGCTTTTGATTTACAGACTCGGCTTAAGCCATGACATTAATGTTTGACCACTGGGTGGTTACTTGAAATTTTAAGTGGTTTTTGCAGGAAATGAAAAGACTGCTCATTTGGCAATTCTTGTAACAGATGAAGGGTTTTTATTTACTATGAATTTGTAATGGTTAAAATTTTTGGTTTACGACTTCTGTTTAGACTTAGATAAGTTATTTCGATCAGGCGTAAGCCTCGATAGGTGTTATAAAAGGCCATAGGCCATTATGCTTATTCTATTTTGTCTCTGTTTAGTTCATTTACAGTGTTATTTAATTTAAATTTACATTTAGTATAAATGGTTTATAGTAATTGTTACTATTTAAATTTGCACGGTGTTTTGGGTGAGGAAAATATTTTTTTTCTCTTAAAAAGGTTATTACCATTGGATAACCTACAGTTCTGTATTTAAATGGTTTTCAGAAAAACAAAGTATAATAGTAAGCCTGAATAAATAATTATAAAGACCTATGAAGTACTAGCCAGGTTAAACCCTAAGTACCACTTTTACTGTTCCTATATTTGTTTATTAAACTTTATTTATTGTATTTATAATAAGTATTAAAACTAATAATAATTCTATGAATATTATAATTACTAGTGATTATTATATAATCTACTCTTTTCTTGTAATTAGATAATGCAATAACTTTCAGTAGACAGAGCAATTACAGCTAGATTTCTGTAAATAAATCACATAAAAGTATAAAAGTAATTATTTGCATTTTACATTCAGAGTTAATAAACAAATCTACTTATATAACTAAGCAACGAGTTGTACTAGAGTATTGCCATGTAAAAGGCGTGGAAAAATACAGTTTGGTAATTTATTTCTATTTACTTTTCATTTAGAAATAATACTACTGTCTTTAAGACATAATCTAAATATTCCTAATTTATCAATACACAATGCGCTCTTTTCTGTATAAACCCTAATCAAAACAATAACATGCATATCTTTGAAAACTAATAAACATTTGTTGAAAACTGTAAATAAATTATAAATAACCTGAATAAATAAAAACCTGTCAATTGATGAGGTGACAACAGCTTAAGGAGGTTGTTCCTCCCAACCAACTCCTGGAGAAATCTTAGTCTACACTTCCTCAGGACCCCCGAGCCTCTTTCCTGGTCCTCCTGATAGAGTACTGGGTGAAGAATGTATCCCTAAGACCTTTTGTCACTTGACTGGTCAAATTACAGCAGTAATCCAAACCTGCTCACAGTAGTAAGAACTTCATCCTAACAGCTGCATAAGTTCAGTTCTCAGCAGTTAACCCCTCAAACTCACTTCAATAAGTCCCCTCCATCGAATTTCTCATGTGCACTTCATTCACATTGAATGATCACAATTCCAGAATGAGCAGCCTCAGTTGTCTTCAATGGGAAGTTTTATAATATGCCTAGGTCTTCTGGGTCAGTTTTTACTTAATGAGCCACCTGCTCCAATTCCACTTTCTTGGGGAATCATGACCACAGATATAGGGAAGTTGCCACCTGCAACAGTTAGAAGTAGTTTGAGGATGCTGCCACTTGTCAGTATACTCTCCACCCAGTCTCATCCACCAAGTGACCAGTTAACACTCTTTTAATAGCTTCCCTAAGCTGTTGTCTCATCATTTATTTTTTTATTAATAAAATATTCTAAAATACATTAATTATTCTTGACCCCACTTGGTCACCAATTACAACTTAGCAAAAAATATAACATAATTTTCCTCAATAACATTAAATTGTTTTGCAAATTGGGGCATGTGACATTCCATGTCACTTCTTATTCTTCAAACTTGAAAATACATGTAATATTATCCTAATCTACAATCAAAATAGTGGAGTTGCCAAGATGAGCTCTTCTTCTTAACTGATGAATGTGCTCACTTGTACACCTGACAAATATCATCAATAACTAAGGCTTCCATCTTGAAGTGCACTAATTTGTTTGTATTTTTATTCAATGGAGTGGCTAGATAAGACCTGGAAGGTTAGTCCTTAACAATAATCTCATGAAAGTACAAAACACACTTACCTCAAATTTCTTACCAAATATGTCGTTCTTTCCAAGAGGATAAAAAATTTGACCTGAGCAACACGCCCCAATTGTCATGCAAGAATCCTCAAACAGTCCTTGAAAACGACACCAAAAAATGTTACCGCTCAAAATAGCACCCATAATAAAGTAACGGATCATGGTACAATAAGTGGAAAGCACAGGGTAAGCTAGAGTAGCCTAGCTTCTTGAACACATTAGGTCAAATCCTAACACCAAGGGGGAGTCCCTAGAACTTGGTTAATGATAATTGTGATTCCATAGACAACTCACAAACATGTTTTCGAGGAAACCTCTCAACGTAGATCAGTGCGTTATGGAGTCAAAACAATGAAGAATAGCAATCATTGAAAAAGAGGAAGGAGTTATATACCTTTATAACAGATCCCAAGAAATATGACATGAAATTTCTATTGTTGTTATAGGTTTACAACAATGAATGTATCTTAGAAAACTAAATAAAAAACAATCATAACAATCTCATCCTTACCATATGAAGTGTATCTTGTATCGTAGGGTAGGGGGGATGAGCAATAGAGTGAAGGAGAGGCCTCAAAACAATTTTGAAAGTAGGATATCAGATATTATATGAGCTTAATAATATCCCTCAAATAGAGTGTAGTATTTCTTAACATGTTCTCCAATAAATCTCCAATCCCCCGAGGATCAATATAGGCCTAGAAACCATTTTGGCCTTCAAACTTAGCGAAAGTCCTTGATATACTTGTTATCCTTGCAATAACATATTTGCAATAGAAAACCCTATTTGACACAAATATCAATATATGACACAAATCAAACACAAGATAAAAAGGCCTTCAAATATCCACCATTAATTCAACTAGGGCGCATTTTTCTATCCATACATAATTTCCAAAGAAAATATATTTTGAGATATAAATTTACTAATTTTTAGGGTTTTTTTATATTATATTTTTTTGGATTTTTGTAAAAAAGTACAAGAAAATTTTGATAATAAAAAAAAGAGTGAAGAGAAGGGGTTATGACCATAGTGCTTCAACCTAAGGGCAATTGGAGATTGAGGTCAACGTCCCTACTCAATTTGGATATTCAAGATTTGCCAACTAGGAAAATGTTGGTAACCTGATACTAGGTTGAACTAGCCAAAACCCTAATTAGGGAAAAAGATGAACCCCAAGGCCCATAGTGGAGATCTCCTTCAAGACTCAATGTCCCCTCAAACAAATTTGACATGATGCTAATAAAACCATAATTTATCTTGCTTATGGTGCAAAAGTAGCATCAAACAAGAAATGGAGAGATCATTTGTCTTGTTTACAGATGATGCTAGGAGCCTTTATTTATAAGAGATTCCTAGACTTACCTAACTTTACATCCTACCTAACTGAAAAGTAAAAATAACTAAAATTTAGGGTTTGTTACCCACAAGCTGGGGACTAGACCATAAAAGACTAGAAATAATGATAAAATAGTGTTGTTCAGGAATAAACACCTTATAACCGAAGGTTTGGGGTTACCAACATACTATTAAAATTTGCAGGCAATCAAATTTAAAGTATATAAAGGAAACAGGAAGATAGGATGGACTCACCTGATTCACGACGGTTGATCCAAGCTTTGTCTTCTCCTGCTCTGCATCTCCTCCAAATCTTTCAAGGATGTTTCTCCTTCGCAAAGAGAAAATCCTCCAAGTGCAAGCTTATACATGTATATAGGACAAGTTAGACAAACATTATATAGAGTGCTTAATCATAAATATTCATCCAACCATGATACATGAAAGATATTCAACACACATTTGGAATAAGGATTCTTTTTATTAACGATAGTGAATGAGTTAAGGTTACAACCCAATGCCTGAAACAAGGACTCCTCTGCAACCAAAGGATTATGAGTTCTGCTGCTCCAAAGACTTCTGAATAGATACCACCAGCATAACTTTGCTCTCCAAGTATGATTGATTAATGCCCTCCCCAAAGCATTTATTTATACTTAGTGAAATAAGGCAATTTCGAAGGTTGGGGAGGTTGAGACAGTTAAGATAGTTATTGTTTAGGGCTTAACAAATCTCAAATAATCGCGATTTATTATTTTTAATGTCAAGGGAAGGCATACGCGAGTATTGATACTGGAAACCCAAGTATGATACATGATTTTCTATAAGGGAAACCAGTGTACAGATCTGTACGTGAGTTTCAATGACAAATACTCGCGTACAGTACACGACATGCTGTAGTAAAAGTCGTGTATGTACGTAATTTGCTTATAGGCAAAGTCGCGTATAGCAATTGACATATGAAAAGGTAAAAATGGCAAGCTAGATGGATAGTGAATGTATTTCATAACATGCCCATCTATAGTGTTTTAGGAAACCTTCAATCCATAAATGTCCTTTTGTGCGCCAACATAGGAAATGTCGGCACTCGGACGGAGAAGTGCCATTTGGGTTGATAACAGATGCCCCCCTAATGTGTGAGGTTAGAGGGAAGCAATGGCCGAAATAAATTATAATCTTTATCTTTAGAGAACTCGGAAATCCAATCGAGCAGAGGTAGTACCTGAAACAAATACATAATAATGTCATATACAAAGTCATATCTGAGGATGCTATGTTCAATATACTGTAACACTAGCTCCTTTACAATATTTGAGTACATCATATGATACGGGTACAAGACCACGTATATTACAAAGGTGGATCGAAGCCACAATATACAATGATGATGAGTCTTCAAAGATCTGGAAGCTGTGTACATAAATGGAACATAATCTTGCGTAACTTAGTCTATAGATAAGGAACTAAGGTCTTCATATGCAATCCCAAAGAACCAGTACAATCCAAGCCATGTGAATAAATGTAGGCTGAAGTCGAACATGGAATGGATTCAACAGTTTGTCAATCAATAGGTGATAATCGACAACTGAAGCAAAGGAATTCACCAATGATGGAAGTGAATCCTGAGGTACTACCGTCAAAACTCTAGGTCTTCGTCATTAGGAAGTACTGAAGCGGAACCATACTGTGATAAGGAAGGCAATAGATCCTCCAACGGATCACAAGAGTGACTAGGAACTGGGCAAAGGAAAGGAGACACAAGAGATAACAGATATAACAATGATGGGATCAGGATAGAAATCAGACATTGAGTGAAGTCCTTAAATAGTGAGCATGACACAGAGATGACCCAAGGCAGCTTTTAACTTTATAGATAGAACAACTAGACTTATATGTCATGTAGGAGACATGATCAGATTCCTGAGGTATGATGGACAAGAGGAGGGGTAATAAACTCGAAGTATTAGCTAAACTGAAAGTGAACACTAAGACATGGGTATCGAAAAAAACAAAGAGTGCTATGTTCAAGGATGAGATGCTGCCACTTACTAAAAACAAGAGAAAACTTCTTCCTCACCTTCCCTGTTAAATTTTAATGAGTCCAGGAAAGTCAACTCGGATCTCTCTTCATTTTTTAACAAGCTTGAAGAGAAGAAAAAATAATGCTTGATAGTGTCACTGATTCATGGATTTAATGAACCCAAACTAGTACATGCTCAGCTGGTGTTTTCACATTTACAGAGTTTGAAAACTCCAAAGAAGACTCCAAGGGGATCTTTTTTCGTCCAATTTAGTCTCCTGAGGCCAAAAAAGTATAAAACATACCACAGAAGAACTCTCTTAACTTCCAGAGAAGAAAAGGTGAACCTTTGTCGTACTTAGTCAGGGAGGTCCGAAAAAGGTTAAATTACCACCTACCCAATGCTCCTTGCAGAACAGCATAAATAGCTTGAGTTTTATGAGTGTGAAGGAAAGAAAGATCACTCGGAAAGATCCATTTGAGTACGAGAAATGGCGCTTACAACAATAAAATCGTTGCTTTGTTCTTTAGTGTTTAACGAGCATGGCAAAGACACAAAGTACACTCGAAATCTTTTTCATGTTTAGGTCCAGAGCACGAAAAAGAGAAAACTAAGCTCATACCGAGAGTTCCTTTTCCGTAAATTTAGTCCCTCAAGTCCAAAAAAGTGATAAACCTATGCCTGAGAATACTCTTCTCAATTCAAATAGAAAAGAGAGGGATCCTTTCCCATATTATTCCGCATGGTCCGAGAAGAGATAGCCTACCACCAATGCAGATGCCCATTCACATATTCTTAACGAGCTTGAATGGACAAGTTAAATCGGCAGTCAAGTTTGTTGTTAAGGAGTCAGACCTGGGCCTAAAGAAACTCCATAAGGTCGGGGAATCCTATAAAGGGATAGCTTGTAAAAAGAGACCCAAAAGAAGCTCTATTTGGCGTGAAAAATAGCTAAGAGGATACCCCTGTACCTAAAGCAACGGCAACAAGAGTATCCAAAGAAAACATAGGTTTCAAATGAGGATACTCATGAAAAGAAGGTCCTATCCATGAAAGAACAATGGTAAAGACAGGGAACTAATGGTTTAAAATACCATAGTCCATGGAAAAAATGTTAACTGCTAAGGTTAACGTGGATTAAATATAGATGCAAAAATGCATTGGAAATGTCAAAAACCACCCTATAGGAGCAAAAGCACTTTGTAATGATGAAAAACCTGTTACAAGGCAAAAGAGATATGGTATTAGTTGAATACATTTCGAACTATAGGAAAAAACCCACTTTTAGAAATATAATTTCTATAAATAGTTCAAAAATTAAAACAAAACTCACCATTTTGATTTTGAGCCATAAGAAGCAAGTTTTAACCTCTACCTTCATTCGATCGGAGTGGACAATCCAGTGGACGAAATCCGATTCCGCAAGTTGCAGGTAAGCCTACACCTCGAGCTCTTCAATTTTATCCTAACAATTTTCAAAGTTGAGTCCCAATTTCATATTTTTAAGCATCCTAAAGCATGTCACGCTGTGTACACGGGTCCACTATGTTGAAACTCGCATACACGCGTTCTGTACGCGGGTTGCCTTTAAAGACAGTCGTGTACAGTACGCGACATGTCTAACTAGATAGTCGCGTGTACTGTGTGAAGGATAAAAAGCTAAATTAAGGCAAAAAATTTGAAATTTTATATGATATTGATGACCCATAATGGTTGTTTTTCTAGGTGTGAAGATGGTGTTGGAATGGAGGGAACGGGAGCATGAGAATATGGACCAGGAAGCACTCTGAAGTGCGCCCACCATACATGCTTTACGAATGAGTGGGTTATTAAAATTCTTTTTCACATCACCAATGCAGGCCAATGTCCGTTTAGTGAAGTTTATGATAAACTACTGGGACCATGATTTATGGATGTTTGACCTACAGGGTGAGACTTTGGAAATTACTTCTGAGGACATATATTTTATTGCCAGCCTGTCATGACGAGGAGCACTAGTCAATTTAGAGGGCACCGGTAGGGGCAGTGATCCTTTAAGTGTCCAGAACTACATTGAGGTGTACTGCACACCTGGTACCCAGAAGAGAGGGAGTTGCATCCCTATTGCACATATCCATGATTTTACACTACAGGTACTGACGAGCACCATAGTGAGGATTGTGGGATCCTCTTCATTACATCTAGCTACACGGAACCAAATGAAGTTGGTGGTGGATTGTACGCAGGGTGCCCTGTATGATTGGTGTTCAAGATTTGTCCCAATTATGACAAAACAACTCTCTTATTGCAAGAGAGGAAGGCGGAAGAACTTCGGGTATTCTAGCATATTGGTTGCCTTCTTCTTCTTCGAGAGTACCAGGGTTGAGCCCTGCCATACCCCTACCAGTCCGATCTCCACGTCAACCTAGGCTGAGCAGATGGGGAGACATCTTCCTCCGTCAAGGAGGAGGAGGCTCAGTGCAGAGTGTGTATGATGATGACTTCTACTTCTGGTGGGAGCGGTGTTATCTCTAGGGTTGTTCCTAGTGTGTATTTTCAAATTTTTGATTACCCTTGGTTTTTATTGTTTTAATTTTGCTGTGTTTTATATTTTATGATTGATTTCTCACCATTAGGGTTTACTTTGTTACCTAAAATCATTAAAATATTCATCCATTAGTCATGAGCCCCTGTATCAGGAGCTATCTTCCAGTGAGAGCTCATTAATAAATTGCACTCCAAAGGCTGATTTTGGAGGAGGTCATCCAGACCCAAATTTAACATATGCCAAGGAATTGGTTACACGGATGGGATTGGGTAAAGAAACGCCTGGTTCAGAAGTGCCAGAGTTTATTGCTGCTGCTGATGGTGATGCAGATCGTAATATGATTCTTGGCAAGAGGTTTTTTGTGACTCCATCAGATTCTGTTGCCATCATTGCAGCAAACGCAGTTGAATCCATTCCATACTTCAGCTCTGGATTGAAAGGTGCTGCAAAGGAGCTCATGGCACATTTGATTAAGTTGCAGTCTTCTCTCCCAGAAGTTAACAAGTTAATTAAAGAAGTGAGACCAGATGTTTCTGTTGTCGTGCATGCGGATGAATTTGAATACAAAGATCTTGTTGATGGTTCTGTTTCCAAACATCAGGGTGTACGCTACCTTTTTGAAGATGGATCTCGATTGGTGTTCCGGCTTTCTGGAACTGGGTCTGTAGGTGCAACCATTCGGTTGTATATTGAGCAATATGAAGCGGATTCTGCCAAGATTGGAAGAGATTCACAAGAGGCTCTTGCTCCCCTGGTTGAAGTAGCTCTACGACTTTCAAAGATGGAAGAATTTACTGGCCGATCGAGTCCTACTGTAATCACATGAGTTATAGTAAATATTTTGAATGCAAAGCAGAAGCCCTAAACACACAGATATAGAGATGCCTTATTCTGTTCAGCAAACATATGCATAGAAACTACATGCACAAAAGAGATCCATCAGAGGAACTGGAGAATTTGATTCGATTTTTAAAGCAGAGCAGATGCGATTTGCAGAAGAGAAGTTGCCCTAGAAACATAACAAAACTTGGAGAGGAGACAGTGCAAAGAAGTCTGAACAGAGAGGATATAGCGCCGAGACCGCCAGAAGCACAAACAGAGTTGCAAGGTCATTTGCCAAAGTCAACAACAATGCAGAAGCTATCGTTCAGTCGTTTTGGCGCATGGATAAAAAGCAAGATTTTTTTTTATATAATGTGACATATGGACTGTATATGCTAGATTAATGGGAGCGATACCTTTTCAATACAATAATGATACTATTGTTGTGTGTGCTTTGCTACAATGGTTCACGCTTTGCAGTAGAAAGCCTTCAAAGGGTTATTTGGTACACAAGTGTAGGAAGTCACGAGGATAAATTTATGAATATGCACGAGGGCCATCATCACAGTCCCAGTGATTGAGAATTTATCACCTGTTAGGTTGGAAATGGCATTAGCCTGAACATGCAAGGAAGCAAGTCTGAAAATGCAATAACTGTCTTTACTGGGGCGTAAAAGCATTGATATTCTTAAGGTGGGAGGATACAAACTTTCAGCTTTAGAAATTGAAGCAACAGTTTAGAACATCCGAATATATCGGAGTTTGCTGTGCTAGGCATGCCAGATGAAGATTATGGAGAGACCATCTGTACAGCTACTGTGCTGGAATCTAAGGCAAAACCAAGAATGGTGGCTGAATCTAATCCTGCGATTGCTTTGCAGGATCTCCAGAATCGTCAAGGGTGCCATTACTCTTTTCAAGTTTTCAAAGAACAAAAGAGGTAGATACAGCCAAGGTTAAAATGTCACTACTTTCTCTTTGACTTTCCAGGGCAGATCGAGCTCTTCACTTTTTATTTAAATGCCAAGAATATCATTCTGGAAATGACCAGAAAGATGGATTACAGTTCTGCAGCAGTACACTTAGTTGATGCTCATCTTTGTAGTAATCCTGGGAAATATATCAGTACTATGTTTATGTCTTTGACAAACAATGTTACATCCAGGACAAGTAGAGTGTTGGGAATCTTGTTAAGCTTGTCGATAAAACCAATGGATATATATTTGATGGTATTAAAGGAGAATCATCGCTGTATGAGTATGAGCTGGGTATGAATTGGTTGAGGCTGCCACCTGTAGTAGGAGCAACAAGGTAAAAGCATATCAATAAGAAATCTGTCAGCTGGTGAAGTTCTGGAATCATGGGTTGTTTTCCAGTTGTACACAATTAGGAATGATTCATAGCAAGATCTTAGGATCAGTTAGCAAGAATGTAGGATCTAAAACAAATCTGTTTTGTTTCTAAAACTATTTAGTCATTGTATGTCTATTGGTAAAAGAAGGAGAGAGGTCCCAGCTAGGCTCGAGAGCAAGAAGCAGGGGACTGGGGTGAGCAGTTTTGGGATGATGCTGGAGGAATTGTAAACATCTTTGTATAGCATAAAATCTTTGCAGCTTCAATCAGGTTCTAGTTTTGAATGAAATATAATGATGATTTGTTTCTGTACTTCATGAACTGTTTCTTTGGTAATTCTTTTAGGTATATGGTCACTCACATTCCATTACTCTAATTGTTATCAAAAGAAACAGTTATCTTTAATATTCATACACAGTCACAGTTTCACTTTATGTTATCAGGATCATAGAATCCTTTTTATTGAATGTTGTTCTGTATGTTTATGTTATATAATCTCTATGATTTTTCTTGCAGCCCTCATTGTTTTACCAGCCTGTCATACATTCTGCTTTTCTTGTGAATACTTGTATCTAATTATCTGTGATATATACCAGCTATATATATCTGTGATAGTGTAATCTCATACCTAAAACTATATAAACATATGATACCAGCCTAGTACCTTATAGTACTGTGAAGATATATTAGCCTTAAGTTTTATACCAGTCTGTTTTCTTGATTTGATTTCATTTGATTTGGTCATTGTCAAACTAAGATTTCCTTAAGCTTGGATCCCGTAGTCTAGGTCCAACTTTAGGGATAACAAGCGGCATCTACTGGAACTAGAGCAGTTTTCGTATGCCGGCATGGATTTTCAAGGTGATCCACACCTTGTCCTCCCTCCAGGAGGAGCATGGGCAGAGCTAGGTAATTTTTTTAATTTTCAAAAAAAATTTAAAATTTTTATGAATTTTAAAATGATAGATATATACATATGTATAAAAGCCCTAATCCTATAAACATGTCAAAATGCAGATATTGGACCGGTCCGCCCTAACGGGCATCCACGTATGTTTGTTCGTCCTATCGTAGGCGAAGACCCGGGGCTTATTAGGGTTCTAGAGGGGAAGCTGGCCAGGCTTACCCAAAGAGTTCCCACTTTGCAGATAGAGCATATCCCAGCCGTCATGCAGGAGTTTGTGGTTGGAGTTCCACCTGTCTGGTTACGCCTTTTGAGGCGGGTGGCCAGAGCAGTTCTTGTGTACATAGATGTTGTGGAGGCTGCCGAAGTCGAAGAGGCTGAGGAAGCCAGAGTACAGAGAGACCATGGGGACCAAGGTGGTCCAAGTGACCAGGGTGGTCTTGCTTAGATCTAGGACATTTTGATGGACTGCGATCCACATTTTGTATATTTTTTGTATATTATATAGTTATGACTGGATCTGAGGATCAGACTCGACCTATCTATAGACAGATACTCACATATATATCTATATTTTTGTTGATTTATTTACAAGTGTTTTTTATGTGCATGCTGTATATTTTTATGAAATGTGTGTTAGATGCCAATCTAAAATGTAATTAGTATATGCATCAGTCAATGAATTCTAATTTCTTGGAATGTGATTGAATATAATAAATTCAAAATTTCTTTCCAATAACCTAACTTGCATGAAATGATGTAATAGAATAGGGTTTCACAGCTGATAAGCTCGATTGAGCTGGGAAACCACTGATTGAGACTCAAGATAGACTTCTAGTTGGGTGATACCACGTGACAAAGCATCCCATAGAAGCTCAATTACAGCCCTATATTCAGCAACATTATTAGAAGCAGGACCTAAGCAAGCACCTCCTACAGCAACTAGCTGTCCTGAGGGAGAGTACATGACCCACGCTGCTGAAGCTAGATTACAAGTGTAGCGATCAGCGCCATCAGCGAAACCTAGATACCTCTCAGAAGACATCTGCAACAACCAGTAGATGGTATAAAAAACAAAACCGACAAACTAATGTACATAAAAATACATACAATAAAATACAAGAAAAAGCGCTAAGCCTAAGCATAGTATTTTTTCAGGTAGAGCCCATTTCTAGGCTCAAATAGCTTGTTCCCATCAAAATCAATTAACTCATATGCGCCCTTCTTTAAGACCTTCGACACGACATAAGGCCCTAACCACATGGCCTTGAATTTTCTTGCCCCCAGGGGTTCTTTGTCTTAGTCCCAAAGCAAAACAAGTTCCCCCTCAAAGAAAATCCGAGGTTTGACTGACTTATCATATTGATTTTTTACCCTATTCTTGCGAGCTTGATTAGCAGTCAGCGCATCTCTACGTTGTTCATAAAGGTGTTCTAAATGTACCAGACGTTCTTCAAGCTCTGTCATATCGGGTAACACATGAATAGCTATTTTCAAAGACAGGATTTCACATTCAACCGGGGTAACTGCTTCTACTCCATGAACGAGTTGGAAGGGGGAGAAACCCATAGCCATTTTTACATTAGTTCGGTACGCCCAAAGAGCAAGGTGTAGCATGATGTGCCAGTTAGAACGGGCTGCATGAATTGTACGTTTGAGGATGGTATTCAAAGTCTTGTTTACAACCTCAACTTGACCATTTGCTTGCGAATAGTACGAAGATGAATGTTCTTGTCTGAATCCAAGCATAGTGGTCAGTTCCGTCATCATGCTATTTTGAAAATGACTGCCATGGTTAGTGACAATCATTTTGGGTATACCAAACTCTGCTATAATCTAATTGAATATGAAGAAAGTTGTTGTTTCTCCGTCGACTTTAAAAGTAGGCATTTTCTCTGCCCATTTCGTAAAATAGTCAACAGCGACAATAATATATGTATGCCCTCCAGTCAAGGCTGGGTTGCATGTCACATAATCAATTCCCCATTTCATGAAGGGGCCTACCAAGACAACGGGAAACAATGGAGCAGGATGTGACCGCATTTTCCTGGTGTGAAGCTGACAAGGATGACAGTGCTTCACCGCTTCCACACAATATTTGAAGATCGTGGGCTAGAAATAACCGACACGTAGTATCTTCTGGGTTGTTGCTAACCCAGATAAATGACCCCCACACGCTCCACTATGGGAATCATTCAGGACAATCTCCTCTTCCTGATGGGTAAGACATCGACGCAAAATGGAATCGACCCCTCTTTGATATAATGTATCTTCTATGATGAGGTAGTTCTTAGCATGAAGGCGTAATTTACATTGTTCCTCCCATGAGGAAGCTGTAGGATACTTCAAAGTCTGGAGATATATAAGGATATCCCCGTACGAAGGATCAGAGGTGGATATTAATAAGATATGCTCATCTGGGAATGAGTCATCTTCAATGACTACATCTTCTTCAGTGGGAAATTCTGCTATAAGATCAGCAAAAACTAAGGACTTTTTAGACTTAGTGAACTTCCAAGTCAAACTCTTGGAGAATGACTATCCATTTGTTGAATTTTCCCCCAACAATCCGTCGGGACAAAACATATTGAAAAGGATTCACACCTGCCACTATTGTTGTGGTCCTCAGTAAAATGTAGTGACGTAACCTCTGAACAGCATAAACAGCTGCTAAGGCTAATTTCTCAACCTGGGAGTACCTGAGTTCAGGTCCGACCAAAGCACGGCTAAGATAGTAAATGACATTCTCTATGAGCTTATCGTCCTCCTGGACCAGTACTACCCCAATGGTCGACTCGGACGCGGCCAGATACAATATAAAATCCCTAGAGTAATTTGGCAAACACAGTGAAGGTGCCGACAACAAAGATTTTTTCAATGCCTCGAAAGCGAGTTGTGCAGTTTCATTCCATACAAATGGGGTGTCCTGTTTAAGCAAGCGCATGAAACCCTTGGTAATCTTGGCATATTTAATGATAAAACGTCGAAGAAAATTAGACTTCCCTTACAGGTTTTGAAGTTGCCTAATAGAACGAGGAGGAGGCATATTTACAATGGCCTCTACTTTTAATGGATCCACCTGGATGCCTCTATTAGAGATAATGAACCCAAGCAATCTTCCTGACTTAACGTAGAACACGCACTTGTGGGGATTCAAGTGGATCTTATAGTATCTGCATCTCTCAAATATCAACCGTAAGTGATCTGGATGTTGAATCCTCTTACAAGAATGTGCATGCAGATCATCAAGGTAAGGTTCAACAATGGCTTTGTTATAATGGAAGGAAAATTTCATAGCCCGTTGAAAGGTTTCCCCAGCATTTTTCAATCCAAAGGGCATTTTTTTTGTACGTGAAGGTACCCCAAGGAAAAATGAAAGCAGTTTTATGTTGGTCTTCCGGTTTTATTTGAATTTGATTGTATCTGGAGAAACCATCCATAAACGAGAACACTTCACTTCCCGTGCAAGCATCTATAATTCGGTCCATAAATGGCGTGGGATAGTTGTCCTTAGGACAGGATTTATTCAAATCTCTGAAGTCAGTACAGACGCATATGGTCCTTTGCTTCTTATCAATAGGAATAGGGTTGGATACCCATTCTGTCAGAGCTATGGGATAAATAAAACCAGCCTTCAATAGTTTCTCAACTTCAGCCTTCACAGCCACCACTTTAAGCAGGTTAACAGGCCTTAACTTTTGTCGAACAGGTTTGGCATCAGGATATGTTTGGATCTCATGTTCAAGAATCGATGGATCAATGCCTGGCATCTCCTCATATGACCAAGCAAAGAAATCGCGGAATTCCTTAAACAAGGCAGTATAGATAGCAATCTCTTCAGGAGAGCAGTTTGCACCTATATATATGTTTTCCACGACATCAGGATTTACAGAGATTTTGATAGGGATAGTAGTGGAAATATTTGCCATATTCCCCTCAGCAAACATTCCTTCCCTGGGTAAGGGATTGATGGGTGTATCAACATCATCTAACAGTCTCATATGAAACTCTTGATTTTTTATTCTGCTTAGCTCTGGAAGAAAATAGGATCGATGGTGAAGATCTTCATAGATATTACCACATCCATTCATGGCTTCCAAAATGGCTTCATCAGCAGGTAAAACGATATCTAAACAGTCTGTAGAGTGCAAAGAGTTTTCCGCCCACGCGGGCAAATAGACTTCTTCCAGGTCCTCCGAGACTGTGAGAGGATTTGGAATGGGATCAACAGTGATTTGAGTGATAGCTTGGTAAGCTACTTCCATTGTCGATAAGGGCACTTCCGGTTCATGGGGGGAAGGGAGAACCCAAGGATCAGTACTATCAAAAACCATAGGACTTCCCCACACTAGTAGAACAAATATAGTTAATGTCACGTCCCCAGGCCTCTGACCGGCGTAGAGGACGCGACTACGAGCTTTATCAGACCGGGCTAACCGCCCCCATGAACATGTACAGGCTTAAACATTGCATAAAACAGAATGCCTAACAAATTTGAACTAAAATATGCACACAGGATTATTCATCATGCGCAGATGCAGTTTAATCCTCATTCACAGCGGAAACCAATAGCATTCATGCATGCATGTATTCATTTAACATGTTCATCAACTCCATTAACAGAAATTAAGATTGCGGAAGTAAAATGGAGAAAATCACTTATCTTATGATGAACTCGATCTGCAACCAGCTACGTCGCTGCAACGTTCCACCCAACCATAGGCCAGCGTGCTCCTTAATCTCTCAGCAGCGCTGCCACCCCCGAGCTGGGCATGATTCTCCAAGGAATAAGGGAACTAGCAGGCTTACACATAGCCAGGGATATACAAAACATAGCCAAGCCAACACAGTTGGGTTTATCAGGCCATTAAGGAGTTGGAGAAGGCAAATTGCTAAGCTGGTGAGCTCATTACAGAGCTAAGAACACCTACACTAGAACTAGCCTGACCTCTAAGACACCCACCCACACCCAACACAAGGAATCAGTCCCTTCTCTGCTACACAGTCCCTCGGGCCCTGCATTCCCTTCCAGTGCTATTCAGGGGTGATGGAGAAGAAGGCCAGCCCTCTAGCTCTATCTGTGTGGTTTCTAGCCACCAGGTTTAACAAGCAAATCTAAGCCAACATCCCTGCTCCTCTCACAGTCCGAAGACCAACCATTGCACACAAGCAATTAAGTCAGTTGTCACAGCTTAAACAGGAAAACGACTTCTGGGCCATTATTGGCCCTATCGTGGCCAAAATGACTCTCAGGCGAATTTACAACAATCCCTAGCATGTAAAGAAGACCACAACAACCACAACCAATAACGTGGGAAAACACAGCCCGTCCTGGGCAACGAAATCACCAAGAAAACATATACAGACCGAGCTGGGGAGGAAATTACAGTCTCTCAACCTGTGGGTGAGCATGAGCATCAATGCAGAACCCACAATCGTCCCGTGAGTAAAAGATACGGCTGCACTATTCCCAAATCCGCAGAAGAAAACTGTTGCGTGGGTAAATCCAGCAAAATCCTGTGCGTGAAGACAAAAACGGGAAGGAATCCCTCCGCGTGAGAAGGCACAGCAATGGAGAGGACGCGAATTGCAGAAGAAAATCGCGTGGGTAAAACCCAGGAAAAATTCCTGTGCGTGAAAACAGTGAGCGGCCAAATGGGAAGTGCGTGAAGGTGAACAGCTACCAGGAGGATGCGAATTTTCAGTGCATGGGTGCTCAGCAACTCGTGGAGAGGAAGGAATGTCTGCGTGGGTGAAGAGTGCATTTTTTTTTTCCTTTCCATTCAAAAGTCAACTATGGGTGGAGTGTGCGTGGAGGCATGGACTGACAGTCCTGCCACCCCACTCCCAAAACAATTAACTGCCATAACTTCCCTCAGCTACCAGCAGAAATTATTAACTGAAGGTAGTTGGGAATAAAACAAAAGAAGATGACACATGGGTTTTTCCCCCCTTTTGGCTCAAGGTTTGAAAAATACCACCCCCACATCCTTATCCTTGGGAAAATCATGCCCCATTCGATTTAGTTGCCCCGACCGTAGCTGGTTGTGTTCATTTTAATTATAGATGCATATTTACATGATGACCAACATAATATATGCCGCATGCCCTGATATACCATCGGTGACAAATTTAAATCCTAAACATAACATGACCAATCAATGGTGGGGCCTTGGCCTTTAACTCCACGCCATGATCATTTACAATATACACATCATATACATCTAATGTAACGGGGTCAAAATTGGGACATTACAGTTAATCGGCGTTGGAAGATCAAATGTGTCCATCAATGATGCGTACATTCCAGCCCCCAAGCTCTGTGCAACAGGTTTGACCTGATCAACCAATGGCACAGTGGACTCATTAGACTCTAAATGGAATTTTCGAGTAAAATCAAGTTGGTCAATAGTAACCAACTTTCCTTCGTGTGGAAAAACCACTACCCGAAACACGACCAATGCAATAGTGGACATGGCATAAGTCCAGCTTCTTCCCAGGAGCAAATTATAGTCCAAAGGTGCATCAATCACTTCCACCTCAACAGACACCGCTTTCCCTGCCAGCTTAATTTCGAAAGCCGGTAGGATACCATGTTGACGAAATGACCTTCCATCGAAAGCAGTAAGTAGAGTGTTTGATGGGACCAGCTCTGGGGATCCGAGAGATTTCCAACAGGACAAGGACATAACGCATGTAGAATCACCCTCATCAACAACTGCCCTTCCAATGGTCTTTCCACCATGGATGACATCTATTGATAAGGCTACATGGTAAGGTAGGCGAATTTTAACATCAGACAAATGAAATTTCGCCATAAGACTCGATGAGTCCATGCTGCCTAAAGCTGCTAAGAGGGCATCCCGCTGTGCGGGACAGCTCTGTAACACCTCTAAAGCTGAAATTGCACACAGGGTTTGGGATAGATCTTCAACCATGGAGTAGTTTGAAGCAGCCCTAGGATTAGGGTTATGCAAGGTCTTCTTGAAGACACCTTTCAGTATCTTCGGCATAGTTTCAGCAGGTTTCTCGATCGTGAGAGGGTTAGAAGTTTCACCTATAGCCTTACCCTTCTCAGAAGTCTCTTTCTCATAGTTTTTATTCCTATTCTGTAACAAAGTATAAGATCGAACCATGTTGATATAGTTTGGGTCAAGGGAATTTTGAGTGCCCCCTGCTACATTAGAAGCTGAAGCAGAGTTCTGCCCTTGGGGAAAAGGATCCTTCAGGACAACTGGTTGTTGAGCTTTAAGCAACTTCTGGGCTTGTTCCATAAGGGGACAAAGGTGAGTAAGGTGATCCTCATGACACAACTTACATGGGAATTTAACCTTCTTCTTTTCTTTCTTGCCCCCATTAGCACTATTCGTTGGTTTCTACTAGTTTTGGTTTCCCTCTCCTTTCTTTCCTCTCTTTTTCTTCCCACCGGGCTGCTGATTGCCCTTCTGAGAGGTCTATGCAAAAACATTTACACTCTGGGGGGAGGGGGCAGCCTTTGCTTCCTCTGCCGTAGAATTCTTGATGGGCAACTGATGAAGTTGTTTAGCCAAAGACTCTACGATGGGAGAGTTTACGAACCCAACCACACCATCAGCATGGGGCCCAGGCTTAGGCTTCTCCGCATCGTGGGTAGGCCTCGGTGCCTCATGGATAATCTCATACAAGATCCCAGATTGTGAATAAATCAAATCCAGTTGCTGGGCCCTGAGAATGGATTCTTATTCATTCGTCACTCCTGAGGTGGATACTACATTAGATATGTAGGGCAACAAGGATTTAAGGAACCACTCTAGTAAGAAATCAGGAGGAATGGTGGCTTTTATAAGGCTCTTTCACCTCCTCCACTCTTGGATATGATCCGAGATGTGGGTAGCCATATTCTGCCTAAAGGTAGATAACAAGTCCATTCCGAAATCATATCGGACCAGAAGCTGAAAGTGGCTAAGGAATGCACTAGCCAAGCCCCAAAAACTACTAAAAGCAGCAGAAGGCAACTCAATGTACCATTTTGCCGCGGTACTTGTTAAGGTTCTCTGGAACATCCTCAACCTAACTGAATATTCATTCAGTGAATTCAAAGAACACCATAAATGAAATGTGGTGGCATGAGCCCCAAGATCTTCAACAACTTTGCCTTCGAATTTAGGGATGTTCGATGGAAATTTGGTGGGAATAGGTGGCCACGAGGGGTCATGCCTCACCAGGTCATTCATCAACTTAGAAAAATCTGGAAAGTTTAACGTTTCCAGGAATGGAAGCTTGGGTTGAACCGGGGCACTAAAAGTGCCAGTCTGGGGATTAGAGGAACCTACCCCCGAATGCCCGTAAGTAAAGGTGGGGTTGCCCCCTGCCACCGGTTGCGAAGTGGATGGATTACTTTGAAACGGATTCCATCTGTAAGCCACAGGGTTCTGAGTGGGAGGTGCAGTATAAGAAGTTCGGGTAGTCCCAATCGAAACTGGGGTCTGAAAAACAGAAGCAGGTATCCCTCCGCTAAACAACAAAAAGGGAGAGCTCGTAAACAAGGCTGAGACCGGAGTTTGAAAACTTTTCCCATAAGAGGTATTGTTTCCAAACTATACTCCTACATAAGAAGGTGATGGGCCTACGTATGGAGTGGATGGGGGAATGTGTCCCCGATTCCAAGGAAATCCTTGGACGAAAGCCGAGGATCCTACTGAACCACTCTAGGCAGTGTACGTGAAGGAGGAAGGAACAGTAGGTATACTAGGAATCCCAGTAACCATGTCACTAGAAGCACCTGCTAGGCTTGAGTGAACCGGCGGTTGGACCACCCAGCTCGCTACAGTCAAAGGCATAGAAGGTATGCTAGATCTAGGGGTACTTACCGGGGGAGGTAGTACCCCTTCAGCTGGAACGGATGAGGTGAAAACAAAAGAACTTTATCCCGTAGTAGACATAATCCTACCCACAGGGACACCTAAAACAGGTGAATCAAAAGGTCTAACCTGGACGATCACAGGATCATTTAAGTCAGTCAAGGGTGTGTTAAAATTCCTTGCAAACTCGTCAGCCTGCAAGTCTTCTATCTCAACTGTATCAAAATCAAGACAGTTAGCTATAAGTGATGGTTCACCTGGAACTTCAGTTACTCCTACCGGTTCAAATGAACCATCCATGTCCAATCTTCGCCTTTGGGGTGGAGGTGGAGGTTCCAATGTGACGAGAGGAGGAAGGTTTTGCAACCTTCTTGACCTTCTTATAGGTTGGTCCTCCACGATTGAAAATTTAACAAATCAAAACCTAAGGCCAACTAAACACAGACAAAACCATAGAGAAAACACTACGAAATTTCCTAAAGCCTCAAACAGTCAACAAGGGTGAAAGATATGCTTTTTCGAAGAAAGCTAAAGAACAATTACTTGGCGTCCTTGAAGTGGTTCTTAGGCACAAACAGAGGAATCACCCACTTCCCTCCTACACTTACAACAAGGGTTAACTTCCAAGCCCTTCCAAGGTGAACCAAAAATAGCCTTCTGGTTTACCTAGGTATGAACCCTATATGTCAAGAGACTAAAGGCTACCTTAGCTATACCAACAATCTGGGGGGACAGTCGTAAGCCTGACTTGTACGCATGGGCAGGGTAGCTGAGCCTGAAACTCTGTCTAGGACAGAATCCCCAGATGCGTAAAAATCTTGATTTACGTTTTGACAAGGAATCGGAGGGTTATCTCCTCAGTCCAATGCCTCCACGCGGCCTCGTGCTTGACTCCCTTTTGAGAGGAGCTTCCCAAATACAATTGATAAAGACAAGGATTTACCTATCGAATGGTCCACTACGTATGAATTTTAAAACTTATGGGAAGTTTACACTTCCTATCCCACAAGTCTAGCCTGAGCTAGTAGGTGAATGGCCCTAAAAAATAAAAATTACTAGTAAATTTTAATTATTGCTATGTGGTGCTCTTAGTGTGTTTATTGGACCTCCTATGTGTTACCTTCTATTGCTAGGGTTTTTGGCTTGTTATTAATATGTTAGGAACATGGAAAGTTTAAAACCATTGCCTACAATTGTTTTTGCAGGGTTGCATTGGATCTCTCATCTCTACTGCTGAGGTGATATATCTTATCGGGTAATCTACTTATGTGTTGTGAACCATTCTCTACAAATCTATCTATCATACTCAAAGAATTGTTGGGTTTTTCATCCTCTGTGTTTGGAGGGTTTTCCCAGGGTATATCTTGTCTCTTATGGTTGATTATTTTATGGGGTTGATTTATTCATGAGATGCATATGTTGTTGATATAAAGATTCATATGTGGCTGATATAAATTTTATTATGTGGATGATATAAAGCTTAATATGTGGCTAAAATAAAGTTTCATAAGTGTTGAAATTGTTTGATAAAAGTTTTAAGGTTCAAGCAGCTCTGATTTTGCTCAAACATCGACATGGTATCAGATCATAGGGCATGAAGGAGCTTAGTTTTGTGCAGCAAGCTAATCCTACATAGATCTTGAAGAGTTGAGCAAAATATTGCATCCATAACATGAATCTTCATCCGACCGAAAGACTAACTTGAATGCACATCAAACTTCAACACATGGAAAGAGAGGGTGTTGAATATTCTTGAAGAACATGATATTGATTCATTCATGACCACTATGGTAGAGGAGCCTACCACAAATGCAGGGTGAATCAACTTCAATAAGAATCAAACAAAGGCCAAGCATATCATCTTTGATTCGGTTAAGGACAATCTCATGTCCATGATCATTCCGTTGAATACCACAAGGGTGTGTTTTGATACACTCACCAATCTTTGCAAGAAGAAGGCCTTGAGTCAAGAAGAGGATCACATCCAAAGCAAGGTTGTGCACACTAAAGAGGATAATATTTTCCTCAAATCAAGAATGAAGAAAGGTAGAAATACATTCACGACAAAGAAGCTCTTATCATATTAGAGAAAATTTCAATTCAAAATGGGCCTTTTAACTTTTATTCAAATTCCATGTCATCATGTGTTAGCCAATGAAATTGATTTAAATTTGAAATATCGTATAGGTCTTAAACACTTTTTTAATATAANAACTATTATTTTTTTATTTTAACTATTATTTTATTAGTTCATTTTAGGAGGCCCATTTTGAGTTGAAATTTCCTCTAATATGATTCAAGTGATTGAAAGAAGGACTCTTCTATTCTCCACAAGGGTGCAGAGGTCAAGAGGGAACCCACACAAATCAATAAAAATAAGTACTTTATATTTTGATTGGTATATGGTGTTATAAATTAGATCTAAAGGTTTTTGAATATGTTTCATGACTGTCATATAGAGATCTGTATTCCTAGACTTTGGAATTGTGTTGATCATATACATTATTGTTTGTCTTTTATTAGCATATTGTCGATCTCATGAGTTCATATTATGTGATATGATATAGTACTGATCTAAGACTTATATAGGACTATTATATACTTCTATAGAACTAATATAAAGCTGAAAATTTCCTTCATAAAACATGAGATAGAGGTTGCATGCTTGCTTCATGAGTTGTGATCATAGGACTGCATGATTGGTCATAATATATCAAATAGAGGGCTTCATGCTGCTTCATGGGATATGAATATGGGGCTTAATATTTCCTTCAAAAAATATGAATTTTTGAACTGATATAGGACTAATATAGGGTTGTAAAACATCATATAAGATATGAATGGGGTTTTGTCAAAACATTGATTTAGTCTATGTACATAACTGTATGAACCATTGTCAGTATGTTGAAATTTTTCATGTGATTAAATTTCTTGGTTATGTACTGTTATTAATCACTTAAATCGGGGAAAAACATATTCCATAACCTACAATAAGAGAATGACATGGAGTCATTCAAATGGTTGATCCTAAAAAAGAGCAGATTGAGAGGTTCATATGTTTCTTAGGAAGAAGACAGAATAAAAGCCCTAATTATATTCAGAGAAATGTAAACACTCCTGAAGGTAATTTATTTATCTTAATTATATTCATATGTGTGTTAGATATAGAGGAGTAAGAGTCTCTATGATGGAGGACTCAAATTTATGATTATCACATCCTACATGTTGAGAGGGAGAAGCTAGATTTGCTAGTTCTTGAAAAAAAAACAATGGAATTGGATAAATTAACCTCCTGCTATGTAGAAACCATGTATGATACTCAAATTTAAAAGGAATATATATCTAAGAATCTTAGATGATCCTTAAGTTTAGAGGTGTAACAGTCATTGGATAAGATTTTTCTTCTTGTGAGGGAAAATGTTTAGTAGATTTCTTGAAAGGATTCAAGAAGAATCGATTGTTAATCCATGACCACACACATAAAGATAAATCCGATTCTTGTTTATATTTGTAGGATCTCATAGATGTTAGATATATCTATACAAGTCCTAGGATTAGTTATATTCTTTGCAGTCAGTACATAGACATGTACAACAAAGCATGTGTTATGTTACCTACTTGGTTCAAGAGTATGTGGATCCAGACATGTCACGGTCAGTGAAAGTAAGTTTCACAGATATATGTATTATGACTAGTACAGTGATCGAGAAAGATCACATCAAAGATGTTGCTCAGGTAGAGGATATTGTAAAGCGGTAAAAATTTACGAAGTTCCTAGTGAGTTATATCCAAGACATGGTGCAGAAAAGGAGTTGTGTAACTCCTGTACATATCCATGGATGAGCATAATTGCCAGCATATTTACTAAGCCTCTCTCTAGAACAAGCTTGGTATAGTATAAAAACACTCCTCTAGTTGAAAAGGGAGTATTGATGTATCTTCACAGGCAGCAGCAATTAAAATTCCCCAAACTAGTTAGCCATGATGCATGACTCAAGAAGCCAAGGGTTGTGATATCTTGTGGAGAAAATCCACTTGAGCAGAGACATGGTCAAAGTCTTGGAAACTATTAGATACTCAATAAGATTTATAGTCTGAACTGTCGAAGAACAGTTAAAACCTCTTGCAAAGGTTAGATATCCATATAGTTGGCTATGTGGGGTACTGTGATATGAAATCACTATGAAAGAGATCAGGCCTTGAAGAACATCACAGAGAATGGAAATATCACTAAGAACTTATTCATATGGTAGAAGATTCTTGAAGTCAACAAATGTTGAAAATTGAAAGAAAAGATAAGATTTTATTTCTACATGATAATTACACATTTAATGTGTTGTTTATGATGAATATGAAATCCATAGTTTCTAGTTTAGAGAAACTACATTCTTGATCATATCCAAATGATGCTACTTTGAATAAGTAGTGGGTTGGTCTCTTTAAGTACCAAGTAGACCTGTTGTATTTTTATGCTTGTGGATAAGCATATGTTTGAGCACATTTGAGGTACATTAAAATAGGTTCTTTATTATATTTTTATACATAGTATACCTATTATATAGCTTGGGATTAGTTATGTGTATTGTGGTTAGTACTACATAAGCTAAATGTATTTTGCGGATAGTACTACCTACTAAGGAGTAGTGTAGCTTGGGATGCTACCTACTAGGGTGAAAGACTTGAAGCCTACATTTATTAGGTGTTATAGTCAAGTTTCCTAAAAATCCCTTTGTGTTGTGATAGAGCACATTGAGATGAATTTTTACTTCATCAAAGTCATGGTCATGTAAAATTAAAATTATGATACATAGCTACTAATGAGCAGATTGAAAATTTGTGAACAAGCCACTATCAGTAACGAAGCTAATACACTTCCGAGATAAGCTTGGTCTGGATGGAAATTCCTTAGTAAACAAGAGAATGTCTCCCTCGTTGAGAGGGAGTGTTGTTTGTACAGCATCGGGAGTCATTCTCCGAGACTTGTGTTGAATCAAGTTAGGGACTTGTGTGGTATCAAATCAGGACATTGTGTTGTATCAAGTCCTATCTATTTCCCCATGTATCGAGGTGGGATGCTTGTACTGTGATCATGTGTTGTATCAAGATTGGAATCTTGTGTTGTATCAAGATTGAAGTCTTGTGTTGTATCAAGATTAGTCTTGTGTCATATCAAGTCTAGACTTGTGTTGTATCAAGTCAATGATTCTCATAGACAGTACCCTATGAGAATGGATCTTCAATTATGGAGATGGACTTGTGTTGTATCAAGTCATGTAGTTTTACTATGTGATATATTGCTAGTCATAGTCACTAAGTGTTATAAGTCTCCTTTAGGGCTTAACTACCCCGGAGTGAATTACTTTAGCATATGAATATATGGCCCAGAGTAATATATATGATCATCAGTATGTATGGAATAATTATTTTGAGTATGATATGATAAGATGGATAAATAATACACATAGAGAAAGAGAAATCGAATTGCACATGCAAAATGTTTGAGTGAACTCAAGTTATAAAGCTTCAATAAAATATGAATACCTCAATCAATGCCTTAGTCAAAGCATCGGTTGAACTATTAATTGATGTAATCAATTAAGTAAATAAGAGCTTAATGTTCATCAATCAGCAAATGCATCAGTTAACTAAAGATATCCATGAAAAAGTTAATAATAGATATTGTGCATGGATGGCACTAAGAGTGAAGCATTGATGACACTTAAGTTAGCTTGTTAACTAAGTGATCGACAGTTAGTTAAAGATTGAGTTCAAATTAGTTAACATTCAGTTCAACTAAGTATCGTTCAGTTCAAGTAAGTTAACATTCAGTTCAATCCAGTTAACATTCAGTTCAAGTAAGTTATCATTCAGTTCAATTCAATTAACATCTAGTTCAAGTAAGTTAACATTCAATTCAAGACAGTTAACATTCAGTTCAAGTCAATTCACTTTCAATTCAAGAGAGTGAGCATTTAATTAAATCTAATTGAGGAAAGGAAAGGAAATAATGTTTGCATGGAGGGAGTTCTAGTTAGCTCCTCCTTGTTAATGTGTTGTGTGGTGTTCTTAGTGTGTTTAATGAGCCTCCTATGTGTTACCTTCTACATGTTAGGGTTTTTGACTTGTTATTAATATGCTAGGCATATGGCAAGTTCAAAATAGTTGCATACAGTTGTTTTTGCAGGGTTGCATTGAATCTTTGTTCTCTACTGCAGAGGTGATATCTCTTACCAGGAAATATGCTTATGTGTTGTGAACCATTCTCTACAAATCTATATATCATACTCAAAGAATTGCTAGGTAACAAATCTATATATCCTAACACCCCCACTGAATGCTAACTTGGACAATTTGTGGGCCCTGGTAACTATGACCATAGGTCACCCATTACAGCAATTAAAGTAATTTCTCAATACAAGGAGTTGGGGAAAAAACACATGGAAAATAATCCCCCCCTCTAACTAAGTAGATAGAATCGGGATTCAAGTTTGAAAAACTTGAAAATATGTTGTTGCAACCTTCATCTTTGTGATGTAGCGAAGTATCATGCATGATGTTCTGTGCATAGGTATCCTAGGGCCTGGCATGTAGACTTCTCCATCTTCTCCCAAAATGATGATGGAAGGAAGGAGGAATGTAACCTTTGCATCTTTTTGGATGAAGAGGTTTATGATCCACTCTATTCTTCTGAAAGCAGCGGGACTAATCAGACCTTTCCATGTAGCATCTCATAGGGAACTTGTTGCATCTCTCTGAAGGAGGTGAGATGGTATGACATAGTGCAAGATTCTTTGTGTCAGATAGATTTTAAGTCATCTTCTTAGCTTTCCGCTTGGGAGTAGGGACTTGATCTGGATCTGAATCATCCTGAATCTCAATCTCATAAACTGATATAGTTAGTTTTGCAATACTAGTGGAAACTGCAAAAGAAGTATATGGAATTTTTTTACCTTCCCTTTGGAGTGATAGCTGAGAGTGCACTAGTTTTGGAAATGGCATGAAGTGTGAGAAATCATATGCCTTGGAGGCATGATTTGCAGCACCCTTCGCTATGATGTTCCCAGTAGAGATATATGTGATCTCCACTGAGTCAGGACCAAAAATCACTCACTTTGGAGAGCCAATATGTGCCATCTGGTATACAGATAACAGATTTGTAGCTAAGGAGGGAACATAAAGCACATCTTTGAACTTTCCATGTTCAAGCTTGATAGAACCCTTCCCTTTGGCTTGAATTTGACTGTTATTGCTCATATGAATACTAGGACCATCAAAAGACTGTAAAGAAGAGAATGATTCTCTAGATGCAAGCATGTGATTGGAAGCTCCAGAATCAATGAGGAAGGCATGTGTTGTTGAACATCTAACCTTCAGTGCATGGCATGTTTCTTCATGTTCTTCAGTTTCTTCTCTGTGGTCAGCCTTCCTTGCACTAGCAGGTAAAGTAATGTTATTTTTCTTCTAAATAAGAGCCATTTCATCAATTTGTCTTCTCATATAGGAGATTTCTGGATGAAAGGCCCTTCCACAGTAGGAACAAAGGGTCTTTCCTTTTCCATTCTTCTTGCTTCTCTTCGAACCTGAAGGCTCATTTGACTGCTCTTTCTTCATAGGAGACTCTCCCTTTTTCCTCCATTTATCATTCGCTACCTTAGGTCCTACTACAACTAGTGCTTGATCTCTGGAAGATCGAATGATCCCCATTTGGATCAACTTGTCATGCTCATGGGTGAGAGATCCAATGAAAGCATTAAGAGTGGGAATCTTCCAATTTGGAGTAGTGAGCTTCCCTGAATGAAAGGTTGATACAAAGACTGAGTAGTTTGCACCAAGTTTAGAACAGATGGCAAGGATGATTTGATCATCCTCCTTTACAACTTTGTACGGATTCAATTGGAACACCGGGTTCTTGAATTTGGTGAAAAACTCATTTAGAGTTTCGAAGTTTCCTAGATGAAGAGAGATCAACTCATTCTCCAGCTAATAGACCCTCAGATCATCTTGCTTGTCAAACAAGGTAGCAAGTCTATCCCAAATCTCCTTGGGAGTCTTCAATCCACTGATGTGGAAGAGAATATCTTTAGATATTGAGAGGAAAAGGCACCCATAGGCTTCATCAAGCATATTCCAGTACTTCTCTTTGCCAGCATAGTATATTGGCTCTGCCTCTATCTCCATTGTAAGTCTGAAGGGTTTCTTGGAGCGAAGATGCATCTCCATGTCCTCCTTCCATTGGTGGTAGTTGAAGGAAGTAAGAATCTCCATTGGAGGGGCCATTTTGAATGCAGTGAAGGAGACTGAGCTGCTGTAGAGAATGCAGTGAGGAAGACTGATAACTAGTAAAACACAAAATCAAACAAACAAAATAAGTTTGACAGTCTGCACTTTTGGAATTTCCTTCACACCCAGCATAGTTGATCAAGCAAGCTTGACCAACAATTCCTTAACTTGGGATATTAAGTGGTAAATTCTCCACTTTTGGTGCAATGCTGGAAGGGGAAATTTTGCTCCAAAAAAAAAAATGATCCAAGTATGAATCTGTAGGAGGAGAAGTGCCTTGTCCTTCTAAGGCTCTGATACCATATTAATTTGAGCACATAGATCTGTGGACCAACACACAACTCACAAGATAGATCATACAAATTTACTCAGAAATTGAAGAATGAAACAATGCAAAAATGGCTTGCAACTGTGAAATATTTCATTAATCAAAAGTAATTAGATAATTGATTACAATGAAGTACAATGGCTAAATAGCCTCATGCAATTCGAATCCATGTGAGGAAATTCGAATTGGTTTGACTCTACTTGACTGAATGGTTAACTGACCTTGTCTAAATCATTATCAAAGTTCATCGAAGTTCAAAATCCAAACTCAAGTGTCTAATTCAGTGTTAACTAGTCTAACTAACTGAGGTAGGTGATTAAATGTGCCTCACCTACATGAAGCCATGCAATCCTAGTGCTAACTGAGTAGAAATGAATGTAACAGATTAGAACTGAATGTAACTAACTCCTAACTAAGCTTGACTAGTCACCAACTAAACTCAACTAATGGAGGTTGGTATCGGCACTCCCAGCGGCTCCTAATTTGTAGGGATTGATCTAGGAGGATCCTAAATTGATGCATGCAAGTGCAATCGGTGGTAATTGGCCTCAATTAGTGTTCCCCACACTTTATTAATTAGTACATGTGCCCCAATTAGGCCAAGTGGACCCAATGGTGCTAGTGACTAAAAATAGACCGAAAGGACTCCTGATTTCAACATAATTGACCAAATTGGACAAGGGAGGATTATAATCCTAATAATGTGCATGGGTCACAGGGTCATGAGATCATTTAATACAATTTCTCTAAGTGTAACCACACTTTTGACCACTACCTCAAGGTAACCCTGTGGCTTCAGGATCGACCCTCATTGGAATTGAACCTTATCCATTGGTGAAATACTCCTCGATCTTCACCAATGCATCCAAACCCTTTGAACTGGATTTATGTCATACCTCAAATGTTCTTCATTTTTTTTACAAAAACAAGTAACTTGCGTTTCTTTAAAAAAAAAAATTGCAACCTAACCATCCAGCTGATCATACAAAAAGATTTACCAAGAGGCAAGAGGCAAGTGGAATAGCTACTTTAAAGCTACTAATAAGTAGAACTCCTTTATTTTTCTCTTACTATTTCTTGTTTACAGGACTATATTCTTATAAACTGGGAACATAAAAGAGTACATAAACAATACATTAAGATTTATAGAGAAATTCTATTTTTTTAGGCTTAGTGATGCCTTCTTTTCTTTGTTTAGTATCCACTTCCTTCTCTGTATAATATCCATTCCCTTGCAGAAGAGGGAGGCAGCTTCAGGGAAAAGTGAAGAATGAATGCAGGAACAATTCCTTATTGTGAAATGTTTCAAAGTAGTCATACGATGTTCCTTCTTCGCCATATTGTGCAATGGTTCCCTCTTCCACTTGTTTTATAGCCTCTTTGGTATTCAAAGCCTCTTCAACGGGCTACATTGATTCGACAATTGTTGTGATAGGTTGTGGATTCAGCCCCGACCTCTATCTCTGTGACTTCTTGGATATTTGTTTCAGTCAATTTTGGGACAGTTTCTTCTTTCTCATAATCCTCTGGGTCTTGAAGGACTTCAAACATGTTTTTTTTGGAGGGTTTCGGATGTGGCTTAGCTGATTTATCCTTCCACTCTTGGAAAATACTTGCTTGAAGGCACCTTTCTCTTATTGAGGTTGAGGCTTTGTTGAAGATTGAGAATCCTGTTAGCGAAGTGGTTGTAATCAATGTTTAAAATTGAACCCTTCCCAGACCTTCCAAAGGGTTCTAGCCCTTCCCAAAAGTGAAATGTTAAAATTGCCCTTCAAAAAAAAATTAAAATCTGAATTTTACCCTTCTAATTAAGAAGGGCATAATGTATATCAACATTTCAAAAGAAGGGCAACATTTGAAATTACCCATCCATATAAATTTCTCAAGATGTTTAAATTCTTATGCCATAAAGTTCAACTCATCATTTAAAATCTTGGAAATATGATAAATTATAATCACTCACTCACTCATGTCATGCACTGAGTGCTTAGTTGTGTAAGATGACCAGTAATCATTGATGACTACAAGGCACTAGCCATCGAGATGCGACTCTGGTTCCCGAGTCACTTGGGGCTTCAATCTAAAGTGTGACAATGTGTCAAAAACTATGACTATAATAAAAAAGAACAACTAATAGTCTACTACTAGGCCCGAAATGAGCTCAAAACTTTGTTCCTACTACCTATGTGAACCTCGCTACCAATGTCCCCTCATTTTTCGTCAAACTAAAATTCAAAAGGTCAGTTTGATGAGTCCTCTTTTACAAGCCTTCATTTTTTCCATGAATATCATGGACTCACGACAACTATAAACAACACCCGATGTCATGCAAATACAAATAATGGCATGTGGCTAGGATCACAAACTGTGCAGAGGTCGATTTATGCATTGCTATAGAGAGGTATCATTGGGCACATGATATGGAAAAACAATGGCTATTGATAAAAAAATTATAAAAAAACAATTGTTGGCTCAAGAATAGTCTTCAATTTGATGGGTGGCATGATCGTGATGTAATCTCCCTCCGCCCTTCCAAACATTTGTGGTTTATCACAACATTTGTCCTTAGTGCCACCAAAATACATATAAAAATTATTTGTCTTTACATCTTCTTCCCTTTAAATCCTCATCTCATAGTCATAACTAAGGATTATTATGCATGCACATCCTCAACTTATAATACAAATTGGGTCAAGGCACAGAGACAACCATAAAATATTAAATTTGTCAGGACGCAAAGAGTAAGAGACAACTATAAGTAAGTCTTATATTACATTTACCATATAAGTCTTTAATTAACACTATCAACTGAGATTTGGATTGTTGTGATCTTCTTATCACTCCTCACTAATGTGATTGCAAGGCATTCTTTGAAGGTGAGGTCCATAATTTTAGGTCTTCTTCCTCATTATCATGCCTTTTGGTAAGACAATAAAGAGGGTAGTGGCCTCCATCAACATGGAAAACGGTTTCGACATAGAGGTATACACATTAATTGTTTTCATTAAATAACTTAAATTCCTACATGTGATTGTCGATTCAGTGAATCCTAGACTGGTACAAAACACACAAAAAATTAGAGCCCTAAGCCCTTAATTACTCACACCTAGAACTTTCTCAAATATAGCCATTAATAAACTTATTTTAGTATTTTGGTTCAATTTAAAAGGCAGATTGTTAAGACTCGGGCATCCAGTGAGTTGCAAGGGTTCAATTGACATAGGCTTGATTCCATTGCCCCTCCATCCCATACACGTATTCTTTCACGACAAGTGTTGAACAAAAAAAATTGATGCCCTGGCCCAATTATGCTAGCTTTGCTAACTTTCTTGGTATGTAGGATTTTTTTTAATGTTTTCTGAGTTCTGTATTATTGTTTTCTTAGGTGCGCAATCCTTATCATTCTTACATCTCTCGAGCTTGGATTGCACGTGGATGCCGCAATATTGTTATGACATAGTCTAAGTAGTTTTTTGTATAATGAAGCTCCAACTTGAAAAAAATACAATAGAATAGTTATTATGTTACTGAACTGTAAAATTAATGATACACATATGACAACTTAATGTGTTCAAAATAAGCTTTATTGAAAATATATCTTTTTTTCCTGTAAATGGTAAGAGGTGCTCAATTGTTAAGAATTGTAAAAATTCGAAAGAACAATTTTATTTTTTACATTTTTTTTGGTGAAAGGGTTTAGTTAATTTATACTTGTCAATTGAAGTACAATTATTTATATTACTCTTATCTTTGAAGGGCTCCAAGAAAAAATGCCCTTCCAATTGAAATTAAGACCCACCCTTCAAATTTGATCATCGATTGTAATCATGACACAAATTACATTTAAACAAGGTGTGCTCGTAATCAAGATGTTGGTTACTACTCCAGCCTTCTATTTCTAATTTCATTGCTTCTAGAAGCCCCTTCTCCAAATTCCCATTTCTAATTTCATTGTCTATAAATCTTCCCAATATGTTGTAGGGAGTCTCCTCCCCACATAAACACTGGAAGATTTTGAAGCCTAATCCTATAAATCTTCCAAACATGTTCCTATCCCAACATGTTCCCAAAATCTTGTAGGGAGTCTCCTCCCCATCATGAAATATTTGGAAGCATGACCCAAATGGGAACAGTTAAACAGCTCCATTTTGGGGTCAAAATCTAAAGACCAGTGAGCAAGGAACATGCCCCTGTAACCTATAAAATACAGACCAGATTTAACAATCATGTCCTTCTCACTCCTAGAACTGAAAAGAAACATGAATAAACCCTACCCACATGAGAAGATAGATGGAGGGCTCTCGATATTTTTAGACCAGTATTCAAGAACCCAATCGAAACATGAATAAACCCTACCCACATGAGAAGATAGATGGAGGGCTCTCGATATTTTTAGACCAGTATTCAAGAACCCAATCGCTCATGGCTCGAGGGCTGGGCCAGAGCCGTGTAAATTTTCCAATCAAAGCGTTTTCCTTGGAGAAAAGTTACTTTGCTTACTGACTTAAGAGAAATAACCAAAGAGGGAATGTCATCTACCATATTAACAAATCGAGATTTATGAGTTGGGGTTTGATGCAGGTGCATTCGGCAAGTTCTTAAGCGAAAGGCTTTAAGCAATGTGATGGATTGGTCACATGCTGAAGCCAATGCGATGGATTGATCACACGCTGAAGCTTAAATTTTGGATAATTAGTTAAGAGAGCAGATTATAAATAAAGATTTGAATTAATCAAATGATGATTGATTTTAAAGAGAAGATCTTCATTTTTAAAAACTTTAGCTTCGAAGAAAGAAAAATCTGATGATAGGCATTGGTGTAAATGTCCCTCTTTGGAAAATAGAAATTCATTATGTTCATAAATGCTTCTGTAAGTTATTTACACCATTGAACCCTGATGATATCTGGACTTTATTCTAATTGGAAGTTCCTGCAAATTATTGTAGTTTGAATAATTGTAAATGGAAACGATTTCTTCATGTTTTACTTCATATTTGGCAACGAATTTCAACTGAAAACGTGACGATGCTTCGGCCTGCGTTGTCTCTGCTTTGTTGAGAAATCTGGAACTGTATGCGTGTTTGATTTTGAGTTGTTCCTCTACACATTTTCGTTCCATTCTTTGCTGACGGTGCTGGAGGGAGTTATTATTTATAAATTGTCTGCCAAATGATCTGTGGAGCTTAGATGTGGCGAATATGCACCTACAGCTTGCACAAAAAAAAAACAGAGTATCAATTAGTTAATTAGAAATTCCCGCAGAAAATGGAAACAGTATTGAATGTGGAAATCGTCTGATAGAAATCGCCTGAGGGAAAATTGACAGAATATTTGACTACTGCGTTTTGGTCCAATATATTTTAAAATCCTCTGGGAAATGTGTACACCAGAATACCTACGTATATTTTTTTCCTGGGTTAGAGCAGCCACGGTTAAACCAGAGAACCTGCGTTTTGGGTGAAAGCTGAGTGTTTCAAATATTTTTGACCAGTGCAGTGCCAGTGTGGATTTCAGTCCTTCGTTGCTACCAGGGTCGCAGTTGTCATAGTCGAATCCTTTGAACTCGGGCTGCAAAAATGACTCTTCCTGCAATAAAGCAGCTCCAGCGCTAAGGGAACAAAGGATGGCAGCTGTGAGGGTATCGAATTCGCACCAGCCAAGCGATTTCTTCTGCAAACAACCTGCAACCCTAGCCACCCGTACAAAGCATTTGAGTTTTCATTCATTTCTTCACTCCCCGAATTCCACATCACAAATGTTCTTTACCAATAAAAAAAATTAAACCCTATTTGAAAAAAAAAATTAAACCATTAAAATTTATAAATTTAATTTTAATTATAAAGAAATTCTTAATATATAATTTTTTGAAAACATAACAAAAAAGAAGACAACTAAAATAAAGTCAAGTGGGTTTGAGTTTTTTTTCCAAGCGCTCCTATTCATTAGAGTCAAAGGAATTTGTTACATCATCAAGTCATCAAGATAGCCACCCAAACAAAGTTGGGCCCATCAAAAAAGATACAGAAAAGTGGTAAAAACAAGCAAAATAGTCAAAAGACAAAACTATCGGAATCTGGGCATCATATACATTAAAGTACCTCTCATAAATGACATATAGTTGGTTCTCATCTTAGTCCCTAGAGAAAATACGAAGAGCCCAGAGACACTATCCAAGCAGAGCAGGTAATACTCACCAAATCCAGAGACATAAAAATCATCTCAACCAAAAACCTCTCAGCAGGAGTCAAGAGACTAATAACATCCAAGAACCAGAGCAAAGCTCTCAAAAAATATGAAGTGTGACCTCCTTGTACACTTTTTCTTCACAAGTTTCTATGAGAGTAAGCCTTCCCACAGTCATCAAAAACCCCTCCTTGAATAGTGTATCTACCCTCTTGTTATGTTCTCTATAAGCCCCTCCTTGAATAGTGTATCTGCCTTCTTGTTATGTTCTCTATAAACATGACAGAAATCCACATGTGTGAACCCAGATATAAGATTCCTAGTGTGTAAGCACCATGCATCTAGGTTCACCAAGGAAAGTGTGGATTCATTTTTTGCCCAGTTTATAATCACAGAGGAATCGCCAAAGACATGAAGGTATGGTAACCCAATGTCTTTAGCAATGTAAAGTGATGCCCATAGAGCCAACAGTTCAGCCCTAGTATTGGTACTGTGGCCACAACCCAACTTAATGGAGAGAAAGTGATGTTCACTGATCCAAATACAAGCTCCAGCTCCCCCCATCTGCTCAGCAGCAGCACCATCAAAAAAAACCATCGGGAAAATACACTCAGGAGGATCACCAATCAATCTAACATTGGGTTTGTTAGAGAGGCGCACCAGATAGGAGTCAACTTCAGACATGATTCTATAACAGAGTCTGAGAGTATTAGGGATAATGTTCTCGAAAATGAGACAGTTCCTGGTCTTCCAAAGGTTCCAAATGAAAAAGAAAGGCAGGTAAAGATGCCTTCCCTTCCTCTTAATCTAGCTACTGAGATTATCCACGAAAGAAGTATCAAACCAGACCAGATGAACATCAAAAATATGTCTTAAGCAGTGTATAACATCAAGGCCGAAGCCACAGCCAATGAAAAGGTGGTCCACGGTTTCAGCATGAGAGTTGCAGAGGCAACATCTACTGGGGCCAGACTAGCCCCTATTACAAAGATTATCCCAAGTATTCATCTTTTTTTTTACAGCCAGCTAAGTGAAGCCCTTGATTTTGAGAGGAATATTGAAATTCCAGATCAGGGGCATCAGGCAATCAGTCTGAGGGGGCAAATGTTCAGCAACAATAAGCTCATAGGATTTTTTGGCTATGACCATCCCCAAGTTTTATCATATAACCACAGTAAGGAATCCTTCAAATTTCCTATCCTTATGCCACTGTGAGCTAAACTTTTAATATAGGCAGTCCATTGATCAGCCCAATCTCCACCCAGCTCAAGATCAGACGCCGAGTACCATCCATTAAAACCTCCTGGGTGACCATACAAGTTCTAAGCCTATGCAAGATAAGTAATCCCATAATCAGCAAGATAACCCCTAAGGTCTTCGGAGAGTAAATAAGATGAGTTCATACCGAGAATAGGATCAATACCCAATCTAATCTTCCGGCCGTTGCCGACCTTCCTGCTCAGTAATCCAATACAAGACTCTAATAAAACCATTCCAGAAGAAAGATGTTCTAGAAGTAATGTATTTTCGGTCTCGTATCCAAACCTCCCAGGGTTTATGCTTTAAGTATTTATGTGAAATGATCCTACTCCAGATACCATGCTCGTTTAAGAGAAACCACAAGTTTTTTAACCTTAGTGAAATGCCAAACCATTCCAAGTGTTTAATATTCTAGCCTCCATACTCCACAAGTATCGAAACCGACTCCCAGCTAGTAAGATGGAGCTTATGGTGTCCATCAGAAGATCCCCATAAGAAAAAAAAGATGGTTTTTCTCAACTTATTCAGGATAGATTTAGGGCATCTAGCAAGCGCAAACCAGTACACAGCCAGACCAGAAAGTACAGAATTAATAAGAATAACTCTGCCACCCAGGGAGAGTAATCTGAAAGACCAATGATTTATCTTCATTTCAAATCTCTCCACCAACCAGTTTCAGTCAAAAGATCTATACCCCAAGGGTTTTAAGCGAAAACCTAGGTATTTAAAACCCTCACTGATACGTACCATGTTGTAGGGGAGGAAATCAGCAATTTGATTTCTGATATCCGGGTCCACAAACTGAAAGAGAAAGGATGATTTTTTAATACTGACTGCCATCCTAGTAACTGAACAAAACAAATCAAGGGCCTCTTTGTAAGCCTTCCATTCACCAACAGTTCCAATACCAAATAGCACGACATCATTCACAAATAATAGATGTGTGATAGACAGATTAGGAGTATACTGATAACCAGTGATATGTCCCGCCAAATGGGCTTTCAGGATAATCCTACTGAGGCTTTCAATAATCAGGGTGAATAACAGGGGGAAAGGGGACAGCCCTGTCTAATGCCCCTTGAAGCCTTGAAGAAATAAGAAGGAGAGCCATTGACCAGTACAGCAAAACAAGCACTGGAAACACACCCCATAATCCAGTTCACACCAATCAGTGGTATGCCAATTTGTATAAGTAATAATCTGAGGAAAGTCCAATTTACCCTATCAAAGGCCTTTACCAGATCCAATTTTAAAACCAAGACATTTGCATTATTAGTCTTGATTGAGTGAAGAACTACCTGAGTAATACCAATAGGTTCAGTAATTTGTCTATCTTTTAGGAAACCAAATTGCTGGCTAGAAATAGTCTTATTGAGGAGCGGTTTCAGGCGATTTGCAGCAATCTTTGAAATCACTTTATAGACCAAGTTGCATAAGGAGATGGGTTGAAAATCCGCAAAGGAAGAAGGCTTATCACACTTGGGTATCAGGGTTAGAAAGGTAGAGTTGAGTGAGCCCGGGATTCTCCCACCAAGACGAGCCTGTTCAGCAGCCAACACCAGTTCTTCCCCAACAAGATAAAAAAAAGTCAGAAAATATTCAACAGGCCAACCATTCGGGCCAGGGCTTTTGTCTTTTTTGAAGCCCTTGAAAACCGCTTCAACTTCCTGAGAGGTAATAGGGTCTAAGAATCTATCCACGCCCTCCTCCATTTTCAAAGTAGGAAACTTTAAGCTGGTCCTCAAGGTTTGTAGAGTCGTCATCCTTAAACAACCCCCCAAAGTGTTGTTCCCCCAACCGTTTAAGTGTTGGGTCCTCAGCCACCAAGTTACCCTCCTCATCCAGCAAAGACCAGATGGTATTAGTATTTCTATGAGCCGAAGCATAGGAATGAAAAAAATTGGTATTAGCATCCCCTTCCTTAATCCACAACATTCTGCTCTTAAGTCTTTGAGTGGTTACCTCATGAGCCCAAAATTTCTCCTGCCTATCAAGGAGGATCCTGAGTTTTCTAGAGTTCTCAACAGATAAAATCCCAGAGTCCAAAAGTAGTAGCGAGGAGATTTCTTCATTAATCTCAATAATCAATTATGTCCTTTCACTTTTCTTCCTCCTTTCCCATCTTTTTACCATACCCTTGAATCTACCCAATTTATGGGAGAAAGAGTCCATGTGACTCAGTGAGCCGGAAGAAATAGGAGCCCGCCAAGAATCAGTAACCAAATAGGTAAAATCATCCTCCAAGAGTCAAGCACTGTTAAACTTAAAGGGATAACATCTAGAGGTGAGGCTCGGGCCCCATTCCAGGTAGATAGGGTAGTGATTAGATATGGTCGAAGGAGAGGTCCAAGTTCTATAGCTACCCAAACAAGGAAGGAGATAGTCCGATATCAGAAAACGGTCCAATCTTTTGCAGATGCTAGCCTCCCCTGACCTGCCATTTCTCCAAGTAGGACTAGGGTGGTGAGATGAGGGGTCAATCAGATAGTTGCTAACAATAAGTTGGGTGAAGTAGGGAGCCAAGGGGTCAGATCTAGCATGTTTACCCCAAACCTCAGATAAAGAGATGGTGAAATTAAGATCACCCACCAATATAATGTTCTGCAGGGTGAGCAAACCATCAGCCACAATGTTATCCCAGAAGTCAAGATGCTGAGTATAAGGACCGTAGCAGTTGATGACGGATAGGGTCTCCTCAATACCCTTAATAGTGACTCTGAGGATTATCCCAGCCAAAGAAGAGAAAGTTTTGACCTGAACCAGAAGAGGATTCCAACCAGCAAGAAGACCACCAGAAAGGCCATCAGCATCAAGAGCACAGTATTCCCACCTAGGCTTAATTTTTGAAAACAGTATCAGAGACTGAGAGAAAGGACACATAGTCTCTTGTAAAAGAATCATGTCTGGACACAAGTCAGAGAATAGTGAAACGAGGGCTTTTTGTTTGGGAAGCCCTCCAAAACCACGGATATTCATGGATAGAATTTTCATGGGGAACTAGTATCGTTGGGTGTGCTTGCTTTAAGGACCTGTGAAGGAGATGGTACAGAATAGGACTCCCTAGCAGCATTCTTAAGTCTGTTAGAGAGAGGGATAGCTTGAACCACATTCCCAGAAGAATCCGAGCCAGTTTTCTTGGCCTTGTGAATAGTGACATTCTGGAATCGAATAGAGTCCAGTGGGAGAATGGATGGAGAGATAGGAGACTTATCCAAGAAAATGGAGAGGGAGCTCAGAAGAGCAGGATCTTTAAATGCATGGGTTTCATAGGGAATGGAGGGTAGGGTGGGGACCAGTGGTTTAGGATAGGGAGGGGGAGAAGCGGAGGAGGAGGGAAGGGAAGGATAATGTTCAAGAGTATAGGGAGGGGGGAGTTCCAATAGAGGGGGATCAACCATAGGAAGGGGCATCGAACTAGTAGTCTTCGAATGCAGATCTGAGGCTACAGGGCAAGACAGGCTAGCACAAATTTCAGAATCCTCTATAAACAAAAGCTCCCCCTTTGGCAAACCATCATAGGGTGATGGCGAGGAGGAGGTATAGATATCCTCAGGAGTAGGGACAAAGGGAGCCGCCGCAGGACGAGTAGGGGAGGCAACAGAAGAAAGGTGCTCAAACTCCTTGACAACAGTACCTCCTTTACGGAGAAGAGAACAAGTATTACGAAGATGCCCAGTATTGTGGCAAAAGTTATAGCGAAAGGGTAAGTTTAGGTAATCAATCTGCTAGGAGATGACAGTAGCCCCACACGCAATCTCAATCTCCGGTAATAAACCACATGATATATCAATCTCAACCAGAACCCGCGTTGTTCTCTTATCAAATAATAAGTGGAAGCCTTTTTCAAGGGTAACAAAACGACCAATAGTATTTTCTAGACCAATAAGGATGTCCTTATTCCACAGGGGAAGAGGTAGAGTAGAAAAGAGAACCCACAGGTGGCGGAGGGTGACACGCTCAGTGAGCGGATCAAACCTCGAATGCCAACGCTTCAAGACAAGGGAACCCCTCTGAATGGTCCAGAGTTTCTCTAAGATATTGGACACATCAATATCTTCCAGGAAAATGAAAACCAACCAACCATTAGCAAGGAGACTGACAGTAGGCACATAATGGATGATAGGCTTCCAGTGTATGGTTTCCCATTCGATCTAGGCATCCTTGGATAGGGAGAAATACTCCTGCCTCCCAATGAGAGCCCGATGACAGAGATAACTGACTTTTTCCATATAAATATCATGACCCAAAACAAACTGACGCTTCAGATCCAGCGTCTTCAAAGCTTTAACCTTTCTATGACAAAGACCGGGGCGAGGGAGAGGGCCCGTCCCACCACCCTTTACAGAAACCGAGGGCACGTTAGAGTGATGAGAGGATGCCATAAGGGGACCCAGGGCCAAGAAGACCCTCAGGGTGCCCGAAAATAAGTAGGAGTACAAAAACCCGACCAGAGTCAAGTTCATAGAACAAGACCGACAGAAAGAAAAAAAAACAAAACCAGGGTTAAACCTAAAGCTAGAGGATAAAAAATAACGAGCGCAAAGAGACCAAAGGAAACAGGACAGACAATGGGTAAATTCCCACTTTTTGAGCATGGTTGATACTAACCCTCTTCGTAAGAGGGTGAACTCCATGTGCCGAAGCAGACCACATACCCTAGATTATGTAGGACAGTAAACCCATCCCCCAAAATAAATAACAAGTATATAAAATAAATAAAAAGGAAAGGTGAGATAAACCAAAAGTACCCGGGAGCATAGAGCCCAGTAAGTGCATCAGGGAGAGAGAAACCGCTGACCGAGCAGGTCAACCAAAGGCGGTCAACCCCTTCCAATGCTAGGAACCGCAACGAGAACCAAGGTCGCATCTGATAAACCCAGGTTCCAACAGGTATAACCAATCATACCCTTGATTCACTGAGAAATGGACCACACCAGAGAGACGGATGGATGGAAACCACCAACCACGACCGGTCAACCGATGTGAAACCGCCAAACCAAACTAGGAAACAAAGCTCAAGCACCCCGAAAGTGGCCAAGGCTAGATAACAAAACAGGACCACCGAAGGAAAAATACCACCCAGAAATGCCGAAAACCAAAAGCAGAAGAAAACCCAGGGTCAGACCGGCAAACTCTAGTACCACCTGGTGCATCCGAACGAGCAGCGAAAGTCAGAACCTTCTAGAACCTCAGGTCAACCAAATAAGACACCACCCATCAAGCTCGGTAAAGAAAACATCAAACAATGATGCAACCCCGGGCTCCAACCCAAGTCATCTCGAGAAAAAGCGTGCATCAGGAAACAAGTATGCAGTTGTAAATGAAAGAACTCATAGTAATAAAGTGACTTTGGGACTTTGGGTTATCATTGTAGAGAAATGCATTTTTACAATAAAATTATATATTTACGTGGTATGCATTTTTATAAAATGCAACATAATTAAAGAAAGATATAATCTTGTTATGGAGAGAAATTCCTATGGCTTGGGGTACCACAACAAACAGCTTGACTCCATAAATTAATCTTTTCCAATATGCAATAGAAATTAAATGTCTAACACTAAAGGATCAGACCTCGTACCTTATTCCAGACGGTTGAAGTAGATCCCCGTTGAGCTTTCCAACTTCAGCTTGAATTGATAAATTACTTCCTCAACAACAAGTAAACAATACAAGCATACTATATATCATGGTGTTAGATCTATTCTAGCATATATAATCAACAATGTATAAGCATTTGAAATAATCCCATGGATAAAATAGTCATTCAAACACACATTATTGGACAGGAAAAGATATTTCTATTAATATAAATCAGAGATTACAATAGATACAACCTCTGACGGCACGTCTGCGAACCGGAGAAACTGAATCCCCCACTTGGGCCTCCACCACCTCAATCCTCCATCTCTCGATAGCAAGCTCACAAGCAAAAGGCAAGCTTGGGAAGAACACAAAGTGCTCCAAGGGACAAAGGGATGCAGACTCAAGCATAAGTTCTGGCAACAATGGACTATAGTTTCTTTGCTCTCAATTCTCTCATATGCCTTCAATGTACCATAGAGTTCCTTATATAGTTTTTCAAAGGGGTAATGAAAGGTCGAATCCGAGCGATCTCAAGGCATAGGGAAGGCCAGGAGTCAAGTGAGTCGGATCCATGTCAAGGAAAACTCCAAAAGGATTTGGATTTTGTACACATCCCGATGTATGGGGTTTTAGTGGTCAAACCCGCGTATATACGTGATTAAGGGATTAAAAGTCGCGTATAGAATTTTTCACATGTTTTTAAGGATGATTAAGGAAACATCAAAAGACAAAAAATGGTCCAAGGGGTCTAAGGAGTCTGCAGCGGGACAGGGGAAGGCCATACAAAGTGTGATTCACCTAGAGTGGTAAAATCAACTATAACACATGCCCCCTAATGTGTGAGGCAGAGGGGTCATACGATGGCAGAAATATATTATAAGTCCATCCCAGAAGTGGTGTGATGAAGGATCTCAAATGGAAGACCAGCCACCCAATCAGCATAATACAATGATACAACTCTGCACATCACTGCAAATACATATAGCAGTCCCGGATACATAAGAGTACAATGGCCATGAATAGGCATGATACAAGATATCACATAAGTGGTCACCACCACGTACAATATACATAAATCAGAATCTCCATGATGAAGATATACAAAGGACCATGATCTCCATAATGGCTGAAAATATATAATAGATCAAGATCTCCATAGTGGCTGGAAATGTCTGACAAATACTGGAATCAAGTCACGAGAGCTGAAAAGTCATGAACAATGGCACGATCAAGGAGGTAGCATATAAGAGATGCCACCAATCTGGAAAGTCTTCTACACAAACCGCTACGAGTACATGTCCTACTATGTGAATAGAGGTGTCAAGGTCGAACATAGTAGTCCATCGTCTGATTACCGGTCATTGATGTATATCGTTAACAGACGCGAGATCACCCACCAATAATGAAAATGGGAATCAAGGTACTAGAGTGCAAACTAACAAGTGTGAATAAATGTGTTGAGGTCGAACACTTGAGAGGATCCATCGATCAGGGGACATTGATGTATTCCCAAAGATTGTCGATGGTGAGAGAAATTGCCACTGATGACTGCAAGTCTCAAGGCACTCAAAATGACTCTAGATTCCAATCCCAGAATAAATGATTTGAAGTCGATGGGATGAAATCTGCTGGAAGGAGGGCATTAAGGCATCCCCCATCATCCAACATGAGGTACTCAGCAAAGCTGTATAATGTGAAAGAATTCGATCATAAGGTGCACGAACCAGTAACTGTACTGGGAATGGCCGACATGCAAGTCAAGATAACTGAGGAATGGCCGACTCAGGCTTCAACTTCCTTCGAAGAAGAGCATAAAAGCGTATGGTGACTGAATAAAGGCAGCATAGACTTGATATACAAACTGCGACATCTCTGCGACACAAGAGGCATTCACAGAGGCTCCATAGGGACTGGAAGCTTAACCAGTCAGTGGAGATAAACTCAAATAAACGAGTACAGCTCCTAAATTCAAACTATAACCCAACCAATGAATGTGATATACAGTGCTCTGTTCGAAGGCGACACGACTCGACAGCTGCCAAAGATAACATCTTTCCTTGTCCGGCTATTTGGTTTTTTTAATTTTTTTGGACTTTTTCGGTTATTTAAAAAGCTTGAAAAAGAATAAAATTGCTTTATAGTCACAAACTAGAAGGAGACGAGTGTCATAAGGGCAAACAAACTAGTCCCAAGCAGTGGAACATACCTATGCTCAATGCAAGGATACATGTGTAGGATATCGACACTCAGGGGAAAATCCCCTCCCGATAAAAAGGGAAACAAGCTGCAAAGGATATAAAAAATGGCTCTGCATGGCTAGACATGAGACAAGCTTGGGCTATATGGCTGAAACGCAATGTTAGGGAAGCCAGCATAAAGCTCAACAAGGCAGGCAAAGCTCATGATAATGCATTCACAACTTGACATGAGGGAGTCCTGAGGGAAATAGGCCAGCAAAAGATCAAGAAGAGTATGAGGCTCTTGCGAAATGTCATGGCAGTACCATACAACGGACCCCCACACCCTAAAGGAGAAAACATCAGCATAGGCACCAAATGCAAATAAGGTGTTAACTAGGGTACCCATGTAAGGTGAAGCTCTACCACTCATATCATGCCACTTCTAAAACAACAAGAAGGTTCCGTGACATAATAGAGTGGGTTCGTACCTAAGGTCATGATGAGATGGTCATAAGGTCATGCAAAATGCAAACGGTGATGAAACCTACCCTATATTCCAGTTTAGACATGATACCTGAGATTGGGACGAACAGGTCAATCCAACGGCTGAAACGACACTGAAAAAGGTCCTCTACATCATGAATTATGTCAAAAACGGTCCAAAATGGTTAGAAAATGTCAAAACTATAGGAAATGGGGTAAAAATTTTCAAATATTTGAAAATTTCTTTAAATAGTAAACAATTCAAAATATTATAAAACATTTGAAACTTTTACCCATTTGAGCTCAGATTTTCCACAGCGAATTCCAGGAGATCCAGCCGGCGAAATCCACTACCGTTTCTTCCAGTTATTTACCCATGCTCTTTTCTTTCATTTTGATGCAATTTTTGTGAAATTCCATGGTCAATTAAGCTTTCTAGGCCAAACTAAAATGGGCACTGCGGCCCACACGGAAATCGAGGGTTTTTCCGCGTATAGAGCTGGATATACGCGGAAAATGCCCCCAAACCCGCGTACATACGCAGTTGTTTTGAAAATAGTCGCGTATGAGGCCGCGCATAAGGTTTTTTCAATAATCTAATGGGAAAATTTGCAATTTCTTGTGCAGGATGGTCCTAGAGTGGAGAGAGTGTGAACATGGTGAGGTAGAGGAAGCAGTAAGGGCCGATCTAATGGCTCAACAAGCTCTACGTGCATGTGGACTCTACAAGTTTTGGTGTCTTGGTGGTTTGAGGGCCAAACCAAGAGTATTACAGATGCTGGAGGATTACTGGGATCCAGACTCAGATTCCTTCCAGATAGATGGGATGTCCCTCACTATAGAGGTGGAGGACATATACCTCATTACTGGGCTTTCTAAATGAGGGGAAGTGGTGAACCTTCGTTCCCGTGGTGGGCCAGGAGGTGGCCTGACTATCGATGAGTACATTGCGGTGTACTGCTATCCAGACACAGAGAAGATGGGGAGTCAGGTCCCTACCAATGCTATACAGGTGCTGGGCCTAAAGGCCATATTACTGACATTGGGCAGGATAGCAGGCTTGGCATCACTCCACTAGGCCTTGCGGCCTCTGATGTTCTATGCAGTGGACTGCATGAGACCCACGATTTATAACTGGAGCACTACACTACTAAGCAACATGAAACATCAGCTCAGTGAGTGTAAGGCAGGCAGAGTTCAGAACTTCAGGTTCCGCAGTATACTGAGCACGTTTTTCTTCGAGCATGTTCCAGGATTGAGCCCCATAGTGGGCGTTCCTCTTCACGGGGTTCGAGATCCGACCCAACGGGCGTTGGGCAGATGCGATGCGCAGACTTGGGGGTGGTAGGGTGGCCAACCCCTATCCAGCTGAGTTATTTTCGTGGTGGCGACGACGGATAGTTTCCATCGATGACTACCCCTATGCAGGGATAGATTTCTGGGGGGACCCGGACATGCCGCTACCACCAGGATAGGCATACGGCGATATAGGTAACGAATCTCGACCCTCTCTTTTTAAAACTTTTTTGAGTTATTTAATTTTTTTGTGTTTTCTTGATTATATGGAATCAAAAAGACATATTTTTGCGTGACAATACATAGTGACATCTACCATTTGTGTGCAGTTGTGGGACCACGATGGCCAGAAGGCTTCCCTCATCATAGACAAAGGGGAAGAGGAGATGATATCACGGGTGTGGATGCGGAGCAGACACTCCAAAGCATTCATACCAATTTTGTCAGGCTGACACATAGGGTTCCCATGGCGCAAGTCAAGGACTTGCCTGAGGCTATGCACTGCCAGGTGGTGGGTGTACCACGAGCATGGGTGTGATTGTTCTGACAGCTAGCTAGAGTCGTAGTGACCTTCCATGATCACAACCCTCCTCCTCCTCCACAGGATTAGACACCTGGGAGTGTATACATTTTGTACTACCGTGTATTATATGCTGGTGGCTCGAGAGCCCCAATTTTGTATCATGACACTATGTATTATCACATTTTGGCTTTTATATAAATTTTTTTATGGTGATCGGTTTATTTATTTACATGTGTGAAAATTGTGTTTGTGATGAATTTACTGTGAATGAAACAAATACCAATCTAACACGTAGTTAGCATATGAGTTAGCAACTTGATTATTAATTCTTGGAATGTGTATATATGTTATATTGTCAAATTGTCATTTTAATAATCTCACACGTAAGAATCTTCTCAATAACATCGGATCTCTAACATGGTACAAACCATTAAGCTGTGACACTACTAACTCCGAATCAAGACGTACCTCAAGAGAGAGAACGCCATGTGAAATGGCATCCCGTAGAAGCTCAATAACGACACTATATTCAACAACATTGTTGGAAGATGGCCGTAGACATATGCCTCCTGAAGACAGGACCTGACCCATAGGAGTATAAATCACCCAAGCAACAGAGATTGAGTGTTGAGTGTGATGGCTCGCACCATCCGCGAATCCTATGTAGGTGGAAGATTCCATTGACATTTTTCAAAAGAAACGGAAACTAATCAAAAACCCGATCACGATAAGAAAAAGACTTAACTATGCAAAACTGTACACTAATATACAATAAGCAGCCTTGGCTGAAAATCATGCATAGTATTTCTTGAGATAGATCCCATTTCTAAGCTCCGCCAAGGCTGTTCCTTCGTAACCCACTAACTCATACGCACCCTCCTCTAACACACGCTTGACCACGTAAGGACCCCGCCACATAGGATTAAATTTTTCTGCCCCCAAGGGTTCTTTCGGTTGATCCCACAAAAGGACCAAGTCTCCCTCACTAAACCTCCTTGGACGGACAAACTTATCATACTGGACCTTTACGCGACGTTTATTGACTTCTAGAGCCACCAAGGCATCTCGACGCTGCTCATCAAGTTGCTCAAGGTGGACCAAACGCTCCACCAATGGTGAAGTGTCTGATAAGAGTTCTAGAGCTAGCTTCAAAGAAGGAATCTCGCATTCAACCGGCAATATCGACTCCACTCCATGTACAAGTTGATATGGAGAAAAACCAGTGGCAGTCTTAACAGCGGTTCGATATGCCCACAAAGCAAGATATAACATGATGTGCCAATTATTCTTGCTTTGTACGATGGTCGTTGGAGAATGGATTTGAGTGATTTATTCACTGCTTTTACCTGTCCATTCGCTTGAGGGTAGTAAGAGGAGGAATGCTCTTGCTTATACCCTAACTTTGATGCCAACTCCTCCATCATACGGTTCTGAAAGTGCGAGCCATGGTCAGTGACAAGCTCTTTCGAAATCCCGAACCGAGTAATAATTTGGTTGAATACGAAGTGAGCGGCTGTCTCACCGTCGGATTTTACTATAGGCATAGCCTCAGCCCATTTCATGAAGTAATCAACAGCCACTATAATATGATGGTGCCCCCCAGCCGAAGCTGGGTTACAATCCATAAAATCGAGCCCCCACTTAGTGAAGGGACCGGTGGTGGTAATGGGATGTAACAGGGCAGGTTTCGAGCACATATTACATGCAAACACCTGGCAAGGGTGGCACCTCTTAACCGCATCAACACAATCCTTAAAGATCGACGGCCAGAAATAACCCGCTCCTAAGACCTTTTGAGCTGTAGAAAGCCCAGATAAATGACCACCACATGCCTCTCTGTGGCAATCATTCAGCACTACCTCAGCCTCTTCATGAGTTAAACAACGTCATAAAATGGAATCTACCCCACAGCGGTACAAAGTGTTATCCATTATGAGGTAGTTCTTAGAGACGTGACGTAATCGTCGTCGTTCATCTCGTGAGAGGTGAGTAGGGGTCTTCAATGTTTGTAAATATATTATGATATCCCCATACCATGGGTCTAAAGTTGAGATTAAGAAGATGTGTTCATCAACAAACGTATCTTCACAAACCAACTCCTTGACCTCACTCGGGAAATCCGATATAAGCTCTACAAAAATTAAAGACTTTTTTGATTTTGCCGAAACAAATTCGAGATCAAATTCTTGAAGAATGACAATCCATTTATTATATTTTCCCCCAATCATCCTTCGGGTGAGGACGAATTGAAACAGATTGACATGGGCTACAACCAAGGTCTGGCGAATGTGAATATAATGTCTCAACTGCTGAACCGCATGTACGGTAGCTAAAGCAAGCTTCTTGACATGAGAATAAAGAATCTCTGCGTCAATAAGGTTTCGGCTCAGATAATATATCACATGCTCTTGGAGCTCCTCATCCTCTTGAACCAAAACCATACCAATCGTCTCCATGGACGTGGCCACATAAAGTAGGAAATCGCGGCTATAGTCCGGGGGACTAATCACCAGGGCCGATGCTAGGGCTCGCTTGAGTGCATCAAAGGACTCCTGGGCTTGCTCATCCCAACAAAAAGGGGTGTCCTTCTTCAATAGACGCATGAATCCTCTAGTCAAATTGGTAAAGTTGACAACAAATCTTCGTAAGAAGTTTGCCATGCCTTGCAAACATTGAAGATGATGAATATTCTTTGGGGGAGACAACTGAAGTATTGCCTAAACCTTCAAAGGGTCAACTCTTATACCCTCTTTAGAAACGATGAATCCTAACAAACGACCTAACTTCACACAAAACATGCACTTATGAGGATTTAATCTAACGAAATAATGCCGGCATCTTTCGAATACCAATCTCAAGTGATAGGGATGAGGCATTCTCATACAAGAATGAGCAGCAAGGTCATCCAAAAATACTTCGATAATTGACTTGAGATCGTGGAAGATCAAGGTCATTGCCCGCTAAAATGTGGCTCCAGCGTTTTTAAGGCCGAAAGGCATTTTTTGATATGCCAAAGTTCCCCAAGGACAAATAAATGCAGTCTTATGTTGGTCCTCAGGTTTAATTTGTATCTGATTATACCCGGAAAAGTCGTCCATGAAGGAAAAAACCTCACTACCCGCACACTCATCCAAAATCTTATCAATAAATGGTGTGGGGAAATTGTCCTTAGGACAGGCACGATTCAAATCGCGGAAATCAGTACATATGCGGATCACTCCCTGCTTCTTATCTACCGGAACAGGGTTTGAAACCCACTATGTCAAGGGAACAGGATAGATGAAACCGACTTTCAACAACTTCTCTATCTCTGCCTTAATCGCGGGTGCTTTCCTAGGATTCACTGCACGCAAACGTTGTCAAACAGGCTTAGCGTTGGGGTAAGTCTTAATCTCATGCTCGACAATACGAGGGTCGATACCTGGCATTTCGTCGTAAGACCAAGCAAAAATATCATGGAATTCTTTAAATAGCTCGGTGTATTATAGAATCTCAGCATGGGAACATTCTGCCCCAATATAGACATTCTCTATCGTGCCAGGATCGCGAGAGATGTTGATAGGAATCGTTGAAGATATGTTAGCCATGTTTCCATTAGCCATCTGACTAGGAGAGCTTAATGGAACCATAGGACTACCAACTCTTTGACTAAGAACCACCCTAAAATCCTCACGCTCCAAGCGGTCAAGCTCAGGAAGAAAGTATGATCTATGATGGAGTTCCTCCCATGGTGGCTCAACTCCCGACATAGCCTCAATAATCGCTTCATCTGAAGGGAAAACCGTATCAAGGCAGTCATGTGCGTGAGAATACTGCATTGCCCATGCCAGCAGCACATAAGGGTCCTCCTCCTCCGTCTGCGAAGAGGAAGGACTAGGCTCTGCAACATACTTGAGATTATCTTGATAAGCTATCATAGTTGCAAGCAACAACACATCCGTCACGATGGGCTCACTCGGAGTACTCGGTGTAGGAAGAATCCAAGGATCTTCCATATGACTCGTGTGAAAAGACACTGATCTCATAGATGTCGAAGCCTCATTGGAACTAGACCCTATCATAAGGATCGGTACAGGACAACTAAATGTTCCCATGAGGGATGGATACATGCCTACACCCACACTCCCAGTTGCCGGCTGAGAGTGTTCAACAATCGGGATCGAAGCTCCCGAAGATGCAGTAACAGACGGATTCTTGAATGTCGTTTGATCAATCGTTACAATCTTCCTGTTATGTGGAAAGCATACAACGCGGAACAGGGAAGAAGCAACGGCTTGCATACTGTACATCCAGTTCCTACCCAGCAAGAGATTGTAGTCAAGGGGCGCATCAACCACCTCGACCTCTATCGCAATGGTCTTCCCTCCCAAACGGACTTTAAGGGAAGGAAGGATGTCGTGCGGCCTAAATGACCTCCCATCGAACGCAGTTAACATGGTCGCTAATTTAGACAGCTCAGGGGAACCCAGACCCTTCCAACATGATAAAGACATCACAGAAGTGGCAGCGCCTTCGTCAATCACAGTGCGCTTGACAGTCATATTAAGACATTCTACGTGAATCAAAAGAGACACATAGTAGGGCAAGCGAGGCTGAAGTCCTGCAGTTTCAAATTTAATCACGGAGGAAGAATCATCGTCGTTCACACCAAGGGCAGAAAGCAACGCCTTCCTTTGCGAAGGACAACTCTGAAGCACTTCCAATGCAGACATCGCACAAGGAGTGTGGCCCAAATCCTTGACAACTGAATAGTTCTGGGCGGCTCGGGAATTTGGATTATGCCCCGAACACTTAAGGACTCCCTTAGGAATGCGAGGTGCAGTCTCAGGTTTATCCATAGCTTTCTCAATACGCAAAGGGGACTCTAGTGGGTCGAGCTCTTTGCCTGGGCTGGGTTGTGACGAACCATAGTCTTTCGCACGGGTCACAACTTTCACAGCACGTACCATGTTAATGCAACCACGACCCCTACCCTCCAGCGGATCCTGATCAGCACTAGACTGGTCATGGGACCTCAAGTTCATATTTTGATTGTGTGGTAAAGGGTTAGTTAGCACAGCTGGGCCCTATGCCAAGAATCTTGAGGCTTCATCAATACGAGGGCACAAGTAAGTGAGGTGATCGTCCTTACATAACTTGCAAGGGAAATTAACCTTACGTTTAGCTTGCTTGTCCCTCCTAGCATTTTGGTCGTTCTTGTCATTACTATTAGCATTCTCATTCTTATTCCCACCCTTACGATTATTTTTACCCTTTTTTCTATCCCGTTCGGGCTGCTGGTTACCCTTTTGGTCCGATGATTACACTGAAAGTACACTCGTCGTTTGGGCGGGTTGAGACGAAGCCGTAGCTTGTCCCGAAGCAGATTGGTTGATTGACAATTGACTAACTTGTTTTGCAACTGAATCCGTAGGTTTCGCACTTGCATAACCAACAATGCCATCGGCATGTGGTCAAGGTTTGACTTTGGGATCGAACCTAGAATGTGGAGCATTGGGAATAATCTCATATAACAAACCGGACTGAGCATAAATCAAGTCCAGTTCCTGCGTCCTAAAAATCACTTGTTCCTCATTCTGCACTCCGGATGTAAAAACATCCTTCGCTATATATGGCAATAACGACTTGAGGAACCACTCGAGGAGGAACTCCGGCAGTATAAAGGCTTTAATTAACCTCTTCCGTCTACGCCACTCTTGAATATGATCAAAGATATGTGTGGCTTTATCCTATCGAAATGTTGACAAGAGTTCAGTACCAGCGTCATAACACACTAGTAGCTGGAAGTGGTTAAGAAAAGTCATCGCAAGGTCGTCGAACAAAGCGAAATCTCCCCTAGGTAGCTCTATATACCATTTCGCGGCAGGCCCTATAAGGGTGCATTGAAATAGCCTTAAATGGATGGAGTCCTGATGTAAGGAATTCGAAGAGCACCATAGGTGAAACGTAGTAACGTGTTCGCTCGGATCCTCTCCCGGTTTGCCCTCGAACTTAGGTATGTACGAGGGAAGCTTAGTAGGGACAGCCGGCCAAGCCGGGTCATGAGCTACAGGATCGTTCGTCAATCTCGACAAGTCAAGAAGGTTGAGCATCACGAGCAAAGGGAGCCTAGGATGATGAGGTCGATGGACCGCTCCCTGATTCATATAGGTCTAATTACCACCATGGCCTTGGCCATAGTTCCCTCCTCCCGTATGACCCGTATAGGGTGGCGTGGAAGCACCATAATGTAGTGGACCTTAACTAGTAGGAGCTACGAAGCCGTAGTTAGGAGAGTAAGCAGGTTGTTGATACCCGCCCCCATAAGGTGAAGAACCCTGTCCATATTGCGTCCCATAATAGGGTCCATAAGTTATCGCATGCGATGTCCCATGGGACACTCCGTAAGTAGGAACATACGATCCGTAAGTAGGAACATACGATCCGTAAGTAGGAACATACGTTCTGGAAGTAGGAATGTGACCTCTAGAAGTATGAGCATGACCTCTCGAAACAACAGGCGGTACATGAATCTGAGACATAACCGGTCTAGTAATCGCAGTACGGACATGACTCGTAGCAACGTTTCGGCCCGAAGGACCACGTGAATAAGGTGGAGGGTGAACATTTAAAGAAGTAGGGACAAAGGATGGAGGGACCTAAGTAATAATGTACGTGCTATTCCCTATTGTCACCCATCTCGGGTCTGGTATCCTAATAAGATCGCTAACCCTAGACCTAGGAGGAATATGTGATGTGACTTCCACCACCGGGATGGAAGGTGCAATGTGACTAGTGCTCCCAAACCTCTCCGCATGGTAGGGAATGAGAGTGCCCCCAAGCATAGTGTTAGGCTCGAACTCAAATTCGACATGAAATGTCAAATCATGTGTGGGAAAACCAGACATACCATAACTACCATAGCTAGTGCTTGCGGGTTCAAAATGAGTCTCGACATCCTCTGGCATTCCATATCGGTAATGCATCAATGGGGAATCAACCCTAGAGTGAGTAGGTCTATCATGAAAGGTTCCTATCTCAGAAATCACGGGACCTAACTCAGCCAAGTCGGGTGAAGGATCGTAGGTAGGAGTAAACTCCCCATCATCCACTCGAATGGGAGAAGGTGGTTCAGGAATACTTTCCATATGGTCTCCCATGGTGTGTGAATCAATGTGTGAAATAGTCCGCCTAGACTGTCTAGGTCTCTCTCCCAAAGGAGGAGGACAAGTAGAAGGCGGAAGTCTTGCTAAACAACGAGAACGACGCGGAGCCGCACCCGAATCCACAATGACTCAAAAAAAAAAAAAAAACTCTCTATTTACGCAAACCCTAGGCAAGCTATCGTGCGTAGAGTAATCACTAATAAAATCTAAATCCAAATGCAAGCAAACAAGGGATGGATAAGTGAGCTCCCGAATGAAGCAGGTATGTCTCATTTAGGAGAGGCTTGAGACTCCCATACACAACAAGCGGAGGTACGTAACCAATTATTGTGGCCCTCAGCTTCAACGCGTAAAGCGACTGTGCTGTTCGACCCCAACCTGGCGGAGACACCCGTAGAATAACCCCTGCAAAGTACCCCCTCGATATCCTAGGTAAGGCCACTAAGGTCACCTCAATATAATCAATGCTCAGGCAGACAGTCGCAGGCGGGATTGACCGTATGGGCAGGGTAACAAAGCCCGAAACTCTCGAAAGAGCCCTTAGATACGAATACAATCCTGGAAATATCTCCGGTGCTACTCAGTTATGACTAGGGGCTATCCCAATCAATAATCGCTCACACTGCCTCGTGCTTAACTCCCTTTTGAGAGGAGGATCCTAAAAAACACTGGTTATACCAAGGATTTCACACACTCACCTGGACAGACACATATATGTTGTTGTTTAGTGGTCTTGGAGAATTTACTCACAATGAACTATTCCAAGACCCTAAAACCTAAGCTTTTTGGTGCACCCTATAAAATAAAAGAGTGTGGTTCGTTTTAATTTAGCGTTGTTTTTAATTGGCTTTATTACTCAAAATAGGGATATGATTGTGCAACTAATGGTGTTATAACACAACATGAAGTAAAATGCACACCTAACAATCAATGCAAATGCATTATGTCCATGAAAACAGGGTATGCTACTATGTGAAATGCACATTTTTTGTTCAAATGATGAATGCAAGCTTTCCTATATGAAGTCCTAACTAGTACTCCAAAGCAAATCTAGTGCAAGTACAATGCAAAATGCAAAATGCAATGCGTGATGATAAGCAAATGTTTTTGGATTTTTTGAAATAAAATGAGATACAAAAAGCAAAAGAATGATTCTACGACCCCTAGACCCTGCAGGCACACTCAAACAACACTCAAGCAAAGCACTAAGGTAAAAGAACTCTAATGTACTAATCCCAAACAAAAAATAGAAAATGCCATGACAAAAACCTTCTTAAAAAAAATTTAGCCTAAAAAAAACGTCTCTGGTCAGAAACAGAGGTATAAACAAACTCAGGTAGTGCCAAAGGAGACTCAGCAATCATCAAACTTCACCCAACAACCGTTTCACTTCCACTAAAAGGAAAAACTAAGGGCATGTGCAATTGTTCACAGTAAACCCACGTGTATACGCAGAAATCGCAAAGAAACCCACGTGTATACGTGACTGTGAGTTAAAAACCCGTGTACAGGAAGAAAGGTGCATAAAATCAAGGCAAACAGACAAGCTGAGACAAACTTCACACCAATCAGACACTACTAGGCAAACATACCCCAGACCCGACACATAAACAAGAGAGAAAGAGCAATTCAAATTCATTGAATGCCGATAGAACAACCCCCAAAGGAAAACTACTAGGAACTCCCCAGCGGAGTCGCCAATTCTGTTACGGGGAGAAATTCCTATGGCTTGGGGTACCACAACAGACAGCTTGACTCCAGAAATCAATCTTTTCCAATATGCAATAGAAATGAAATGTCTAACACTAAAGGATCAGACCTCGTACCTTATTCTGGACGGTTGAAGTAGATCCCCGTTGAGCTTTCCAACTTCAGCTTGAATTGATAAATTACTTCCTCAACAACAAGTAAACAATACAAGCATACTATATATCATGGTGTTAGATCTATTCTAGCATATATAATCAACAATGTATAAGCATTTGAAATAATCCCATGGATAAAATATTCATTCAAACACACATTATTGGACATGAAAAGATATTTCTATTAATATAAATCAGAGATTACAATAGATACAACCTCTGACGGCACGTCTGCGAACCAGAGAAACTGAATCCCCCACTTGGGCCTCCACCACCTCAATCCTCCATTTCTCGATAGCAAGCTCACAAGCAAAAGGCAAGCTTGGGAAGAACACAAAAGTGCTCCAAGGGACAAAGGGATGCAAACTCAAGCATAAGTTCCGGCAACAATAGACTATAGTTTCTTTGCTCTCAATTCTCTCATATGCCTTCAATGTACCATAGAGTTCCTTATATAGTTTTTCAAAGGGGTAATGAAAGGTCGAATCCAAGCGATCTCAAGGCATAGGGAAGGCTAGGAGTCAAGTGAGTAGGATCCATGTCAAGGAAAACTCCAAAAGGATTTGGATTTTGTACACATCCTGATGTACGCGGTTTTAGTGGTCAAACCCGCGTATATACGCGATTAAGGGATTAAAAGTCGCGTATAGAATTTTTCACATGTTTTTAGGGATGATCAAGGAAACATCAAAGGACAAAAAATGGTCCAAGGGGTCTAAGGAGTCTACAGCGGGACAGGCGAAGGCCATACAAAGTGTGATTCACCTGGAGTGGTAAAATCAGCTATAACAAATCTTAACAGTTAAGACTTTTATTTTGAGTTGTCTAAAGAGGGGACTTTTTGACCTATGTTTCTGTTTTTTGTCATGAATCTTCACATAATTGTTTTTTGTCATGAATCTTCACGGAATTGTCAAAACGTTCAAAAACAACTTTCAAACATCAAGCAAGTGGGTTATTACAAAAGTATATTAAATGTTTTTTATAAGGAATCTTTATGTGTGTGTTTACCCCAAACAGGTGTTTTTGCCTACAAACAACTTGAACCACCATATCACACAAAAATAAAATAAAATAATAGAAATTTTATATGCTTGAGGATGGATTTCAATTAATCTACTTAGAAAGTGTTATTTTTCATATATTTTTATGATTTGTCAAGATCACACAAGGTGAGAGCAAAAAGCATCTACCCATCATAAAATACTTCCCCCTTTGTTTCTAATTTGCCAAGATTGCACAAGGCATAGGACAAAGAGCATACACATAAAAAATGAAGCAAACAAAAAACCAAAATAATATGAAAGAGATTAGATAAAAAAACTTTAAACTAAAATGTGTATCTCTAGATTTGATATTAATGATTGTATCTTTAGCAAACATAAACCTTTTATGTTGAAACCAAAAGGGTGTCCAACTAGAAACAATACTTTTGGCATACTAGAATCATCAACTCATCCCATAAATACTTATAAATAACAAACTCTAGAAGTCCTTTGTTGCATGTAATGACACAAGTTCAAGAACTCAATTAACAAAGTGCATGGGTCTTCATAGGAGATTTGATACCAAGTTCGATTAACAAGGTATACCCACATGGGTCATACAGCTTCAAGAAATCGTTCACACGTAAATCAAAGACCAATACATGAGCGTTTATGTGGTTAAGGTCTTTATTGAGGAAAATCATCCATGGCTACCTAAGGTGATATATTAGTGCAAAAATAAAATAGATTATATGAGAATCTCTTACTGGCAATTTTTTAAGAATGACCCTCCATGTCTTTAAATATAATCACAAACCAATCAAGTTTTAAGCTATGGATAAAGTGTAGTTAATATAGAGTAGAAGATGAACCATCATATGATTAACAAAATTGTAAACATTGAATTAGTTATTTACAAAGCATGATAAAGAAACATAGTTTACCTAAAAACACAACACATTATATCAAGTGGATGAGAAATCATGGGCTTTCTATTTGAAATGGTTTGTGGATGAATTTGGAAGATAAACATGTGTTTTTCATCACAACATTTGGATATTTTGAGACAAATATATAGAGCAAATGCCTTGTCGTTGGTAAATCGTTGGGAAATTCTAGCATAAAAAAAAGTGAAGCAGCACGTTAAAGAGTGCCACAATGAAGAGAAGTTTATGGTATCATGATTTGATCTCATTCTTCAAAGTAAAGGGATACATGGGTCCTTGAGGGTTCAATAGAACCACTAGAGGGCACACAAGAGTTGCCCAACATCCATTACCATGGATTGTTAAGGAATGAATGAAAAAGAGACACCATGCGAGGAGAGGAGGTGTTGAACCCCAGGTTGATTTTGATTTTGTGAATGTCCTCATGAAGGAGGATGTTGTTGTGTGAGTGTGGTGCATGGTATATGTGGTAAGTAAGTTTTAATTTTTTTTTTTCTTCCATGAAGTGTCTTTATTATATGTTTTATGATTTTTGTGATGTTTCCTTTTGTGTAATTTTTTCTATATGACCATTGAGTAGCTTATTAGACTTTCATAGGCTAAAATCATCTTATTTAGTGATTATTTTGGTGTTCTACAGACTAAAGTGGTTTAGTGGTATTGGTTGACCCATGATATTGTATATGGTATTGGGAAAATGGTTTTATGGTTTTGGGTGGCCCATGGTATTGCCCATGGTATTTGGCAAAAGAAGAATATAAAAAGGAAAGAACTCATCCATATTGTGCATGCTTATTGATTTTGGGCATTCTCTCTTGAGATTGTATAGGGTTTAATTCGGAGTTTCCATTTAGGGTTGGAAAATTCCATCCACCCATTGGGGTTTAGTTTCTGTGGTGAAATATCCACCCTAGATATACAAGATGAAAGACCCATCTACTATTCTTACTTGAACCAGCCATCATATTGGAGAGTATTTGGAAGCTGAATTGGAGACACTATTGTCGCACATATTGGCATTCATTTTCCAAGTTCATTGTATTATTACTCTTGGTGTGTTTTAGCTGCTATAAAATCCTATAGATTATGTTTTTGTATCCATCCATTTCATAATAAAAATTCAAATTGTCTCTTAAGTTATAAATCAATGTAACCTAAATTGTTTGAAAAAATTACACAAAGTGAAATTCTCACTCGGGAATAACACTAGCAATGTAAATGGTATTCCATGAATGACTTATATTTATGTCATTATGCATGGATTAGTTCTTTCTCGATCTAAAAGTTGCTCACTCTTTATATATGTAATTATGCGAGTACTTTTCATGAGCATAATCATTACTTATACTGGTGTAGGATCTGAACTGAGAAAATTATTTATATATATAATAACATTAGATTCGATATATCCAGGAATTATTTATATATGTAATTATGCTATGGCTTTGAAGAAGTGTTATCAGATTTGGTTCTCGACTGAAAATATCTGTCGAGTGGTATCAAAGTTGGTTTTCATGCCAACATAAGGGAAAAAGATGTGGTTATTGGATCCCAATTCTCATTGCAGAAGGGATAAATCTATCACAAGAGGGCCAAGTGTGTTGTCTACTGGGAATTTCATTGAAGATGTCGGCATAAGGAGTGAGTCGTGACAATCAGTAACCCACAACAATCGTTGAATCAATAGCATGAAGGGAGGACGACTCACCTTCTTTTGGACTTCCTGGAAGAACCAAATTGACTGAATCCATTCTTGAGGGCGGAGTTTCCAATTGTGGACGGTCGCGGGACTGGTATAGGCTTGTGGAGATCGATCCACCTCATGCAGCATCGTGAAATTGGGAGGAGAGGCCGCAAGGTATTTCTGAGGGTTGAGACCACCATTGCAGCCGATCATAAGTATTTCAGGGAGTCGGTTTTTGAACCGACCATTTGCACCGATCAGAGGACCGCGCTCGCGTGAGCGGTCACGTCGGATGACGGCGGTCGTCCGATCGGTGCAAATGGTCGGTTCGAAAGGGTATACCGTATTTCAGGAGGAGCCATGAGGTGGTGAAGGATATCGTGAGCAATCTCAGCAGATCGTGGGCTTGTTGAATGGTTTTTGCATGAAGAGAAGTTAGGTGCTTTTCAATTTAGTATCAATTTAGTATGGGGAGATTTTGTCGGGGAGATATTTTCATTATCCATACTTTCTAATTCAGTATGGGCACCAGTTTAGTATTAAGAGAGATCTAAATGGTAAAAAATATACACCTCAAAAAATTGGATTTCTCAATTCAATTTTAAAATAGATCTATGCTATGCTAGTTTAAGACAGTTTCATCCATTTAGAAAAAAACTAAATTAATAGAAATAAACTTTACTTTTAGAAATCGAGTTTTATGCTGGAGAGGTCGAATCTACAAAGTTTGTTATCATTTACCGAGGGAGAAACCGCATACATAGAGGGTGAGATGTTTGCGTGGGTAGAAGAAGAATTCATATGATAACAGCTGCCAATTACTGAGAGAGAAAGACATCGATCCTGTGGAGGAGATTCCAATTGCTGAGTACACGAGGAGAAGTCGGCTTCTCTGTTTTTCTTCAAAGTTATGGGTCTGAATATTGTTGCACATTTCTGAAAGCAGCGACTTACCACATTGGAGGAGGACTGCCATGCATTGTTGATCGGCAGCCCATTATTCCTTTAAATTCTCTACCATTGCCAAGAAGAAGGACGACTTTAACTGCGTTTTGGGTCTGCATATTCAATGGAATAATCATTGGAAGGAAAGACATTAGTGTGAGGATGATTTCTTGTTGTAACACATCAAAAAAGAAGGGGGTTGAGTTTTTTTATGATGAAACATTTTTTGGGAAACTTTCAGGTATTTTTTCATTTTGGTAAACTATTGGCCTTGATTACGGGATCAAACTAAGTGGCCACATCGAGTGAGGCACCTATATAGCCACCTGTGGATTTAACCTCAAGACTTTATGTTAGCGTAAACAACTCTCAACCACTTGAACTAACCCATGAGACTACTTAAAAAGAGGTTGAGTTATCTACATCAACTTATATTTATCATTTATGCACTATGTCTAGGCAATGAGGGTCGTATTTCTCTTGTAGAAAGCATCCATACCTTATATCAGTAGATCTCTTGTAACTTCGAAAGGGTCGTGGCTTCTTCAATAGTTCTATTGGGTCATTCTACCTCACTATTGTAAACATATTGTGTAAGTTATAATTGGAGGAAAATTGTGTGTCACTCTTATCATTGGTGATGTATTCTTGTTGTTGTTGACAAGAAGAGAAAGTCTAGGTATTAAATCATTTGGATAATATTGTGGGACGTTCAGTACATTGATACAATCTCATCTTCATCTCAAATAGTTTATGGATCAAGTGAAGCACTTTCATGCAAAAAGCGTTGTGGATTTCCATGTATAACTAGGTTAGATTTTGCACATCGCATAGGGACTATATTGTGGATAAAAAGGGCTTGTTGTATCTCCTTTTCGTTGTTAGTTTCTTGTATATGTTGCTGCAATAATTAAAGATAGTCTACTTATAATTATTTGATAATATTTGAGATATATGTTGATTCGTAAGATGGATTTTCTACATGTGTAAACAAATTACACATACCCAAAACTAGTCCTCGAAAAAGGGTTACCTATAGGATTAAAGTGTTTGGAAAAAAATCAAAACCCAAGTGCATTGATAGTTAGGTCATATTTAACTCCATTACAGTTTCGAAAATCAGAGGAAACATGAAGACAATGGAAGAGACCTTAGTTGAAAACATTTTAAAAATCTCGGTTGAACGCTCAAAGATCATGGCTAAAAATTCAATGAATCTAACAACACTTAAATGCATGTTTGAAGAATACTATCTTGCCAAGAATTATTTATTTAAAAGGAACGGGGGGAAAATTGCAAGAAAATGAGCAGGTGAAGGAAGATGCATCCGATCATATTGGGAAATTATGCATAGAAGAAGAACAAACAATAGAAATAGGGGATAATGACACCGACGATACAGATTTCGAAGCAACCCAAGATGAAGGTGAAGCAATTTGATCCACTTATTATTGTTGGAGTATCGGTACAACCACATGGTATAACCGTCACACCTCTGGGAATATAAAAAATGTGGACTAACCGCCATGCCTGACGATAGGGCCCTGTGATGGGTTTCAAATGTCCATCAACATCTATAGGTTTTGGTGTAACGGGAAACTTTACATGGTATCAAAGCATAGGTATTAGGTTCAATTCCCTTGAGCTACGCCGGAGGGGGGTGTTGGAGTATCGGTACAACCACATGGTATAATCGCAGCACCTATGGGAATATAAAAAATGTGGACTAACCACTATGCCTGATGACAGGGCCTTGTGTTGGGTTTCAAATGTTCATCAACATCTGTAGGTTTTGGTGTAACGACAAACCTTACAATTATGACTATGGGAATGTGGAGGAGCCAACTTCTTTCCCTATGTCTGATTCTAGTGACCACCGTCGATCTTCTCAAAAACGGCTTCCGCAATTTCTCTCGATTGATCTAGGTTGTCCAATTCTTCACTTCATTCTAGTATTCAGAGATGTTATTTTCCATGCATATCTATTTTGCGGGTCTTATTATAGACCATTCATCTCTGTCTCTCGAATGATCTGGTCCGTCCAAATAGCATCCATGCTTTGGAATGTTATCTTCCACTGCTTACTTTGTGGATCTTCCCCTTTTCGTCAACCCTGTAATCGATATACAATATGATTTTGGAATTCCTTTATCTTTCACTAAGTTTGCCTTGTCATCATGTTTACTGGTTATTCTATTGTCATTGCTGAACTCTTTTGGAATTGACAACTATTTTCAACATTCTCCCCCTTTGGCATTAATGGAAACATTTTCTGTTTGCCAACTTTCTCCCCATTTTACGGCAATGACAAAGGATTCCTTGTGACGCCTCCCCCTATCATCTCCTACAACTAATGTAAGGAGATTACTCCCAAGTTTCGTCTAAGATCCTCAAAATATTCCTTGGGTAGTGATTTGGTAAAGATATCAGCAATTTGTTCTTTTGTGTCAACATACTTTAGTTTGACAACTTTTTGGGATACTTGTTCTCTTAGGAAGTGATACTTTGTTGGTATGTGCTTTGTCTTGGAGTGCATGACAGGACTTTTTGACATATTTATGACATCGGTATTGTCACAAGTTATTATTATTGGGTGCTCATACTTCACAAGTAAGTATTCTAGTGTCTGCCTCATCCAAATGACTTGAGTGCAACATGACGCAACAACAATGTATTCAGCTTCTGATGTGGAGAGTGAAATGGAGGATTGTTTCTTACTGAACCATGATACGAAACAATTTCCCAAGAAGAATGTTGCTCCACTAGTAATTTTTCGATCGTCAACACTTCCTGCCCAATCTGCATCAATAAATGCCTTTAAGGTGAAGTTATTGCTTTTTGGATACCATAATCCATAGTACCTTTTATATATCTAAGAATTATTTTTACTGCAGCCACATGTGTTTCTTTTGGGGCTAATTGGAATCTGGCAACCAAACCTACAACCTACATTACATCTGGTCTAGTAGTTGTTACATATAATAAACTACCAATCATTGACCTATACATAGTATGATCCACTTTTGAGGATTCATCACACTTGCTTAATTTACAACTAGTGACCATAGGAATACTAACAGGTTTGGATTCTTCCATTTTGAATTCTTTCAACATTTCTTCGATATACTTAGTTTGAGAAATGAAAATCCCTTTTTCTAATTGAGATACTTGTAAACCTAGAAAGAATGTTGGTTGTCATAACATTGACATTTCAAAATCTTTCTTCATTCCTGATGCAAAGTTCACATTTCGAATTTTTAGATCACTTCCATATATGATATCATCTACCTAGACTACCAAAATGATCATATTTTCATTTTCAAATTTTATGTACAAATTGTTGTCAGTCGCCCCTCTTTTATATCCTTGTTGTTTTCAATAATTGTGAAGTCTAGAGAACCATGCCGTTGGAGCTTGTTTAAGGCCATAGAGCACTTTCTTAAGTGTGCACACTTAATTTATGTTTTATGAAAACATAAAACCTTCAAGCTGCTCAATATAGAATTCTTCTTCAAGTTCTCCATTAAGGAATGCAGATTTTACATCCATTTGATATACTTTAAAGTTTTTGTTGTTACGATTATTACTCCTCCCTTAACCATACTATCTATTAGATTATATTTCCTAACTTAGGAACCTTAATTAATTATTTGGTTCCACTTGGCTTAATGAAGCCACCTAGATCAGTTACTAGAGTGTGGGGAACACTGCTAGAGGTTAACTGCCACTTACTTCATGTGCGTGCATCAGTTTGGTCACCTCCTAGACCAATCCGTACATTTTAGGAACAACTGGAGTCCTGGCACCAACCTCCATCAGTTAGGTGGAGTTGGAACTAGTAAGTCTTAGTTAGCCCCCAGTTACTTTCAGTTAGTTAGCGCTATCAATGCATGGATAATGCATGGCTGCATGGGGAGGAGCGCTTTTCCTACCTACCACACTCAGTTGCATTGAGTTAACTAGCTCTCATCGATTGATTTGAATCATCCCTAATTGATTCGAATTCTTTTCCTATGTAAACTATTGTAACATTGGATTTATTATTGTGAATGATATTGTAAATTCCTGAGCAATACTTGTCTATTTCCTGTGTGGTTTGTTTTGTTCAATTTGTATCTTCATTCTCCATTCTTTTGCTGCAAACATTATTAGAACTAGCTACTTGAAGATCTAAATGGCATTCAAATTCTAATATTTGTAGCATGCAAAAGCTAAGAACATCCTAATCACTTTGAGTCTTTCCACGTGTGCAAAAGTTTCTTCAAAGTCAATTCCTTCTACTTGAGCATATCCTTTACATACTTGTTAGTTTTTCAACTTTTAAGCTAGCATTATGTTAGGATCTTTTCACTGAGAGAATAACAAGCACAGCAATAACATAAGCACATCACAAGAGATAAGAGACACAAAGAGTTTTGATC